>MNCI01013751.1:53713-121472 GCA_015680685.1 Gnetum montanum
TGGTTCATGAAATCAAAATTAGAGTATGTAGAAGTTCAAAACCAAGTTTCAAAACACACTATTGTGGATTGGTTTAATTTTTGTAAAAACGTATGTGCATATGCTTTATTAAAAAATTGACAAAAAATTGGAGGTCTAAGAAAAATAGTAAAGATAAATGAGTCCCAAGTTTGGAAAAAGAAAATATAACAGAGATAGACTTGTAGCAGATTGTTGGGTATTTGGAGGAATTCAATATGACTCAAACAACATTGTATTTCAATGGATTAAGCTTGACTCTATTATTTATAGTGATATGTGGAAGATTTATGATTCAAAATGACTTTATCAACTTCAGTTTGATCATAGGATGGTGAATCACTCATTGCATTTTAAAGACTTAGTGACAGGTGTTTATACAAACATTATTGAAAGCACATGGTGAGCAGTAAAAGCTAGCATTCTATGAAATGGTTCAAAGCAAGAGTTACATGATTCATATATATTTAAATACATGTGAAGAAGGAAATATGCTCCAAGAAAAGAGGATGCATTTTTAATGCTGGTTAAACATATTGTTGAATTTTGTACAAGCCCTTTTAATGATATATACAATAATATATACCATTAATTGCTTCATTGTGTATTTTTCAAATTATATGATATTTTATTATATGAATTAAGAACATTCTCCCAAATTTATGTTCAAAACCCCACATAACTTTATAAGTGATCAAATTAATTTTTAAAATTAAGAAAATTTTTAAAGCTTTAAATAAATCTATGCTTATGATATAGGAAAGAAGTGTTACAACCTAAAATAATATGATTATAAGCATATCCCAAGACATATAACCAAAATGATACATTCAAATACATATGTATTCTTCTTTAGCTAATCACTGGTAGTTAAATTTTTTTAATATATTCCATTGGCTACATGTCTTAGGCTATACATATAGTTAGCTTATTTTAGCTTTGACCTACCTTTTCTAATTTATCATTTGATTTTGAACCTATCTTATGTCTTCTCTTATTAATTAAGAGTTGTCAACTCTAGAAGTTAACAAAAAATATTCAAAATTTTTTATTATAAATTAATGAAATTTATGTATTCATAGACGCACACATGTATACCTTAATGTCTTTTCTCAATTTTAGTTGTGATTATTTTCTTTCCCTTAAAAAGAATCAACATATAGCATTATCAGTATTTCATCCATGACGAGGGTAATGATAATGTAGTATTAAGGGATGCTACATGTTCAAGCTTTTCTTGCAAAGCTTGGATAAGAAATAACAGAAATCTTGGATGCACATGGAATTTAATTTTCATTGAACTCTAAATCTACACTTTGTTACTTGATACCATGGATGCATCATGTCCTTTCTACCCTTAAGGGCTAATGGTATAGTTAAGCTAGGATAGTCACTTAGGTCTCTCGAACTTGCATGTAGTACCTTTTAATTGACCATGATTTAAAATTACAACTTTCCTCTAGATGCTAAACTTATAATGCATTTTAAACATGCAAGGGTTTTGTCATGATTGGTGCTCTTTCATGAAAAGCCTTTGGAACAATGTCCACTGTAATATAGAATCATTTAATATATTATCTTATCAAATGTAGTTCTCTTTGAATACACAAACTAGTAGTTAGTGAGTTTGTCAACCAAACATAATAATTTAGAAGAATTTTAGAAGCACAACAATGCCTCATTTATAACTCAAACTAGCAACTTCTTGGTAACTAAATAATGTCACCATATAGCCAAACATGTTCAACCATCCAAGTAAATTAAATATTCTATCATTGACTCCAAATTTTAGAAAATCAATTAATTTATCAATGTTCACATAAAGTCAAGTTCTATATGTTAATGTTATAATAATAGAATTGAAAGTTGCCTCTAGAAATAATGAAGTGCTAACCTAGAGGTAAGAGTATTAATTAAGCTATATGTTGATTTTGGTAGGAAATATTAAGCATTAATTTCTAATTGGACTACGTGTTGAAGTGAATAATGAAATTCTATTAAACAACTTTAGAGAAAAATGTTTTTTTTTATTGAAACAAAAGGTAACATGATGTGGTGGCTGCAAGTTGCCAAGTAATATGATTTTTTCCAAATGTGAATGGTGCAAGTTGTTAGGTTATATGATTTTTTCAAATAAATTATTTCACAATGTTTTTTCATTATTAGTTCATGTATAAATTAATTACTTTAGTGGGGTTATAAATTACACTCAATTATTTGCAATGAATGTGCACGGTATCTATCATTCCTCTTCACAATCATCCGAGAATGATTGTGTTTAGCAAGCTTTTACATAGCTCTATTCATGTTAAAGCCTTTGATTGGGTAAATTCAAATGAGGCATTAGATCCATCAAAATGTAATTTTTTATTTTGTTGCTTAAGATTAAATAGCACTAGTATATTTAAGAAAATCATAAAAATATTTTGTCATAAATTATTTCACAAATTTCCCAAAACATCAGTATATAACAGATAATTAAAAAGGAGAAAGTCATGCTCCCTTTGTTTTAGAAAGGTAGATGGTGGGAACAAAAAAAAAAAGAAAAAAAAACAAAAAAAGAAAAAAAAAACGGGTTATTGAAGTCAACTCTTGTATTGTGTAATGTTTCCTCACAATTTGGCCTTGAAACTAGTTACAATGGTGCTTTCCCTTTGCCAAAATCACATCTAAGATGTGGAGAATTTGCATGGTGTTAGCAATACTTGTGGGTTTATCATTAGTTGAAGATCCTAGCTTGGGATAAGTATACTTCAGGGGCTTAGCAATTTTGGAAAATCGTGAAGGTTGCTTAGTGGTTTTCCAAATATTTTAAGCACCCAAACTATTGCAAGTTGTCAAAATGCACTTTCACAAATTTTGAACTCTTAAATTTCCTATGTTTCACAAATCTTGGGGAGTTGGGGATGTTGGATGGGTCCTTCAACTTAGTAGTATGTAATTTATTTATTTATTATTTTTTGGGATAGGCCAAGGATGCATTGGGGATGAGAAGTCCTAGATAGCATAAATTTTTTTTTATGATGTAAAATATCTATCCTAAGAATATAAAATATGGAAAATAGAATAAAATTGTATTGTAGAATTGAGTTTTAGTTGTTATTCTTGGGAGTGTTTTTTTTTCTAATAAGTTGTCAAATTCTTTTCATGTATTTAGGAATGCAAGAACATTCTTTGTGAGTTAAGGATATATTCTTAAGATGTGTGTTCCTAGGAATGTTTCAAACATAATTTCCAAGGTAACATGTTTCATAACATTGTAATCTACCCTATAATCTTCAAGAACTAAAATCAGAGGTCTTGGGATATTGTCTTAGGTAAGTATTCTACATTCATTTCCAAAAGCTTCAAGAACTACCTGCTCCTAAGAATGAGTGAGATATGGTATACCCAAAGCATTTATTGTTAGAGTCAAAGCATAACATTTTAGTTGCAATAGAGTTGAAGGAAAGACATGGCTACCATTAATGAGTATAGAGGAACTTTGAGTTTAAAGAAAAGCCAAGATGTTGCATAAGGGAAAAGAATCTCCTGATAAATTTTAAGATGTTGACACTTTCTCCTTCTTCGAATACTTGCAATAATACAATTTAAACATCTATCAGCTCCACCAATGGATTGATGTAGTGTACATAGAGTTGAATATAGAAGAACCTAACTCGTTTGATTTTGATAAGGATTATGGTCTAGTGGAAAAATCAGGCTTGTAGTCATTAGGATCAATGGAAGAATGGTATGAGATTTATGAGAAAATAGGGCTACACAAGCTTAGTTTTGGGCCTAGGGGCAACCTAGTTAGAGACATTTTGAATTGTTTAATAGCAGAAACATTTTATGAGAAGAACAAACTGTGATTCAAGGGAAATATGGAGCACTATATTGACATTAGCATTAAGAAGGCATATAAGATTTATGGTCTAATGGAGCTAGACATCATAGAAATAAAGGTCCAACAATATAATGAAGAAGTTTTGAGCAGTAAATTTTGGAATCATCTTGAATCAAGAAAAGCCATTAAGCTACCGCCACTAGGCTTAGCAAAGGCATGGAGATATAGGAACGTCATTCCAAAAGCTTAAGAGCTCAGGTTTCTGAAATCAACATTATTTTTGATTATTATGTCTAGACCTAGGTCGTATTAAAAAACAAAAGGTTTTTCTTTCCTATACAATATATGAATGATGCATTGTAGTAAAGCTTGTCTGAGATTCATGATCAAGGAAATTAGCTAAACCTTAGCTCATTTTTATTGGATCTCTTGCTAAGTGAGGTTTCTAAGCCTAAAAGAATGGATTTAATTTTCATAGGCTATGTATCATAGAGAAGAGCACACTCAGGGGACCCATGTTATGACTTTTTCCTAGTCGTTTATTATAGGATCTTCCACTAAGGGTTGATCAGTAGGTCATCAATGAGATAAGGGAAAAAAGCCACGGAGCCATTTTTCTTCATGTCCAATATATACAGAAACTTATAGTAGGATTTGAAGGAAAAGTTTTTAAGCTACCCAAGTTGGTATCTCCATATTTGGCTACATTGGAGGTAGGGTGACAAATGTGGAAGAGCCCTTTGAGGCATGATTACAAACACAAGGAGATTTTTGCTCTTAAATTTGGCTTTTGGGAATTTTCCAATTCAACACATTTGAGAGGAACAACCAAAAGATACAAAGAGCAGTGTAATTTTCCTTTGGCTCTAAAGAGAATATATTCGATTGCTAAAACCAGAATAGTCCATCAGCTCAACAAGTTAGATGTAGTTTACCTAAGAACTACTGATAGGGAAGTAAACTGAGCCAAGGATGAAGCTTCAAAATAGCTTAAAAAGAGTTTATTAATGAAGCTTCTGTCCAACACTTATGATCAACCAATCGTCAAAGTATGTAGATGGATCGAGGATAGAGATCATCCTTTAGCTAGGGATTTTCCAGATGAATATTTAGCACTAATGGGAAAAAAATATTTTTATTGGAAACTATTACAACTAGAGGAAGCCATGCCTAATGAAAGATTCCCACAGCTAGAGGAAGCCATGCCCAATGAAAGATTCCCACTCAATAGGATAGAATATGCAAGAGTTAAGAGAGCTAGGAAGTTGAAATTGGAAAGAATAAGGCTTAACAAAGAAAAACAATAACAATAGCTTCTAGAGTAGCAAAAATTAAAGGAGCTTGAGCAAAAACATCTTTTAGGGCAAGGAATAAAAGAACAGTAGTAGTAGCAATCATTAGAACAACAAAGATTAATAGAACTACAACATTAGCAACAAATGGAAGGGGAAAGCTCATCATTTGCTCTTACTATTTTGCATGTTCCTTCAAGGTATTTAAAGAAGGGAGCAACTTGATCATTTAAAATTAAAGAGAAAGAAGGTAGAATCATATTGACTTAGAAGCTTCCAACTAAGTCTAAAACTGAAGCTACTATCATATTCTAGTACAAGGAAGATGACCTTCAAATAGGGAAACAGAAGCTTGCAATGTTTCATAAAGAGATGTCAGATCCAATAGCTACTCTGATTAAAGATATGGAACAAATAGTAGATAATCAAATAGCTAAACTATAGGAATTTTTGCTGTAGAGTGAGCAAAAAATGTCCAAGATATAAGGAGAAATGAAGAGCTTAAAAGAGTCAAATGAACAACTTAAAGCAATGATAATCATCAAGGAATCATTGCTGGAAAAAAATGAACATGAAGGAGCAAAAATGGAGGAAAGATTGGTCATTGCTTGCTCTAAGTTAGAATAACCTAGAAAAGGAAAAGCTCTTGATTACTCTCATCTTACCCTTTTAAGCTTTAAGGAGATAATAACTAAGATGGAGTATAGTAAGCATTGGATGAGAGAGAAGCATGCCGTATTCACACAAATAGAAGGAAGAATTCATGATGGTGTTAGTTACAAGAATTATGTGTGAAATTGCTCAAAAGAAGTTAGAATTTGAACAAGCTTGTTTTGGTGTAGGATTTGCATTAATTGAGATAAACACTTTGATGACAAATAGTGCTGAAGATAGAAAGCTCGAATGAATCAGACTATCAAAACTCTTATTAATCATGGGGAATTGTGCCAATAGCTAGGCATAGAAGGGCTCTAGGTTTAGCAAATGGAGAAGATCTACTACGAAGTTGAGTAGTTAGCTAACGAATTGCAGTTATATGAAGAGAGCATATGGAAATTGTAATTTTAGATTTTGTAATTGTTGTAACTACATGAAACTAATATAAAAATCTTAGAGCATATTAGTTTTTTAGGGATTTTTTGGAGGGAGAAGAAAACAAAAGCTCTAAAGAGTATTTTTAATGGCATTTAAAATAGGTTCCATTATCTTTTTTAGCTTTTATCACTTCGTTAGCAATTTCTATTTGAATGGTTTTTCCTATTACATCTAGCTTAATATTGAATGGCTACATAAGAATGGTTGCTAGTTTTTATATAGGTTATTTTCTTTATAAGTTGAGGCTTAGCTTATTTTTGCTATTTTGATTGAATAGGGTTGTTTGTTTCAACTAGTAATTCTTAATTAGTTTTGTGTAGAAATATTTTATCTTCATCTAATTCTAAGCTTATGAATAATTTATATTTCTTAGTTTTCTGCTTTGTCTGGCAAAGCTTTTGTGAATTTGCTTTTGAGAAGTTAGTAGGAGATAGTTTAGAATTGAAGATCAACACCTTCTATAAAACCTTTCATTCATTTATGTATGTGGTGAGTAATATTTAAGACTAGGCTGTATGGGGATTGTTGTTCAATTTCTTAAGCTTAACTAAGAGACAGCTAAAAGAGATAGTTACAGTTATACTTGAATATAACCATACTTTAAATCTATTCTATACCTTATATTTTTTAATAGATTATCATTAAGGTAAATGTATTTAATCTCATTAGCTCATTTTACCAATAGAGGCTATTTTGGGGTATCCGTGCTTGAGCAATACTAGAAACCAGCAAGCACCTAAAATGAGTTATTTGAGTTGTTCTTTGTGGCATAATTGTTCTTGATTATGTTACAACAACTAGAGATAGAGAATTAAAAAGGCAAGATCTATATTGCAAGAGAAATAAAAAAATATGAACTTGCTATAAATGTTCCAGGAGATGTAACAAGAATTAGAGGCATTTAATGAGAAATTGTGTTACCTCATTCTTTCTTCGATGCATGCACTTAATGTAGATCTAGCACAAATGTTGCAGAGTCAGAAGTTGTTGAAGTAAAGAGATGAATCAGATTGATGTGTGAACTTGATTCGAAGAAATTCTCCATGTGTCAGGAAGATAAAACAATGGGGATACAATGCATCGGCTAGAAAAAAGAGAGAGAAATTAGAGGAGTTGATTATCTCTAGAGGGAGAGTAGTTATTTTGTAGAGAGATAGAGTCTTTAAAAGGAGCAAAATTGCGTCGAGTAGCAGAGATAGTTACCAAATGCAAAGCAAATGTTGATTATTTTCAAAAGCTAAATGGAGAAAAATGCCAACCAAACCCTATTTTTTTAGGGCTATCCTTGTATTTATAGGTTGAAAATGCCTCATAGATCATGTAGAAATGATGCATTGGAACCCACAGAATCTTTTGAAAAGTTATGGATAAGAGAATTGACATGTAGTTAATTGCTATAAAAATGGATGTTAGATGTTAATTGTAGGATTGACACTAGATGTTAAAGGATGAAAGAAAAATTGCCACTAGAACTAACACCAGATGTCAAAATTGAGAGCCATAGATGATGGACCAAAAACGATGTAGTTGATGATGCGAGACATCATTTGTGGAAAGAGATGAAGATGGAGACCAGACACTAAGTGGTAGATGATGTAGGATGTTAAATCTAGATTGCTAAAGATGGCTTTAACACTAAGAAACTAGAGAATACACCTAGGACTTCGACTCATGCACAAAAAAAGAAAAAGAAAAAGAAAAAGAAAAAGAAAAAGAAGCCAAAGTAGATACAATAAGAAGCCCATTAAAGTATTCTTAAAGCAGAAATTACAACAAAAGAAATTAAGTAGCAGCTTCTAGTTGAGTAGATGGTAACGCTCCATGATTTGATGATTTTCTAATTTTCTTTTTAAAGAAGCATTAGGATATTGTTGAAAATGATTTTGTTGATGTTTTCCAAGAAGCTATTAAAAAAGTTCCTCTTTGTAAAAATATTAATAAATTTGTGATTCATCTTCTTCATAAGAATGAAGATCATTAACATATTGGTAATTAGAGGTCTGTTATTTTTTTTAACAATATTTATAAAATTTTAACTAAATGCATGACTTGCAGAATTCAAAATGTTATAGAAGATATCCTCAAACTTGAGAAGACTAGTTTTGTTAAAAGTAGACATATCTTAAATAATGTTATTGCAATTTGGAAGGGAATGCAGTGGGCTTCTCATACTAAACAAGGCATTGCTTTTATTAATTTAGATTATGCTAAAGCTTATAATAGGATTGAATGGAATTTCATTATTTCTTGTTTCTATAAACTAAGATTTGATGATTATTTTATTTATCTTGCCTATACCATGCTCATTGTCGTTAATGATAAAGTTATTATTAATTTTGGATTGAATTCTTCCTTTTCTCTTCTATAATTAGTTCGTCAAGATTTTCTATTAGCTCTATATCTTTTTATTAATACTGCAAACTTTCTTTCACATAATTTGCATTATGATCTATAAAGGAATATTATTAAGGGATTTTAATTGATGATCAATCTACACAATTACTTAATATGCAGTTTGTGAATTATACATTTTTATGATTAATAATTCTCTTCAATATATCAATACTTTTTTTATTAGAGTGAAATATTACTACATGTTATCTCGCTCTTGTATCAAATGTCAAAAATAGGTTGTTTATTGTAATGAAAATATTGATAAGTGGGTTATTTTTATATCTTGGAAAATATTTTTTTAAAAAAGATTCTATCTTTAAAGTTTTAGAAACATTGTTTTCTTTTACACCTAATGCTACTATTTTGTAGAGTTATGTGGTTGATAAAATTGAAAAGAAGCCTAATAAATGGAAGATGAAAAGCTCATTCTTTTTGGCAAAGTTTTAGTTATTAAGCTAATGCTTCAATTAACTTATATTTATTACTTTCATTGTTGGGCTCCTTCTAAAACTTCTTATAATAGAATTGATGGTATTATCCGTTGGGTTTTTTGGTCTTCTAAGCAACATAGAAAATGTTTTTATGGAATTACGTAGGCTATTAGCACTAGTATCAAGAAAGGTGGAGGATTTGATCTCATTAATTGGTATAACTAGGGTATTTCTCTTGTAGTAAAATGGATTGCAAAGTGCATTAATGGAGATGATGTTTTGATGTTATTTTTAAGAAATAGACCTATGTAATAAAAATCTAAGAATGATAATATGTAGTATTCTAAGTTTTTTCATCGCCTTCTTTTTTCTCAAGACATTTTTATTCCTAGTTCTGTAATTTTTAAACATATGTAGAAGACATGGTGCAAACTTAATAAATATTAAAATTACAATCATACTACAGTTTTAGAAGATATGCTTAAGAAAATTAGCCCATGATGGCTTCTTTTTAACGAAGGAGCTTGGACTACTAATTCATCTAGACTATGTATTACTTGAAGCAAATTTGGTATTATTGTAGTTTCTTGTCTACATATGCATGATAGATGGATTACATGGAATGAAGTTTCTAGCCTCTATGTTTTGAAAAGAAAGAGGATAAAGAATTTTGAATTTTAATTTCTAATTTTTAGAATTTATTTAAAGTTTATAAGATTCTACATTATGCATTTTTAGATATTTTTTTGGAAAGATGACAGATATGTTTTTCCTTTTAATTCTAAATTTTCTTGCAAAATTATTACAATGAATGACTTTATTCATAAAAATTCAATAAGGGCTAAAAAATGCAATTATCATTACACTTCAAGGAGAGAAAAATGAAATATATTTGGAGAGCTTCTACCTTTCCTAAAACTTGTATTCTTTTATGGTGTCTTATTCATCAAGGTCTTCCTTTCATTACTTATCTTAAACATATTGAAATTATCTTTTCTTAATGTTCCCTTTGTAGAAATGAAGATTCATTTTCTCATGTGTTTTTAAAGAGTCTTATTGCTCAGCATGCTTAGAAATAGATATCTAAAATTTGTAATAATTTTCAACCAAGTATTAATGAAGTCATTTTTGATGCTCATCTAGCTTTATTAACTTTTTTTCTTTGCATTTGGAATTATGTTCGATCACTAGTTTACTCTATTTGGAAGCTTTAGTGTACAATTATTTTCCAATATCAAGAATATAACTATGATCTCTCTTTAGTAGCTAAATATCATATTCTCAAAGATGTTACTTTTTTATGAATTGTCATTGTGTTATGTTGACAGGGCCCCATCTACGTGGTGTTGCCCCATCAATAGGGCTACGTCGATGTAGTGTTTTCTGCGTCTATGGGGACTTAGCAACATAGCTCCAAAATAAAGTCTATAAATACATGCTCACCAACCATGTTTATGCATATCTTGTGATAGTTGTAGCAAAGCTCTTATAGTTTTGTGATTTGAGAGTTAGAATATTTCTTTTGAGTGCCCACAACAGGAGTCAGAAAGTGTACGGATCTTTATTCGATCACTGTTGTACCTAAACACATCAGTGTAAATGATAATAAAGACAAGCCTTTTGATCAAACCTTGCAATAGTTGAAATAGATTAATGATTCATTTATGCATTTATTATTTTCATTAATTATGCAATTAATTAAGTTAAATTAGACTTCAAGTGAGTAGTTAATTAATTAAGCTAAATAGATTAAACACATAAGTATGATCACTTTGAGCGTAAACATGTATTTCCTTGGTAATTCCAGCAACATTATTGCTTGGTTCGCCCAGTAGCATAGCGCTTGGTAATCCCAGTAGTGGATACGTGGGTTTAGGACTAGTTAGAGATTAGTTAATTAGTTAAGTTTAGTCAGTTATTAAATTCCTTCATTTCTCTATTTCAAGCACCAAAAACATAAAACATAGAATAATAAAAATCATATGCCTCAATTACACTTAACCATATCTTTGTGCATCACAGGTGTAATTGAGAAGACAAAAAATGACTATTAGGGCAAAGTTCACTTCCTAGAAGACTACTGTACTGGAAGACATAAAGTTCGTGGAATTCGACTAAATCGTGCATGAATGCTTCGTGATTTGTATGGTTGGGCATAGGGGTACCTCGATTGCTCATCATTGCATCATTTCTGAGAACTCTTTTTGTTGAAACGTGTGCTATCTGGGTTTAGTGACATCATTAACATCGTTGAATGAACCCTAAGGTCAAAATTATTTTCACAAATAATATAATCACATACACATACTAATATCCTATTTGTATTGCAAAATGTCTTCTTCTCACAAGCATGATGATACTAAGCCATTGGTCTCTCAAGAATGCAAGGTGGTATATACTCATCTAGATGAGTATGTGCTTGACTTCACCTTCATCCTACATCAGGATGAACAACTACAATGACATGATATGGAAGGCAACATTGTAATGCCTCTCGATTGATCTGTGCCTAGGATGCTACTTCCAACTCTTAGGAGCTTGGGCATCCAAGATCTTTAAGAGGGTATGTTGTGCATGATTATGACTACTGAGACTACCATTCCATTGAAACATAGCACATAAGAGATTGACACAAGGAGAAGCATCATGAGTTTATGAAGGGAAAATGATTCACCTATCCCTTGGTCTTGCTGAACCAAGATGACAATGAGGACCCTTCCTCTGGGGGCTCTTAACATGAATATTATCCATCCCTTGTTTCTGGTGATGGGGGTGTTGCCTTGAATCTACATTCCACTATCAAAAATCTAGGTTTAGGTAAAAATGGTAGTCAAGGTAGGGGCTCAGATAAGTGTCAAGAGGATAACAAAACTAACGAACGTGGCCATGACAACCAAAGAGGAGTTGGAAGATACCATGGTGGTGATGGTCCTCCTTCCTCTTCATCCTCTTCATCTACATCTTTTTCTTCCTCTTCTGGTTTTGACAAATGCCGCAGAAAGAACAATCATGATGAAGGTGAACAATGAGACAATAATGATGATTGCAAGGCCCACCATGACCAAAGGGGTAGTAGAAGACATTATCAAAATAATGATGATGATGAGCCTTTGCTGACGACTCAAAGGATGCTAAATATTGCAGAGGCTGTAAAAATTCCAACTAGGCATGTGAAAGATAATTCGATCAGACAACTTGATATGAACAATATTCCCAGATTTGAGGGGGATATAACTCTAATCCACAAACACATCTTCAATCTTTTCATGATGCTTATGCCTTACAAAATATCAAAAATGATTGGTAGAAACTAAATCTATTTCCTAGGACACTCATCAAGGAAGCAAAAAGTTAGTACAGGTCCTTGGAGCTAGAATCCATCTGTAGATGGAGTACAATGGTAGAGCTATTTAATGATAAGTATCAAATGTACTCCAGAGTATTTAATTTGAGAAGGTAGATCCAAGGATGGAAGCAAGAAAACCATGAACCCTTGGATGTTGCCATGGGTAGATACTATTCTATCATACATCGATGCCTTGGCCATGGTTATTCTCAGTGGGAACAACTTCGTCATATCATAGATGGACTTGGATTAGGAATTTATGAGAACTCTTGGGGTCTATGCCCAAGGGAGGCTCTCAGAACTTAGAGCCCATCAAATTTAAAGGCTAATTGAGCATACAATAGGGATCCTTCCATCAAAAATAGGGAGAGTTGAGGAAACATAAAAGTTTAGAGGAATATAATAGAGATCCTTCCATCAAAAATAGGGAGGTTTGATTTTGTGACAGTGAGGAGGAATCACCACTTGATGAGGTGGTAAACAGAAAGACCTTGCCAATCCAAAAATGTATCTTTGAAATTTTGGCTAAAGTGGATAAAATGTGGGATTCATTGGATGAAAAATTCCAAACTCCTTTGAAAATCACCAAAGAATCAAAAGAGTATAGTAGTGATTGTAATCGCAAGAGGAAAAAAGAAACTGAACATGCCTATTAAAGGGATAAGGGCAAGATTTATGTAATAGATGAAATTATGGAAACTGAATAAAATAATGATGGTGGGTGTGAAATCTACTAATATGAACATCCTAAGGGATGTTGCCCCATTGTGTCACACTTATAGGAGTCTAGGGTGTATGCTTTGAACCCACAACTAGTAAAAAGGAAAACACCAAGAAGGTTTCCTTATCCTCAAGGCAATTCCAAGTTGTTCCATCAATAATAACAATATTATCCAAGTGGAACTCCACCACAACCGTACGAACAATATCAATAGTGACACTAACCACAGTCATGGGGGATGCCACCACCAAGGCACTAATACCCTTACAGGTAACCAAATTCATACATGTATTATGTTTAGTAACCACTATCTCCACATGACTCTTTGAGTCATGTTTCTCCTTTCCAACATCACTACCACCCTTCCAAATACTATAAAGCTCATTCTCCACATTCTCCACATTTTATCCTTATCCTCCTCATGTTTCTACACCTATTCCTCCATCTTCAACACAACTATTGCTTGCTCAATCCATGCAAGATGAACTTCTAGCCCAGCCGTAGCAACACAATAGTAGTAGGCTATCAATTTACAATTAGTTCATCAACTGAGGGGTTTGAAACCTTGTGCTTGTAAAAGACCATTCATTCGACCCAACAGCCCTACTAAGCCCTCACAGACTTAGGTGGTTGATCACCCTACTCTTACCTCGTCCTTTACAAACTATTCCATTGGGTCCCCTTCAAACTAAATGCCACAAAAAATCCATAGTATTATGCTCACTCATGTCATATCTGATTGGATCTGGGTTGGAAACCTTCCTAGGAAATTAGTTGATCCTAGGAATCCTCTCATCTATTTACAAATTGTTGGGAATGAACCATGTAAAGCTCTTCTTAATTTAGGTTTTGATGTGAACTTGATTTCTCATGAGATTTATACTACTTGAAATTTGTTGCCTCTTAAGAAGAGCAATATCAGCTTGGAATTGGTAGACCAGTTCATCATTGTTTTGTTGGAACTAGTCGAAGACATTGTGACCACTATCTATGGGTGGTCTTATCCTATCAATTTCCTAGTAATCAAGGTTAAGAACTATAGGAGGACTTCCCAATTATTATGGGAAGGGCATGGCTAAGCACTGTTGATGCCAAAATGAGCATCAAAGATATTTCCCTAGAGATATATAAAGAAAATGCATTTGAAAAGATTGAGAAGAGATGAGTTCCATGCATTTTGTATAGTGATATAGGATGCAATTGTGTGTAAAAACTCTTATCCATGAAATGAGCATTTATTTTCACATGCAAGTAGTGTGCACATGAGGTAGATATTTAAAGGGGTCTATACATAGCAGTCATAAAATAAGAGGGTACCTAGTGGCTGCCAGCTAATTTTGACAGTAGCACAATGTGCATAGAACCTATTGAGAGCCTAGCATATGCTTATGTCATAGGCATGGATGAACTAGAGTAAGTTCATCACCAACTCTCTAATGATGAAAATGTTGATACCAATTGGGGAGAGTTGGAGATCCTTGAGACTTTTAAATAAGAGCCCCTAGAGTTGAAAACTTTACCTACCAACCTAGAAGATGCACTCTTAAAAAATGGCAAGCCAGTCATACTCAATGTCAAACTTGCTCCTAAGAAGAAAGCAAAACTATTGAAAGTGGTCAACAAATGGTCAACAACCTTTGCTTGGTCATATCCTGAACTTACTAGAATTGCTCCATAGATATGCCAACATCACATTCACACTGATCCATCCATGAAGCTAAGAAGGCAACCATAATAGCGGTTGAATCAAAAATTGAAGCAAATTGTCAAGGAAGAGATTGAGCAACTCCTCAAGGCAAGGTTCAGCTACCTTGTTGTGGATAGTGAGTGGGTCAACCCACTCATGATAGTGTCAAAGAGAGGTGGCAAATGGTAGGTTTGTATCAGCTTCAACCTATTAAACATGGTAACATTCAAATATCATTTTTCATTTCCATTCATTGATAAGGTGTTGGACACCATATATGGGCACTGCTATTATAGTTTTCTAGATGGTTATAGTGGGTATAACTAAATCCAGCTTGCACTAGAAGATTAGGCCAAAACAACATTCACATGTCCCTAGGGAACCTTTGCATATCACAAGATGCCTTTTGGTTTTTACAATGCTCTTGCCACTTTTCAACACCTGGTCTTAAGCATCTTTTAGTAGCAAATAGGTAGTGGAGTGGAAGTATTTATGGATAACTTTTCCACTTATGGTGCTACTTTTGAGCAAGCCTTGGATCACCTTGAGTAAGTATTGAAAGGATGTGTGGAAACAAATCTATGGCTCAATTGGAAAAAGAGCCATATCATGGTCTAAGAAGGCATTGTATTGGGGCATTAAATTTTGCATGAAGGGATTGAGGTAGATCCCAAAAAGATAAGGGTCATCCAAGGAATTACCCATAAACTAGAAACTATCAAAGATGTTTGGTCATTCTTTGGACACATGGGTTACTACTAATGATTTATAGAGAATTTCTCTAAGATCGTGAAATTTTTGGTCGAGCTAACAAAGAAAGATGCTTCCTTCATCTAGACTAAGAAATGTGAAAATGCATTTCAAAACTTTAAAAAGAAATGCGTAGAGACTCTAATTCTACAAGCACATGACTGGTTCAAACCATTCCATATAATGATAGATGCATTTAATTATGCCTTGGGAGCCATGCTTACACATTTGGATAATAAGAAATGTCCATATTACATCCACTACATAAGTCAAAGCATTGTGGATGCATAATTGAATTAACCAACATGGAGAAATAACTAATGGCAGTGGTGTATGCTCTAGGAAATCTTAGGCACTATGTGCTTGGATATAAAGTGTTTGTGCACACTAATCACAGTGCCATTTGCTTCCTCATGAACAACCCAACGGTGAGCCGTTGTGTTATATGGTGGCTAGTGATCTTGCAGAAATTTGATCTTACAATGGTAGATTGAAAAGGGACTAAGAATGTGGTCACCAATCACTTGTCTTAGTTGTGATGGGATAAAAAAGAGGAGGAAAGTTTACTATCTAATTTTTTTCCTAATAAACTCCTCTTTGCCACTGTAATAAATGAACAAATGCCTATAGAACCAAAATGGTATGATGACATCCTCACTTATCTTCTCACTTAGGATATGCCACAAGATCTAGACCACAAGAAGAAAAAATAGTTTCTTCATCGAGCTAAGCACTTCATGGAAATTAATAGACAACTTTACAATGTTGATGGCCTGGTTTGTTGGTGTGTACCTGATGTAGATCAATTGCATGTTCTCTAGGGTGCTCATGAAGGCCCTTGTGGAGGCCACTATCCTGGGAGATGCACAACCATAAACATACTGATGGAAAGATACTATTGGCCCACAATCTTCAGGGATGCCCACCAATTTGTCTGATCCTATGAGTGCTATCAACAAGATGGTGGCATAACCACATGAATGGAGGATCCTCAACACTGGATTTAACCACTGGAATCCTTTGACATATGGAGCATAGATTTTATTGGCTCCATCAAACCCATGTCCAACGAGAAGGCATATATAATTGTCATTGTTGATTACTGTACTAAAGGGATAGAAGTAGTAGCCATCACCAACTATACATCATCCACTACTACTTAATTTATACAACAAAATGTTGTGAATAGGTTTGGGGTCCAACGTGCACTAATTTCTAACAACAGAACCCATTTTATAAGTGCTACTTTTTGAAAACTCATGCAATGCTTGGGGTTTGAACATAAATTAATAACACCCTATCAACCCCAAGCCAATGGTCAAGCAGAGGTGACTAACAAGGAGATTACAAAGATTTTAACAAGAACTATTAGCAAATATAGGAGAGATAGGAGCACAAAACTCAATGATGCCCTTTGGATCTATTGCTTAACATGGAAACTCCTTACTAGCTACTTTCCCTATGAGTTAGTGTATGGAAAACTTCCAATGCTCCCAATTCAATCCAAGCTTCGAACACTCTCAACAACTTATGACCTAGATCTTGATCTAAGTTTAGCACAAAAAGAAAGATTGATCAACCTCAATGTGCTAGACAAAAATTGATTGGTGGCCCTATATTTGAATAAAGTGCACAATGCATTCAGCAAACAACAACATGATCTTAGAATATGGAAAGTGAAATTTCAACTGGGAGATAAGATTCTCTATTGGAATCCCACACACATACCTCAAAAAACAAAATTCCAAACATTGTGGAAAGGACTTTATATAATTGATGAAACCTTTGCTTTTGGGGCCATGACCATATACAAACCTGAAAGCCCAAACAAGAAATAGTTGATCAACATCCAACGCATAAAGCCTTTGCATGAGCCAAAGCAAGCTAGTTGATCAACATCTAATACAAATACCTCAACGGATGGATAACCACACTCAATTTTTTGGATCTCCTCCTTCCAACCCTTAATTTTTCTATTTTTTGTGTTACACATTTTTATCTTTGCAAAGTATTTATTTTACACCTTTTGAGTTTTAAAATTTTTTCCTATTTTACACCATTTTTTGTTTTACACCATCATTAGTACATTTAAATATTTCTTGAGTATTTTACAGTTTCTTATACATTTTACTTTATTTTTAGTGTGATTTTCTAATTTTTTTTAATAAATGTGCTTTGTGCCATAGGACACAATGGTGTTGTAGCTATTGCTAAAGGTGGTTTGTGCTTAATGTTTTGTTTGCTAATGTCTGGTTTCTATTTTTGAATTTTTGTACCGATAGCTAAGGCATGGTTTCTTTTTCATGGAACAAGCAATGAGTCCATGACATCCATGCATCCACAAATGCTATAGTTTTTCTTATTTTGGAAGTATGAGGTCCCTTCCATTAAATAAACTTTTAATAAATTTATGACCTTGGTAGTTTCCATAATTGGGAAAGATTCAAAGGTTTGCACAGGGTGTGACTTCAAGGGGACTCAATACTCTTTGTACTCTTCTAGTTGCTCAAGTGCATGAGTGTTTTCATAGACTTCTTACCATTCCATGTCGACCAATAACAGAAAGTCGAATAAAATATTTGCATGGTGTGGTTCCCATCCAAAAAAAATAAAAAAATAAAAAAAAAACCAAAAAATAAAAATAAAAAACCATGATGGAAATTCAAAGCACATCACTTAGACAAATAAATGGGCTACAAACATTGGTTATGAGACTAGAAAGACATGTTACCCATGCCTGAAGGTCCCCTCTAACTAAGGTCCTCTCTCACTTCTTGCTTCTCTTTTCTTCTCTTTAAGGAGTGATGGTTGTTTTGTGGAAGCATTCTTGTGTCTTGAGGGAATGGATCAGTCTTAGAGTAGTGATGCGAAGTCACTAAAAGTGGTTGGTTTTGGTCTAGACTTAGGATGGATCTTCTCAGGTCATTTAAACACAAAATCCATAAGGGACTTCTTATGACCTCAATTCAGAATTCCATTCCACCTTCTTCATAATCTATCTACATTGTCCATAACTCACCTCACTGCTAATGTCCATGTTCTTAATTTGGTATCTTTGTTTGACATACTTAAGTTCTTTGGTAGAATCTTTTGGGTTTTGATCCTTAACTTCCATAAATCATTAATTGCCAATGGGACCCATGGACTCCTTAGGTTGAGGTTATGCAAGGGCAAATAAGGTATGCATCTGCTATGGAAAGGATCCACTTGCATATCTCTTGGTTGGGTTCATTAAGCACAGTATCCTTATACATTCTTGTAATCAGAATCTTTCATACATCCATCTTTTGCATCCAACCATGTGATCCTTTACATATTTTGTTCAATGCACATATTATCCATCAAATTTTTGAATTTTTTAGCTTTCAAAGACCCTCTTCAATGATTTCATCATATTCGTGGCTTTCCTAGAACTCCATGGACCCAAAATTAATTTAGAAATTCCTTGTATTTTTCAAGATATTCACATTTGAAAATTTTGTTTATGGACCCTGTAAACGAGGCACCATTGATGGAGCCCATGCATATACGAGGTCTCATATATGTAGCCTCATCAATGTAGCATAAAAATAGTATAAATATGCACAATCCTTAGAAATTTTTACATTTTCTCACAAACACCAAGGGAGTTTTTAAAATTTTTAGAGCCTAGAACCTTCTAGAGCTTATAACTTCCTAACTATTTATCCAAATCACTTCGTTCTTTGACCTTGTAGCTACTAGAGGTAAGCTCTTAGTTGTGGGGATTACAAATGTGCTATTTTTGACAAGAAATTTTTCACCATTTTTCTAACTCCCACAAAGGTTTAACTAAGAAATCAACACTTAAATATCAAATTACATAAGCTAAATCCTTCTAACAAGCTCTGATGACACTTATAATGAAATTAATTAATAAAATAAGAATAAAATAATCAATATGCCATGGTCCAACCTTAGCCAAGTGTGACCAACTAATGAGATAAGGTATTCAAATATTCAAAGTTACATGTTATATCTATTAATCCATGGATGTGTTGTGACTGCAAATGGCATCGAAAGGCAAACACACAAAGGAAGGAGGACTATTTCAACCAAGAGAAAAACAACCAAGAATGGGACAGGGCCAAGAAAAAGCCTAGGAAAAATCACTTGCAACCCATGCCATGGGCCCTCTTAGGGAAGAGGTTGAGGTGGAATCTATTCATTAGATTTCAAAACCAATAGCAACAATAGAACATTCCCACTAGGATGAGGCACTAGCTTAGTAAGAAAATCTTGAGGTGACATTGATAAAAGCCTATTTAAATCAAATAAGATCAAGGGAGATCCAAAAAATAGTGCTCTAGAAGTTAAACTTTGGCTCTTTCCTAGAGCAAGTACCTAAAGAAGTATAGGATGAACTAAAAACCTTTGCCATGTGGCCAATTATCACTTCCAGCAGGGAGTGGTACATGGGAGAGACATTCTTATTCTGAAATGACATCAAGGACATCTTAGTATCCTACTCAGTGCAGGCCATTGCTAAAGTGCTTGGGTTTTTAGAAACTAGGGAGAATCTTGTTGAGATTCCAATGCAGGTAGACCCTATCATAAAAAATAAATGGATTCAATGGTGCTATGGTGTTGACCGCAAGGAGTATGTTGTGCTCACATCGGAAGAAAGAATTCACTACAAGATTGTGGCCTTTCACTTAAACCCCACGATGAGGCCCAACAAAATCATTGCCTTTTCTACCCATGTGTGTGTTGCTTTGAGTAGGAGATTCTCTATCAACCTTCCACAATTGATCTATCTGGAGATAGAGAAATAGTTTAAAGAGATAAATGTGAAAGGAATGCACTTCCCTTTCCATGCATCATTAAAAAACTCTATTGGAGGGAAGGCATAGTCCATTATACAAATGATATTAGGCATGCTCTGACCGCTAATTGGGTAGAGATGATGAAAGATAAAATGCCTACAACAACCATTAAAGAAGAGGAGTAGCAATCACCACCTCCACCTGCAACTTAAAAAACTATGTCAAATGTTGCCACAATAGCCCAACAGTTGCATGAATACTGAGAATGGCTCTTGCGAGAACAAGATCAATGAGGAGGCACAAGTGATGGGGACCCATCTATGTACTAGCCAGCGATGAGTCACTTGAATGATATGGCCCCAACAATTAGCCTGATGGAAGTAGGTGGATCCATTTTCTTAGCCCAATGAACGCAGTTATCCATGAGGTCGAATCCTAGTGCTAGAGAGGTCATAGTATCTCTCACTAAACAACAACCACTCCTAGAAATTTCTGGGAATGCTTCAACCTTCTTGATGTGCTTGGAGAAAGGCGAGGGGGCAACAGTGTTGGTGATGTAGCACCAAGGGTAGAGGTGGTTACTAACAGAATTGCTGAAACACTTAATGCACCTACAATGTTTATACCAGATGTCATTGCTCTCAAAGATGTGCAAACATTCATATGAACCACAAGCGGTAAATTAAATGCAGCACAACATGAAGAACTACTAGACCAATTGGTGGGAATAGGGAAACCACTTTGAAATGTCTCTAATCTTCTGAATAGTATTATTGTAACCCAGTCAGAGCTACTAGAGGGAAGGGGAAAAACATTATTTTGGAAGAGCAACTCAAAATAGCAAAGAAGCTAAATGAACACTTGGCTACTGAGGTTGCCGAATTAAGAGCCCAAATTACAAACCCTACATTTCTCAACCTAGCATTAACAAGAGATGAAGCTCTTGAAAAACTTCAAACCAAACTGAAAAGGGTTGAAGATGTAATGGAGATGATGGTATTCTACTAATCCTTGGCAAAGGCTACCTAGTACAAAATTCAGAAGGCCTTAGATCTGACCCACCAGGAGAATTTGCAATTGACCAAAGAGAATCATTGCCTATGAAATGTTGATGAGCATAAGCAATAGTTGATCAATTTTATCCATCAACATTAGGAGCAAATAACTAGAGTGAACATAGAGATAAGGAGATTGGTAGCTAAAAACAAAAATCTCTCCATGGAGAAGGTCTGTGCCATCTACCAGAAGACTGCAATAGAGGTAGTTGCTTAGAAATCAAAGGCTCTCAAATGTGAGAACGTTAAGAATCATTACAAAGACCAAGTTGGCCTACAAAAAGAAGTAAATGAAAAACATATTCAAGTGGTGAAGGCAAAGGTAAACGAGACCCTCTAGTAACTCCAACAATGATGTGAATTATGGTAGTCCATCATTGATGGGATTGATCAGTATAATAAAGCAAAAATTCACTTAAAAAGAGTTACAGATAGAGTACATAGAGCTTGCCAATATATGGTACATGAATCTAGCTATGTTGACTACTGGATAGCCATGGTCAAAACTAGAGAAGCAAGTGGCTAGCTTGTACTTATTATACAAGGTCTAGTTAGAGCATCACAAGGAAACCAAGCAAAAGCTTATAGTGGCAAATGCGGAACTCAAAGTTCTTAAGGGCAAATACAATGATTAGAGATTTGCTTTCGAGAACCTAGCCAAAAGAATGAATGACTATCAAGAGCTAAAAAATGCGGTTAGGACATTCAAAATTGAACACAAGCAATTTGCTACTTGGTTTGTCAACGTTAAGGAGTTATTCCTGGTAATGCCATATCCATTAGATATTCCCATTCTAGCCCACATTGGCAATGTTACGTGGATTGTGAATGATCCCAGGAGTAAGGAGGAGAAGATTAAGGCATTATTAGATGCCTTTCACCTTTCACTGTGGGTTGCAATTGTAGCAAGACAACCATAGCCACCTCGAACACTGCATGTGCCTAAAACTAGTGAAGGTCCTTCAGAGCCTTAGGAACCTCTACTGCCTAGGACTGTCTAATGTTTTCAACTACCTTCATGCCATCAAAGGATTTTCTATCCAATTTTAAGTTATCATGTCATGGTGTTCAATTTTGTGTCATGAACACCACAACTTTTGTAATGATGTTGATTTGTACACTTGGGCACTCAATTTTGTCAAGTTAGTTTGTTATGTCAAGAGTTAGTCAATAATCCATACCTTTTCAATTTTTTAAAGGAACTTGAGGAAAAGTTTTTATTTAGTCATAGGGGTATGAAAAATCATTGTTGTGTCACATTGATGAATCCCCATTGGTGAAGCCTCATCGATGGGGCCACATGGATGTAGCATTTGCTACATCTATGGGGCATCATTGACATAGCTCGAAAATAAAGTCTATAAATACGCACTCACCAATTGTGTTTATGCATGTCTTGTAATAGTTGTAGCAAAGCTCTTGTAGTTTTGTTATTTGAGAGTTAGAATATTTTTCTAAGTCCCCATAGTAAGAGTCAGAAAGTATACAGATCTTTATTCAAGCATTGTTGTAACTAAACACACCAATGTGAACAACAATAAAGGCAAGCCTTTCAATCAAACCTTGTAGCACTTGGAATAGATTAATTATTTATTTATGCATTTATTATTTTCATTAATTATGTAATTGATTAAGAAAAATTAGACTTCAAGAGATTAGTTAATTCATTAAGATAAATAGATTAAACACATAAGTACGACCACTTTGAGCGTAAACATGTATTCACTTGGTAATCCCAGTAGTGTTATTGTTTGGTTTGCCTAGTAGTATAGTGCTTGGTAATCCCAATAGTGGATATGTTGGTTCAAGATGTGTATGGATAGTGGGATCAGATGCTTGTGTTAGGACTAGTTATAGATTAGTTAATTAGTTATTAAATTCCTTCATTTCTCTATTTCAAGCACCAAGATTATAAAACATAAAATAATAAAAATCATATGCCTCGATTACACTTAACTATACCTTTGTGCATCACAAGTGTAATTGAGAAGACAACAAATGACTATTAGGGCAAAGTTCACTTCCTAGAAGACTAGTGTATTGGAAGACATAGGGTCCATAGAATTCGATCAGATCGCATGTGAACACTTCGTGATTTGTATGGTTGGGCATAGGGGTACCTCGTTTGCTCATCACTTTTCAACTACATCTTCAAGTAAAGAGTCTCCTTGTAAAATTTGAATAATTAATTTATTTTCTATAGTATTAATTTTGTTTATTTTGAAGGCTTAATGTCACATCACAAAATTTTGCCCTAGATGAATTTATAAACTTAGTTAAGGGCCATGAGTAAATTTCATATATTCCATATGCAAATGACAAAAAAAAAAAAAGTTAAATCCTTGGATAACCTTAAATGATAAATCATAAACTCACTACCCAATTTCCATATTTCAAAAAACATATGGAATAAATCACTTAATGAAAATCCATGCAATGTTATTCCAACATATTGAATGGAAATCCTTATAGTACAAGATACATGAGATACATAAGTGGAATATGGAATCATTGTACAAATTTAGAACATGCTTTAAAAAAGCAATAATGCTTGAATCCATTGTTTTGAAAGCTTCCTTAATCATCAACACTCTTGAAGTGTACTATGATCTAGTATTCATAATGTTACTAGAAACCTATATTTGAGCTTCCTAACTAAGATATGCACTAAACACATGCAAGGATTATAACCAACACTACAAATACATTATTAGAACCAAGTTGGAAGATGGGGCCCACACTACAAATACACTATTAGAACCAACCATAATAACCAAGTAACTAATCTCTTAATCAAAGCAGAACCATTAACCAAATTGTTAACATTACTTTTTCTTACGTTAATCTATCGTTAACCATGATTTTCCTACTCATGGATTTAATCATGAAGTTTCCAACATTAGATCTTTGAAAGAACTACAAGGATGACCCTAATCTAACTATCCATTAAGGACTCTTTGGTGTAATATCTCATCTATCTATGCTAATATGATAATGTTCAAACGTTGGGTAGAATCCTCACATAATGTTAATTTTCAACTATTGGATTACATTATGGCTAATATCAATCCTATAATGTTCCTTGATCCTAGCTCCTTACCATCATTCTAAAACTAGGCTTGATATTGATTGCAACATGAGGATTGATCATGACATACTAGCTATTGTATTAGTTGGCTCTGTTGCAAATCATGTTTCATGTATTCCAGTTATTTTTCTCAACTGTTTGTCATGTTGAAGGTGCCCATACACGTTCGAAATGTTTGCTTACTATTGGAAGAAGAGGGTACCACATGAGAAAGACGAGCATGATGTGTAAAGTAAAAATTCATAAAAATGACAAATTATGAATTGATTATTAAGCCAACATGAGATCAACAACATATATAATATGATTAGAGTATCAAATCATCATAAAGGAAAGTAGATACAAAAAGGTAAGTTTCTTATTAAAATTTATATAATTAGAAATATTTTTTCTATCTTAAAAGATTAGTTGAAATCTAAGCTTTGCCAAGTAAGAATAGGTTTAAATTTAAAAATTATCAAGAAATCTGCTAAACATATCTATGAACAAGAGAATGGAAGAGAGCACAAAGTACCATTGATGCCAAAAGAGCAAAAGTTGCCAAGTATTTATAAGCACAAAAAATAGGATGTGAGCAATTTTAAGAATAAAAAATTAATAATTATTTTCTAAAAATAAGATAATATGTATCCACATAAGGGCCTAATGGTCAACCAATAAGTTAAAGTTTCTAAGAGAGTACTATAATGAGTCTCATGTCTAAAAATGGATTCCAAGATAAAATAAAATGATAACTGAAATAAGCTTCAAATATTTATTTAATGTCTCCATAATCATATTCTTAAATTATTTTAAAATCAAATAACATAAAAATAGAATTTAAATAAAATATAAAAAATACTAGCAATGGGTCACCACCTTTCTTCCAACATGTTCTTCATAAGAGATATCACAAATGAGTAAATGAAAAGAAATAATAATAGAAAAAAAGAAATATAAACAATATTATTTCTAAATATGTAATAAGAGCAAGGTCCAAGGTCAAAACCTAAAGAAACATAATAAAATAGGTGAGCTTACCAAGAGTTCCAAAGGGTCATATACAAGCTTATAAGCAAATATACTATGATGTATAAAATGCTAATGCATTTAAATAAGGAGTCAAGTGTTCAAACCTCAAGATACACAATCATAAGCATAAGCATAAGAGAGACATTAAAATGTGATAATATAAATTACTAGTAAAATATAATATATTATTAGCATAATATATTAAATATACCCTTATGCTTAAGAACCAAACATAAGAAAATTAGTAACAAATCTAAGATTCGAGGTTCAAAACACTAGGGTGTTACACTCAAGGATGGAAAGCCTTCAACTATTGTTGCTATTTGTTCATTATTTTTCAATGATGTATTATTTTATCTTTAGGGAGATTTTTCTCCTTCTCTGGAAAGCCTTTAGTAATAAAAAAACCCATGAGGATACTCCTAAATAATGACAAGGCTTAATCCTTCTCTTACCCTAAAGGGGAGGTTTTTCAAGATTGTTTGTAAAGATGAACACTTGAAAATCCATGTCCAAAACTATTAGGATTTTTCTTTATACTATTTCTTTTTTTTTTTAATTATTATTCATTTTTTGGGTCCTTCAATCAAAGGACTCAATCTTCTTATGTTTTAGGACTGAGACAAAGGATGCATTAGAGGCTAAGTTTTTCTTATTTTTTTTTACTGTAAGATGCAAGGGTTTAGATATTGATTTGATTTCCTAGGTTTTCTTTGTACAAGGGTATGAGACTTTTGGTTGAGTAGTAGAAGAATTAGATCTTGAATCCTTGAATTTATTCTCAAAATCTAGGCTTAAGAGAAGTAAGATCAAGATTTTCTATTAATCATAAAAGAGAATTTTTAGTAGAGAATTGAACCCATTTACTCATCATGAACTTCATCAGTAATCTAAGATCTAACTAAGATGTGCTTTAAAACAAGCCAATAAGTTTCAATGGTACCTATAAAATTTTTCAAATTCATTACGTTGTAATAGATTTTAGATCATAGGGTTTTTCCAAGTGCTCATAGATTCATTGCACTCATCCTCAAAGTTAAGAATCATCATGCTTTTTAAAACCCACACTTTAGGAAGAGAGGGAAAGATTAACGATATAAGGGATGTCAACTATTACTAAGAGCACCAAGAGTTTATTTGGCCATAAGTGCTAGAAAGAAAAGTAGAATGGATATGAACTATTGTTAAGGTAACTAAGGTTTTTTCTGATAACTTGGTATCCCCTTAAGAAAAGAGCTTTCTAAGTGATGAGTGTCAAGGATCCCCTACACCCAACCATAAAAATCACAAGCATTTACACACGATTTAGTCAAATTCTATGAACTTGGACTAGCATGTTGTCCTAGATAATTAAGTGTGAGATCATTGATCCTTATCTTTCCAATCACAACTTGTATTGGTTCAAGTAGTATGATTAAGTATGATTGGGTCATAAGATGGTTTCATTTTATTAAAATATTTAAAATGTTAAAAATGTAAATTATTAAACTAATTAACTATGAACATGAAAGAATTCTATCCTAAGCATTGAGTATCTATTCCCACCTTACATACACATGTTGAACTTATATTAATGTTGCTTAGTTACTAAGTGTTTACTACTAGGCATACCAAGCACACTGCTAGGATTACCAAATGTTAATACATTACGTGTATCTAGAAAATGTAATTGTTTGTAGTAGTAAGCATTGTGTTTGATAATGATGCTTCTCAAACTACACTCTCTTTTGCATTCTTAACCTCATTTAATTTTTCTTGAAGCTTTTGAAAATCTTCATCCCTTGTCAATTGGGACCATAGAATGGTAGGGTTGGTTAATTGGTCTCTAAGATCAAAAACTTTTGCTACCAATGTTTGATTGATATTGGTAGCTTTCCCTAGTTATGCTTATGTGATAAGGAGCTTACTTATTATCTCTAGTAGCTCCAATCAAGTTGCAAAAATATCTTTCAGAATATTAAAGATTTCTAGAATTGATTACCCAAATCCTACCAATTTCTCAAGCATTTTCTCATCCTATGCTACTATCATTCCCTTACTTCAAAATTCTATAAATACTTGGATATTTTCCATTTCATAAACATCTGATATAGATGTTGCAGAAGCCATTAGGGCTTCTCCCACTTTATCAACTGTCACCTTCATAGTTATCTCCTACACCTTGTATAGTATAACCAAGATTGTTCCATCTTCAGCCTCCTCCAAAATCATAGATAAGGTTGTGACATTGCTTGAGATTTTAGAAAATTATTCAATAGGTATGGATTTCATGATTTTTCATGCATCAAGGTTGGCACAAATAGAATCTTGGGCTCATCATGAAGATAAAAAGTTTCTCAAGTGATTTGCTAGCCATTTGATGTTCATGGTGACCTCATCTAAGTGGCTCATAGCTAGGTGGTAGACTAATGACTCACCACCACTTCTTAAAGTGTGCTACTACTATTGCTCTCGAAGTTACCTTAGATGCTCATAAGCATAGGAAGGGAAGTGTCTTCATACCTTTTTATTCTCTTTAAATTTCTTCTCTATTTTCAAGAAGATTAACTATGGTAGGTTGACTAGGAGTTTTCCCACTTAGAGGGATGCATGCTTGTGCAAAGAAGGCTATGAATTTACTTAGCCATACCATAGGATTTAAATGGTAGGCTATGATCTTAAAATATGCTCTTTCTACTTTGGTAAGGGTATTGTACTCGTGATCCAATGTATAACATCATTGTGTTCATTTCTTTGTTACTTTTATGTCCATTTTGGTGAACACATTTTCAAGTTTTGAACTAATGTTTGATAATCCTAAGGCATCTGTTATGGCCTGCATCAAGTAGAAGATATTAATGTCATTGATCTTGACTATTGTGTCTCCTTGGAAATTATTCCAAAAGAGATATGTTTCTCCTAGATACCACTCTTAGTTGGTATAAATAGTGGACCATAACATGAATACTTGCAATTGGCCCCATACCTCCTTAGATGCAAACTTAAGGAAAGGTCCAAAGCTTGGTTCCTGAAGAACCTTGCTCTAGAATTCCTTGCTACAAATTTTTCCAAGCATTCATCCATTAAGGTAACCTCTAGATTTGGCTTGGATCTAGGCATCTCATCTTGCTTTGGCTGCCTAGTCTCTAGTATGGGAATCTATTGAATAGATTCCATCTCTAGTTCTTTCTGCAATGGTCCTATATCATGTGTTGCTTTAGTAGTTTTTCTCATGGTTGTTATTGTTGTTATTGCCCTCATCCTCCTCTTGGGTGCTTCTTCCTAGGCTACGATGGTCCACCTACTTGAGAATGTCACTTGGGAGTCATTTGCGATCACATGGCCAAGAATTAATTAGTTTTTATTACATGGGCTCAAATATAGGTACTCTTTAATTGCCTACTATTATCTTTAATTTGAAAAATATAGCTCTAAGGTCCTTAAGTAGTTAAAGATGTCCAAGATTTAAAGCCCTATGGTAGTTAAGTCTTTTTAATCTTGATTTTTATTACAAATTAATGATTTATTTATATTTTAACTTCTTGTAGGGTATTGGAAACTTTGCTAAAAAATCAATACTCAGTGTCCCCACGATGTAGAACCAAACAACCGAAGTATACAAGATAAAAAGCGAGTTAAATTGGATGATCCATGGGAAATTTATTGCTATTGGAAGGTTTTGGATTCTCGAAATGGTAACAACACCTTCTTTGAATGCAAATGATGAAAAATTTGTAAAGTATTGTGCACATATATATATAGGTTTTTTACACTACATCAACAAGGATGTATTGATGTATCTAACCATGTCAAAGAGAATGTGTTCATGCATCTATTTGCTAAATTTGTTTCACTAAAAATTAAGTAATTTTTGGAAGTTTGGAGGTAAATTGAGGATTAAATGAGAGCCCAAAAGAAGTTTTAAGGATAAGGACAATAATCATGAAGGTCCATTGGAGGGTTCTAAATATATAGAAGCTCAATAACTAGACATGAAGTTTCATGTTCCCAAGAAAAATATTAAGAAATATCAAAGTGAGAGGATGCATTAATTACTAGTATTACAGTTGAATGATATTGGGAACTTGGAGGTGGAATATAGACTAGATGTGCAAGAGTTATGCAAGTGGATCCTCCTCAAAGAAATTCCATGCTTTAAATGCCCTTGCATAATCATTGTGTAAAGTGTTTGTAGGCACATTGAAAATTTAATATCAATCTAGATTATAGACCACACCCACACAATCATTCCCATTGAAATCCTACACTATACTAAAACAAAATCTATGACATGAACTTGGATGCTTTGTAGTGAGTTGGATCATGGAAACTAGGAGGGATTGCAAGAATTTATGAATGAGATACCTTGCTATTTTGGTAATAGGTTCTTATTAAAGGATATGATTAGGATTATTAAAATGCCTTTTCATCTAGGTTTCAAACTAAGTCCATATTTGCATTAGTGGCATTGAATTGCATCAATCTCAAACTTACAATCATGAGACTACTATAGCTATAGAAAAATAACATTACTTAGTAAAAGAAAATAAGGAAGCAACTACATCGCTTGTGGATTATTGGAAGAAATCTTAGCTTTGCCTATTTCCAAGAGATATTTAGATGTGTTTTTTCTCCCTTTTTTTTACTTTTTATTTTGAGGAGGATCATACTTAGTACAAGACATGATTTCTTTTAAAATTAAAACATAAGTCATAATACACCCATGCAACACAATGGAACTCCTCAAAGAAGCTTAGAGAATCAAAAAAATCCCCTTTAGGCTACACCCTTTTCCATTTCCTCTTGATCCTTCCCCTTCCTTTGGGTAGATTAATCATAAATTCATTTTACTTTTAATGTGAAAGAACCATATTGTTTTTATGATGTGGACCTCTTGTAAATAGGAATGAAGGGATGAATATTGTGGATTCACTACTTTCACAAGATGTTAGGCTAGATGGTTATCTCCCTCATGACTGAGTTGGAGGGAGGAGATTTAGAAAATGAAGCAAGCTTGACCCTACATTAAGGTACTATTTGAAACCTAGTTTCTTGGAAGTCATTGAAGAGTTTAACCTATTGCATGTTGATCAATATGTACTTATTTGGGCTAGTTGGATGGTAAATCTTCATGACTCTAGAAGAAAAGGTAGAATTTATGAGATAAGATTCCTTCCACAATATTTAAATTTTTTTTGTTAAGGTACATAAGTGGGATTCAAATAAAGAACCTTCTCTCATACTATCAGAGCACCATACTTAAAGCACAACTGGATGCATCTATCATAATATTAAGGGATTTAGACTAGTCTGGTGCTCTCAAAATTAGTGTTTCCATAAGCTTTTTTTAAGAGTTGGAATGCATGTTCACATCCCTTGATCTATTCAAATAATGCATCCTTCTTGGTTAGTTTTACCAACAACTTGGTGATTTTGGAGAAATTCTTAACAAATCTCCTATAGTTACTAGTGTGTCCACAGAAGGACCTAACATCTTTAGCTATTTGAGGCTACCTTGTAATTCCTTGGATCACTTGAATCTTTTTTGGGTCTACCTTAATATCTTCCTCGAAAATGTAGTGTCCCTTGATAATGCCCTCTTGGACCATCAGATGACTCTATTGCCAATTGAGCTTAAGATTGGTCCTCACATGTCATTTTAAAACCAGCTCAAGATGGTCCAATGATTTTTCAAAACTAGCACCATATCTGGAGAATTTATCCATAAAGTCCTATACACCATTGCTAGTCTACTACTAAAAGATGCTAAGGACTAAATATTGGAAAATGACAAGAGCATTTCATAGACTAAAGATTATCTTTTCATATGTAAAAGTCCCATAAGGACTTGTAAATGTTATTTTAGCATGGTTTTTTGGAGTGATCTAAATTTGATTATAAACATTGTATTCATCTTAGAAACTACAGTATTTATGTCTTGTGATGGTTTTCAATACCTGATTGAAAAATGGTAAGGGAAAGTGATCCTTGAAAATGGTCATATTCAATAGCCTAAAATCAATGTAAACTCTCCATTGCCCAGCTTTCTTAGGTACAAAGACAAGTAAACTTACCCAATCACTATCCACCATGAGATAGATAAATCTAGTCTTAGGAAACTTTTCTACCTTCTTCTTAATAACTTGTTTCATTTTTGGATTTAAAATTCTTTGTGGTGGTCTTTTGGGTTTAATGGTAAAATCTCTATAGATCCTATGTTTGCATTTGTGTGGATTAATTCTTGCTATCTTGTTATATGACCAAGCAAAGGTTGTTAACCATTTGTTAACTACCTTTAACAGCTCCTCATTTTAGTGCTTAGCAAGCTAGGAATTGATGATTATTGGTTTTCCACTATTTAGGAAACATAATTTAAGGATCTCAATAATGCTTTCTATTCCAAGGGTTCTAGTTCAAAGGTTTCTATAACTTCCAACTCTATGCAATCTACTTTTACTTTCTTTCTATATTCTATTTCTAAGAGTTGGTATTTGATTTGTTCCATCTCATTCATGTTATTAATATAAATACTTGTAAGAATTTCTATGGGTTCCATGCAAATTATTGAAGTAAAGTCATTATCTATTGTCAATCACTAGGTTCCTTCTTGTGTTGTAGTTGTTGCATGTATGGAATTTTAAATATTTACTGATTTGATACATATTTTTCATGCTATGATACTTTTGCTTCTAATTGTCCATATTATCTACATGTAGTTACACCCTATTTCAGTGTACATGATACATGAAACTATTTCCTTCTAAATCTTTCCAAGTTAATTTTTCTTGAAAATTTTTGAAGAAGAGGTCTTTGATCCTAGGCTTGGAACCAGTTGTACTTAACTAAGCTATTCCCATAATGATTGAGAAGTCTCCCTTGTAATTGTCAACATGGATCATCAAGAAATCAACTAGGTATTACCAATCACTAATGATGGTTATAGTATCCTCTATTAATCCTAATGTAATAGTGATGGATGAGTTTGTGATCTCTAATTTGATGCTGCATTTCTTTAGTAGAGGCAAGTTTCATTCCTTGTACATTTCTTGCAAAATTAGATTAATTCTATAACCTAAGTCTAGTAGAGCTTTGCATGGCTTATTTCTTGTTATTTGTAAATAAATCAAGAAACTTCCAAGATTAGTTCTTTTCTTGGTAAGATGACCTATCATAATCCAGTTTATGACCACATGTGTTAGCATGATAGTTTGGACATTTTGGGCTCTTTGCTTTGAAGGCTACTTGTTAGATATTCCAAGGAGAGTTTGAGTAAAGTTTGTAGCCATGGATGCCCATGGTGATTTTGATGGATTATTAGGACTAAAGAATGAAAATTTTTAAGTCTTTTACTCAAAACTACTTGAGTTATCATCCACTTATAGGTTTATAGCTCTTATGGTATTTCATTGTTAAGGTTATGGAGGTATTTCACCTTGCATTAGTGGTGTAGGCGGTAGAGGTGTGGAGGTGTCTTATGCATGATATTTTTGATGGTAAGGACTATAAGTGAAAGGAGTTTCATCTTGTAGAGTGGTATGCCTATGGTATTTCAAAGAGTAATAGTGATGGGTAGATGCATAAATGATGGAGCCGCTTAGTAACACAGGTTGTTGGATAGAGTAGTCATATGTGTCTGATTGTTTGTAAGAATATTACTAACTTGGTGGTGCATTTCCAATGGTTGTGGATTATTCTACTAGTAATATTAGTCTTGAGATTGAGGTGACACTCCACTTAGATAATACAATTATTGGTGGGACTACTAGCTATAGTTTCCTTGAAGATAAGGAAACCTTTTGGGTGCTTAACTTTTGTTGAATTTTGAGTTTAAGACATAAATCCTAGACCTCTGTAAGTGTGACAAGATTGGGAAAGAATCCTTTGGATGTTCATATAGGTAGATGTATTATCCTTCATCTTTTGATTCAGAGTCTACAACCTCCTCAACTATTGCAAAATTGCCTTTTTGATGATAGTAATCCCTTTAAGTGTCCTTTTTCTTTCTATCTTTATCTTTGGTTCTTTCCTGTTCTACCTTCTCCTCTGTAACTTTTAATGTTTTTTGCAACTTCTCATCAATAGAGTTTCACATCTTATTAACATTAACTAAAATTTTAGTAACATATTTTTGATTCAATAAGGTCTTTGGTTACATAGCCTTTTCTAATGGTGCTTCTTTATCTAGTTCACAAATTTAGATCTTCTTTTTGTGAATGGAGAGGTCTTTATTGTAATCCTATGAACTTTTCCTTTTCTTTAACTCTCCTTCTTCCTTTGAAACTTGATTAATTAGCCTTTGTATTTGATGGAATCTCATTTATGATAGTCTTCCTTAGGCATAAATCCCAAGATTTTTCTTGGATTTTTTCCTAATTCCATCTATGATGTGAAAAAGCTATACTCTTTAAGAGAAATCATGGCCTAGGCATTGATACAACAAGGGATAGTACCTGCCCAATGCTATATCAAGGGATTCATGATTATCATGTATCCACCCTTGAATTTACTTCCTTATGTTGGACACTCTAGAATATGTTTGATACTTATCATTAAACAACTACAACATTGTATCTTATCTCTGAATAAATTTTAGGTCTAATGACTAGTGCCAACTTTTAGCTTCTTTGATGAGCATCCTTGGAAGAAATTTGAATTTTTGATAATTATTTTTAATATTTTGTAAGCCATAAGCATCATGGAATGATTTCAAATAATGTTAAGGATTAACATTGTGGCCTCCCTTGAACTTAGAGTTGTTGTTCATGTCTAACTATTTAATTCGACCCCACCCTCCCGTATGTTAATCATGCTTATGTTAGTAAGAAATAGTTCATCCTATGAATCTTGCTCGTCATGGCCATGCCTCCTATGGTGTTGCCTAATGCGCCTTCTTTCTTAGTGGTGCCCTCCTTCTTCTTGTCCATGATCATTGTCTCTTCTCTTTGATCTCTACAATGGGCTCTCCTTTCATCTTCACCTTCTCCATGATCATTGTCTCTTCAATTATGGTTACATTCCCCCTTCTTAGAGCTTGATGAAGAAGAAGATGATGAGGATGTAGAGCTAGAAGAGTAATGTTGACTTAGTCTCTTTATCTAATCCCTTTGTTAGTCTCTATTTTGATGGCTGAAAGACCTTGGTCTTTAAGTCCCATGAGTTCTAGGTCTAGCTATTTCCTTGCCTTGATTGCTTACCAAAGTGGAATGTGACCATTGATGGATTGTATTATCTCCACTAAAGGAAGGCACCATCACATTGAGATCATCCTTATGAATAATTAATATCCTCATTTTTTTATTACAATGTTAGAGGGGTCAGAATTCCTTTACTGTTGGAGGCTTCATTTTGGGCTTCCATGAATTTGTCCTTTTGAAGCTAGGTTTCCATTGCTTGATATTCTTTGAAGATATGATCAACTACTTGGTATTCCAAGGCTACTATTTCAAGCCCTAGATTCATTAGTACTAACATGAACATTGATGAGATTACATGATTAGGTGGCAATACTATGTTACTCTCCAAGTCTCACCATTGTAGTTGCTTATCCTAATGAAGGATGAAGGTGAAGTCTAAATAATAAGGATTTGGATGCATGTAGACAACTTTAAGTTGTTGGGGTGCCTCCTACAAATTCTTTCTTATCTTGTCATATGGTCTTGTAGAGTCATTCATAGGTGGGAAATCAGCCTTGTAAGAAGAAGATATTATTTCCTTTATTTTTATGTATGCCTTAAATAAAGTATTATTATTTTTCCTATAATATATCATTATGATCCTATAGTGATCTTTATATGAATTGGTTATTTAAAAAATTACAATACAAAGTCCTTGACAATGTACCAATAATAAGCAACAAGGTTTCCCTACACCCTACCATATGAATCACAAGTATTCACACATGATTCAATTGAATTTTGTGGACTTGGATTATCATGTTATGTTAGATAACTAAGTGTGAGATTGTTGATCATTATCTTTCTAATCATAACTTGTGTTGATTTGATATGGTTAAGTATGACTGGGGCATAAGATGATTTCATTGTTATTAAAATATTTAAAATGTTAAAAAGATAAAGTATTAAACTAATTAACTATGAACATAGAAGAAGTCTATACTTTCTAAGAATTAGCATTTGTTTTCACCTTCCCTACATATCTTGAACTACTAGGATTACTAAACATCAATACATTATGCTCAAAGTGGTTGTACTCAAGTGCTATTACTCAATATAATATTTAATTGCTAAATATAAAAAAAGTAAGCTACATTAAGGATACACTATTAAAAAGTAAATTAAATGCTAATTCAAGTGGTCTAATGGATTGAACTAATCTTGATTTTACTACCATCATGCATACGTGTCCAAGTACATGATGCATTTGAATGAAATTCCATATAATTAACTCAATTCACACTAAAGGAATTCAGAGGAGAAAAATTCTACCTTTCAGGAAGAAAAATTGCAAGAGCTTTATTAGGCTATTGACCAAAGCTTCCTTTTATTCTGTGGATATGTGTTTTAATATAGAAAAGATACCAAACTATGTCAACACATCAAAGGATGCATCAACACATGCCCATAAATATAGTTGATTGATTCAAACCTCCTCACTATTCTGGGAGCTTAATGACCCAAGCAATGTTTGTGATAGTAACTAAGGCCCAACAATCCTTCACTTTGAAAAAATTATCTCTATGGATGAATAAACTTAGAGGGAGGTTGAATGAGTTATAGAGAAAATTAAAACTAAAAATAATTATTAAAGGACTAATAAAAAACATGAAACCAAAAAGGAACACGCTCACCAAAATGCATGGTAAAGGTTACCATATTTATAATTTCAATATGATAAATAATGATAAAGAATACCACAGTGGTATACTTTAGATGCTACATACTCCTTGCAGGATAATCAACAAATCTCCAAACTTGATATCTAATAGGGCTTCCAAGAAACTTAGAAGGTTGATAACAAAGCAATTCTCTTACAAAACATAATAAAACCCCTTAGGATAAAAACATAAACACTCAACAATTTAAGCAAAATCCCTCAAGGTAATTTAAATCAAATAGAATTTCTTCTCAAAGATAATTGCAGCTCCTAAAAGCAATGAAATTAATATTATGAATAGTATATAATAGTGATATAGAAATTAATCTACATAATATGCATGAAACTAGGGTACAATAAGAAAAATCATAGATCATGAAATTCCATACATTGCAAAAAATAAATCAATGAAATAAGATGCATTCAAATCTTGGATTTCAAGTCTACCCTACAATAAGACGCATTCAAATCTTGGATGAGTTGATAGACAATGATTATGTAGCGTGCCTTATAAATCCAACATTGATTCAAAGTGCAAAGAGGATTTGTAAAGGTTAAGTATGTAGCATAGCCCCTAATTTCAAAATCAAAGTTAGTTATGTACAAACATAAACTAGGAAAAAAGCTTCTAGAGAGGTTACATCCTTGAACTTTCCTAACCACTCTAAGTTAAATTGGAATGAAGTAAATGACTCAGATATATTTTTTTTCAACTAATGGCTACTTGAGATATCTCATTTGAAGCTTGGATTTCCACTCTGCAATGTCTATTAATTTTGGTGGAATGTCCTAAATAAGCATGGACGTTCACCTAGACATTAGCCTATTCTTAGATTGGATGTTCTAGAAAAGCTAGGCAGTCCCAACTTGGAATGTCCATCCTTTAGATGGAACCTCCATCCTAGACTAGAATCTTTCACATGTACCTAGTTAGGCCTTTATTAAAACATTCACCTTGCATCTAGAGTTGTAGAAAATAAAGCCTTGACTACTTCAAATTTGCTTCCTCACATCCTAAATCTCTTAGGTAGACTTGAAATAGCTTCCCATATTCTTGTGCTTGTCTCAAACTCAACAACTTGTATTATTTATTTAAGAAAGATTGTGATTTTTTCAAGACTCACTTTATATCCTACATACAAGCATAATTAATAAAACCATGATTCTTCATTTTTGAAGTTTTAACATACTAAAACATAAGATTAATAAACAATCTCAAGTGTACATGATCACAAAGCAAGGTCAAACATAGGATTAGAAAACATAGAGAAGAATTTGTTCCAACCACTAAAGATGAAGAAAGGAAAATCATAAGAATTATAGATATCTTTTGTGTTTGTTAACTTTTTGAGAACTAAAAATATTAGCCCATGTTGATGATATTGAAGAAAGATAATCAAAGGCTCTAGTCCTAGATGAGGTTGAATGTATCAACCATAAAATGTTCAAGACAAAGCAGGAAGGCTAGTTTAAAAGTTATTTCATTATAGTGATACAATAATAACCAACATGAAGAACTACATCAAGAGGCGATGTGGCATCCATTTCTAAGGGGATAATTCTATATTTTAAATCTAAATATTAGGAAGATTGTTTTATAATCTACACAAACTCATATATAATTACAACAAAAGAATAATCATAAGAAATATGAAGGCTAACTTTTTATTATGAAAATCATTTTCATGTGTTGAAAAAGCCATGGTTCATGATTTATTTCTATGAGTCACTTTTGAAAGCTTTTCTTACCTTAGTCATTCTCAGATGATATCAAAGCAATTTTCTTATTAAGTATTATATTTCAAAGTATGAAGTGGAAGAAAGTTGTTCTCACCTTAGTCATTCTTGAAAAATGCAAGGCATGTTTTTTATTAAATATTCTACTTACAACTGTAAAGCTGAAGAATATCCACTTATATGTAAGATTTGGAAAAGAATAAGAGGGAATAGATGACTATATGTACCCCTTTAACATATGGCTAAAAGAATAAGAGGAAACTAGACTAGATGAATGGTTGGGGAAGATGGGTGTTAGAACCCCAAAATAATTGTAATATAGGTACCCCCCAAGATATACATAACAATGAACATATAACCAATATAAAATTTAAGTACAATGGAAAAGGAAGATATGATGTTGAGACCAAAAATAATTGAAATATAGGTGCATCTCAACATATATAGTTAAAGAGAACTTTATAACTAAACATTTTCCACTAGAATTAAATATAAAATGTGGAGCTTCCAAATCAAGAGTCTTACCACTAGGCTAATACTTCATTATTTAAGTAAAACTTTATAGCTTAGTGTTACTGCTAGAATGAAACCCATAACTTGGAGTTTCCAAATCATGAGGCTTACCACTAAAACCTTAATGTTTTGGAAAAGAATAAGCGATCTACAGCTATCTTAGCATCAAGGTATTTTTTTTTACAAGACCATGCATTTATTCTTCTAATGAGCTTATTATAATTATGCTAACCATTGTCCATATCTTGGAATACTTCTTTGGAACCACTTAGGATGTGCTACATAAATAAACTAACACATATATTAATATGGATGTTGGTGAGAAGAGTGGTTAAGTGGGACATAAGGAAACCTCCACCTCTTATATCATCACCATGCAAAATATAATAGGATTTAAGCCTTTATCTTAAAACCCATTTGTTAAAGTCATGTATAAGATGGTTAAGAATTTTAACTCTTATTTTGAGTGAATATGTCTAGGAGTAATTGGGAAAATATTGCATGCATCCATTAGGGATGTAACACCAACTCTCAATGCATGGTAATGCATGTGGAAGATCCAACTGATAGTTCCTATGGTGTCATCATAAGTAGTGTAATAGAATGACTGATTGACATCTTGACTTCATCAACTTTATGTTGTATAATGTAATTGTACTGAACTAAATCGTCGGTGTAAGGCTGGAAGGGAAACAGACACCAAAAGATTGTCAGACAGACACAACTGACCCTACCTTCACTTGAGGACAAGCTGGAAAAGGGAATGAAGGTAGAGTGCCTTGGATGGTCTACACGAAAATCAACCAAGGACTTCCTCGAGCATAAACTATGGCTTGCGCTGGGGTTATCATAACTGATGTCTTAAAATGTGAAAAGTGCGCATAAAATGTAAACATAAATATATGCAGTGTATTGCAAATGGAACGTAAACAGGATTGTAAACAGAATATTGGCAGAATGTAAACAGAATGTAAACTAAATATAAAACAGAGTAAATGGAAATAATGGTTGGTTGGCAAAATGAATTGAATTGTATTGCTTAGAAAAGATGTGCATTGGTCAAAGCGTAGCTATGGATGGCAAGTCAAACGCCTAGCCCTGGGGTGATGTGACTCGATGATGTGATGATGTATGTGAGAAGTGCTTGGATGCCAGGAGTCAAGTGTGCCAAGTGCCTAAGGATTCGCTAGTTTGCTGTATGTTCTCAGAATTGCTAATGTTTCCCATTGCCAACCATGGTTCATGTGAATTGACAGGGTATTTATAGGGCTGGGCTAGGCTCAGGTGCAAAATTCAAGAATGGAATCAATGGCTAGGAGATGAGAGGAAAGCAGATCTCATGACACGTGTCCAATGGATAGCTATGTACGAGTTGGATGTGTGTCGGCAAGGTACATTCTCGACCAGGCACATTGCATTTTACAATTTTTGGGTTACTCACCATGAAAGCACATTTAATTTAGATCGTGAGGGCTCAGCAACCCCACAAATCAAATTTTACAATGTATTACATTTAAAATTGACCCTGGCTCGCTTGAAACTTCTGGATTTCTGAATTGACTGCTGTAGGGTGTCAAGTCCATGGCTGTTTGAGGTGTTTTTTTCTTGTGTTGAGTTCCCATCATGAGTGGATGCGAGCCTCAGCATGCTCATGTTGCGCTCATGCCTAGCGTTTGTCCTCAGCATGTGTGTCCCAGCATCCAGCATGCATACGCTGCACTCATGCTCAGCGTGACCTCTAGCGTGAGTGAAGAAAACTTGCACATTTTGACTTTTGAAACTGGAATTTTTTGGAGGTTGGAGTTGGAGGTTGTTGATGTTGAGCCTAATTCGGTTTGGAGGCTGTTTGGAGTTGTGAAAGTTGGTCATGCTAGAGGTCATGCTGTAGCGTGACTACAACATGACCATAGTGTCCAGTGTGAATTATAAGCATCTAGCATCCAACATGAATTGTCAAGTCAGTGTGAATGCCATGCCTTAGCCAAATTTTATGTCTAAAACATTGAAAGGGCTTGAGTTGTTTCCATTTCAGAGTGCTAGGCCAAAATTAGTGGTGTTGCATTGGCCCCTCTTTGTTGATGTCTGGAGGAATCTACTCAAGAGGCATCAACAAAGAAGTGCAAAACACCATGAACAACCAAGTACCAAACATTAACCATTAGCCCTTGGCCAGATGTCATCGTATTATTTTCAAAAGTACAAGGGATCGGGGGAATATAGTTTAAAATGTAAGGGGATATGGTTGGCTGTAACCAGGGGAAGCCAGAAGTCGGTTAGGGGTGAGAGTAGCTGCTGAAATTGTGGGAGAAGAATGCTCTCACATAAATGAGCTATATCTTTAGTCCTTGTCAATAGCCAGTGTTCAACAGACTCGGAGCCAAGACATAGGAGGTGTGTTCTTTGGAGAAACGAGACTCTTATAGAGTGTTTACGAGGCCCGTTGTAAATAGCCAAAGCCACATGATGATGTTCAACATGGTTTCTTTGAGACACGAGTGTAACTGTTTTCCAAGATAATTGCCTTTCGCCTGGGGCTTGTAGGAGAATAGCCAATAGTCTTTTATTTATGATGTCAACAGGGTCATGAAGACCTTTTCCATGCATTTTGCTCTTTTGACCTTTTTGTTCTTTTTCTTTTTGTTTGTTTCTTCTTTTCTTTTCCTTCATTTTTGTTTTCTTTTGTGTTTTCCTTTTCTTTTTATTTTTTCCTTTTCTTGGTCTTTTTGAAAGAGCTTGCCTTTTGTGCCGTGCTCATGTTTGAGCATTTGCATTTTTGCATCATGCATCGTGTACTATGTTTTACGTTGCAACTGCTTAGAGGGTCACAGTGTGGCACAGTGTATCAAGAGTCTTGAGCTGAATGGAATGTATCTAGGGGTGTAATTGAATAGGATAATTTGGACATGATGGAGAAATAGGGGACGTATCAAGAGTTGGGGAATGTACTCATGAATGGATTGATTAACCTAGTTACGTGCATTAGGAAGAAAGTGATACCTTGTCGTCACGATGAAGTGCATCTATGTACAAACGCCTCAGGAGTGTCATCCTACAAACACAACTCCAAGAAGACAAGAAAAAGACAAATGAAAAAGTTAGCTAAGAACTTTAAACATGGAGATGAAGTTACCACGTGTTATTCAAAAGTAGATAGAATCATGAACAGCATCAACTTCATTAGGATCCATGAGACAAATCATGCAGCAAGTCTTTGTGGAACATGTACAGCCAATTGCAGCAACACGTCTTTTCAAGGTTTTTGCCTGGTCATTGATGATGTCACCAATTTATAGTCTTAGNGATATGAATGGAAACGAGTTTGCTAACCCTACAAATCACTTGTACCTGAAATGGTACTATGTCTGATAAACTTGAGGTACGTTAAGTCCTGGCATCATGACTTAAAATTGATACCACAGATAAAGTCTTGGCATCATGACTTAAAACTAATACCATAGACAAAGTCCTAGCATCATGAATTAAAACTGATACCACAAATGGTCCTGGAGTCATGACAATAAACTGACACCACAGAGCTCTGTTCAGTATGACACTAAACTACCACATCTATCCGCCATGACATAAAACTAGCACCCAAAGTCCACTAAGATGATAAACTGGTTGGCCTCTTCATGGTCCGCTACGACTATAAACTAGCAATGCACCATCTGCTATGACGCTAAACTGGCACTGTCCAAGGGATTACGACATGAAACTAACCTGCAACAATCCACTAAGACTATAAATTGGTGACATCATCAATGACCAGGCAAAAACCTTGAAAAGACGTGTTGCTGCAATTGGCTGTACATGTTCCACAAAGACTTGCTGCATGATTTNTCTTCTTTGATTGGGCATTTATGGAGATCGTGCTTGTGTCATTGCTGTTGTTGTTTCTGGTACCATTTAATTTGATCAAGTGTTTGCACATGTTCTTCTTCTACCAAATCAAGATTCGCGATGCGCAGTTCATTGTTTTGACTTTCATTAAGGAAGCTGGAGAGAGCTATCTACAATGAGGGAATCGGCAATTCTAAAGGTAAAACAACTTTAGATCCGTATACAAGACTATATGGATTTTTACCTGTAGATGTTCGATGTGTTGTTCTGTATGCCCACAATGTGTAGACTAATTGTTCGTGCCATCGTTTCTTGCTTTGATTCAGCATCTTTTTGAGCACCATGATGACAATTTTGTTTGTAGCCTCCGCTTGACCATTGCTCTGTGGGTAGTAAGGTTACGAAAATGCATGTTTAATGCCTAGACTTTCACAGAAGCTTTTAGTATCTGCACTGCTGAATTGTGGTCCATTTTCGGTAACGATGGTAATTGGAATACCAAAAAGGGTCACGATATTTTGTATTACGAAGGTGCAAATGTGTTTTGACGTGGTCTTCCTAAGGGGAATAGCTTCCACCCACTTTGTGAAATATTTAGTTGCGGTGATAATGAAGCTATGTCCTGTAGAGGATGATGGCATTATTGGTCTAATTAAGTCTAATCCCCATTTTTGGAATGATCATGTGATATATCCTGTATGCAATTCATTAGGTGGCACGTGTATTAGATTACCATGCTTTTGGAAAATGTCACATGTTCTTACCTTGGAGATGCAATCGTACTCCATGTGTGGCCAGTAATAGCCTAAGCACCTAATCTTTGTTGCCATTGCTTTGGGTGCTATATGCCCTTCACAAAGTCCTTCGTGGACTTGTTCTACAATCGTTTGACCATCGATACTACTAACGCACATTAGCAGAATGCCTTCATAGGATTTACAACACAAGGTGTCTCCCATTAATGCGTATTATCGGGAGCGTTTTCGCACGACGTCTTTTTGAGCATTTGTCAAGTGTTGTGGTGGTTCACCTCTTAGACGGTAGTATTTTATGTCATCATACCATTCTATTTCATGTTTTGTACTAACGGATGCTACAGGTACTTCATCTAGAGTGTTGATTATAGGTTCGGCATAACTTGTTATAGAGCTAGGCAATGCATGGAACATTTTGGGTGTCATGTTTAAGGCTAATGTGGCGAGTGTGTCGGTAGTTGTGTTTTCACTTCTAGGGACATGTTGTATATCCACTTCTACTAGTTTCTTCATCAAATGTTTGGTCAAATCACAATATGGTTGCAAGTGGAGAGCTTTGCATGTGTAAACCTTAATGACTTGATTAATGACTAAATGTGAATCACCTCAAACTACAAGACGTGAGATTCCTGAAGTCAATGCTGCTTGAAGACCTCTAAGAAGACCTTCGTATTCTACCATATTATTGGTGCAAGGAAAGGTTAAGCGGTAGAGGAGTATGTTAAAATGGCTACAACACTTCCTCCTTGAGAGGTTGAGGCTCCATTGAAGTAGATGATTGCCTCATAGTTATCAGGTACGGTGTCTACACTATTAACATTTTCATCTGGAAATTCGGGGTTTATTGTCGTTTGATCATGCATCGGTGGGACGGTTAGTTGCGTGGCTATTGCTTGACCTTTTGTGGAAGATTGAGAGATATAGTGCAAGTCAAATTCTATGATCATCGCTTTCCACCTAGCTAACCTATTCGACTCGTAGATGTTATTAGTGATGGCACTAAGAACATTATCCTTGCAAATGATGTAAACTTGATTACGGAAGAGATAATGCCACCATTTCTTCAAGGAGAAGACGAGGGTGAGGCATGATTTTTCTACGTCGTTGTATCATTGTTCATAGGCGATTAATGCATGGATAAGGTAATATACAGGGATTTCAACTCCATCTTGATGTTTTTGACAAAGCATGGATGCAATGGAAGAACCGAAAGTTGTAAGCTAGATGTAGAAAGGTTTGTTACTTTGTGGAGGATAAATAGTTGGTAGTTGAGCTAATTCTTTTTTTATGTTCTCGAACGCTTCTTGGCATTGTTGAGTCCATTGGAAATGTACATTTTTTCATAATATATGTTGCATGGGACTCAATTTATCTGTCAGCCTTTTGATAAAGCGTTTGATGAATTGCAGTCTACCTTGGAGGCCATGTAGTTCGGTGAGGTTTCTTGGTGGTTGCATATTAGTTATTGCTTTAACCTTATCAGGGTCTACCCGTATCCCTGTTTTGGAGACTAGGAAACTGAGCATTTTTCCTATTTTGACGTCAAAAACACATTTCTTTGGGTTGAGTCTAAGGTCATATTTGAGACAATGTTTAAGTACTAAGTCTAGGTNTTGGACAACATGAAAAAGACCTAGACTTAGTACTTAAACATTGTCTCAAATATGACCTTAGACTCAACCCAAAGAAATGTGTTTTTGACGTCAAAATAGGAAAAATGCTCAGTTTCCTAGTCTCCAAAACAGGGATACGGGTAGACCCTGATAAGGTTAAAGCAATAACTAATATGCAACCACCAAGAAACCTCACCGAACTACATGGCCTCCAAGGTAGACTGCAATTCATCAAACGCTTTATCAAAAGGCTGACAGATAAATTGAGTCCCATGCAACATATATTATGAAAAAATGTACATTTCCAATGGACTCAACAATGCCAAGAAGCGTTCGAGAACATAAAAAAAGAATTAGCTCAACTACCAACTATTTATCCTCCACAAAGTANAATACCCAATAGGAATAATTAACAGCCCAGATGAAGCTGACTTTGTAGAGTTTTGTGATTTCAACGCGGATTGCTAATGCAACTTCAGGTCTAACTTTTTGTGCTTTTTGTTTCACTGGTTTAATTTTTTCATCAAGAATAATGTTGTGTTCGATGATCCGAGGGTCTAGTCCTGGCATGTCTGTATATGACCATGTGAACGTTTTTATGTTGTCTTTTAACACCTGGGTAATGTCTCTTATGAGTTGTGAGTCTAGTAAGGCACTTAATTTCAATGTTCTGGTTTCACCATTGATTGTTGTAATGGGGATTTCAACCAAAGGATCTTTAGTGATATTGTCAGCTTCTAGATCTAGAGTTTTAGTCATGTTTTTAGGCAAGTCTGAGGTTTCTTGAGTGGAGGCTATCAAATCGGTATAGGAAGATGGATTTAGATCCAAAGATTTTGGGTTGATCGCTCTCTCTACCTCCCCATATGGTCCACTGAGAGACAGTGTTGAGAGGATGTTCTTGGTGGCCATGGTGCTCACTCCTACCAATTTAAAATGGGAGCAAAGTAAGAGATACCCTTTTGGTAGGAGAATTGCAAAGCGTAAACGAACACAAGATAATCAACAAAAATAGAAGACGCGGTGACATAGTCGTGGTAGTTTAAGGCCATACCCGGCCATATGGAAGTTTAAGGCCATACCGGGCAATTAATGTTGACTTATACCATTTTTAAATTTTAAATTTTGACTTTTAAATTATGAATTTTTGAGTGAACAAAAAGATCATGGGGGTTTTAAAGTTTTATGAATTTATGCCTTTTCCAAATGTTTATACATGTTTATTTGTTTATCGTTGATTTTTCAACATTTTCTTCCTCTTTTCACAAAGAAAATATTTCGGGGGTTGGAATGACAAAGAAAGCTAGGCCATCACCAAGAAAATATGGTTTGAACAACAACATGTAACCAAAGTAAAGAAGAGGAACTGAAATAAAAGGTTAAAATTAAATAAATAAAATTAAATTAAATTAGGGAGAGATAGAAAAAGGGATTTTGAAAAAGAAAGCCTCATTCCTGTTAACGTGAGTTGCTGGAAATTTGGAAGGATAGCATGACCTACCTAGAGTGCAACATGAGCCAAGGCATTAGTGTTAGCGTCAGCGTGACCATGAAAGAAAAGGGCAAGGGGAAGGCAACCGGGGGCAAGGGAAGGAATCAAGCAGCCTTGGTGTTTGTGGAGGAGAGTGAAGAGCTCCTCCAATGTCTCCCCCAAGTCAGGATTCCAACATGGAAGAAGGCCCTGCATAGGTAAATTCTTTGCCCCAAATTTTTCTTTGGTATTTCTACAAGTAGCGTTACCTAGGACGAGAATTTGTGCTTGGGATTTTGGGTTTTGGGATCGCAAGCTTGAATGAACATGAGTTTGCGGCACAAGTGTGTGGGTCAGGGTTTCGATTTTCTTGGTGTTCTGGCCATAGGGTTTCTGGGTCGTAGGGGGAGTTAGCATGAATGTAGAAAGGATTCATTTTTTTTATTGGCCTGCGTGTGAGGTATGTCATTAGGAATTGTTGCCGCTAGCATTTTGGGCAGCGTAAGCTACAAGCGAGGGGTTCGGGAAGGGCAGCGTGAGTTCCGAATTTTGGAATTTTTGGAGGGCAATATGGTTGCAAACTTTTGATTTTTAGAGGGGCAAGAATTGTAAATTTTTGATTTCGAAGGAGGGAACGTGACTTGATTCTTGAAATTTCAATTCTAGGGTAGCGTTTAACCTATGAATTTTGGGCAAACAGCATGACCTACAAATTTTTGATTCTAGGAAGCTCAATGTGACCATGAATTTTTAGTTTTCTCCCCTGGGGTAGCATGACCATGAATTTTCAATTTTCACCCCTGGGCAGCGTGACCATGAATTTTGGATTTTCTCCCCTGGGAGAACGTGACCATGAATTTTGGATTTTCTCCCCTAGGGCAACGTGACCATGAATTTTTGATTTTTTCCCCTAGGGCAGCGTGACCATGAATTTTCAGTTTTCGCCCCTGGGTAGCGTGATTTTGATTTTTGAATTTTCAGTCCCTGGATTTTTTAAGGAGGATGTTTTTAGAATAAGTAGCAGCTCCAGTGTGAGCTAGAATGTGGAAAAGCCCAATGTGACTTGGTTATAGGCCAGCTTGACTTGGTCCCAGGTGACTCGTTTGGAGGACGCCTATTCCCTTTGCTGTTTCTCCATTGGCCACTATATGATTGTTAGGTTTTGGACAACAATTGTAAGCACCTAGCATGAGTGTTGAGGGAGGATTGCATGACTTTGTTAGAATAACCTTCTAGTGTGAGTTGCCTTTGAGAGGTTGTGATGTGAGTGTCAAGTCTTCCTTTCTTTGAAAAGTAATTTGCCAAGATGTTAAATGATTTCTAAATTTTATATTGTTTATTTTTTTTCTTGGGATTAATGATTTAAACATGGATTTTTTCTAAAACCGATTTCAATGTGCCCCAATAAGCATAAGATTACACTAAATAGATGTTAGTGTCCTCGTCTCATGGGGTGAGATATTTGTTTATGTGATTTTTTTGGTTTTATGTGATGTTGATCTATTGTTAGTTCTTGGATTTTTACTTACCTAATGTTTCTGTTATGTGCAGGGGGGACCTAAATCTTCTCTCCTCGTTATTGAGCTCGTTGAGGTACTTGCTTGGTTTGGCCCCCTTGGGCCAGACACACCTCCCTATGACATGCGGATTGGGCCCCATGTAATATGGTTCCATCCCAGCGCTAGTTCATTCTTATCATTTATACTGCAAAATTTCAGTGTTGTCATATGGTCTCATCTAAGTGAACAGATGGCTCATGATATTATTGAGACCATGTTTCCCGGGTGTTCACAAGACATGCTAGCCTTTATCACTGATATCGACAAGGGACTTTTTAGAGTTGAGGGAGGCCTTGTTGAGGGTCCTAGATCCACTCATCCTTTGACTCGTGTGTGGGAGCTACTTGCCTATAGTCACTACCACAATAGCAACACACTTGGCCCCTCGTGTGCATACTTTATTTTAGAACCCACCTGAGACAGTATATAAAGTGGACCGATATGCTCCTTTGTGTCTTACTTTAACTTGTGATTTCTTTTTAATTTTATGTCATCATTTAAATGTGAATGTTGTTTTCCTATGTAGGCCCCATTTTGATGAACATGGGATGCGTGATGATGATGGTGGACTTTCTTTAATGCGCACAACACTACAGACATTTATGGTGGGCCACATTCTTCGTGCCGCAGTGTTAGACCAGACAAAGATGGCCCTTGTTGACTCCCACAACCAATTTTCAAGAGCCTTTGAGAGTTGCTAGGCTCGTGGTTGGTTACATAAGGATTGGTCTCCTAATGGGTCAATTTTTTCTCAAAGGATTGATCCTGGGCCCACATCGCCTTCATTAATCATAGATGGCAAGTAACCGCACCTTAGACTCCACTTTCCCTTTTTTGTTGCATCATTGCGTGTCATGTTCCCTTTTCTAACTTTTCGCTCTATATATATATATTTTTCTTTTACAGCAGCCATCCCCCCCGAGGAAGTTATGATTACCATAGGGCATACTGAGGCTATGCTTTTTACAAAGTATGGGGAGGTAGAGCAATCACAAAAATGGTTACAAAAGTGAGCTTTTGATTTGATTATCGATTGCCTCACCCAGGCTGGTTTGATTGACCTGTTTATAGCCTTGACTCCTAGCATTCCGAATACTGAGATGGTTAGGATTGTTGACTCTTTTAGTGATGATGCTTCTCGTTTTACCACATAGGTTTGGGGAGTAAAGGCATCATTCCATCTAACCACTGAGTTTCTTTCTGATCTTTTTGGCGTTCCCATGAATGGCGCCATGGTAGCCGTGGACAAAGAAACTAAGGATGGATAGGTCATAAGGGAGCTTGAGTAGTGGTTAGGTTTGTCAAAGGGCCCTAAGGGATTTTCCATGCGAGAGGATACCCGATCGATGGAAGTGAAATTTTTGTATCCTCTCTTTCGGGCGCGGGCAGTCCCCAAATCTCTTTCTCAAGGGAGAAACCTTGGGATCGAGTCTGTGTGTGTGATGCATGCGGTTTTGGAGACATGCATGTAATACAATTGGGCACAATTTCTAGGATCTGGCCTTCATGGGAAAATTATTAGGTTACGTTCAAGCATCCATGCAAAATCCAACTTCACCTTTGCTTTCTTTGCGGGATACCTGCGTAGGTTCGCTAAATTCATAGTAGTTCATGAGGATAACCACTACATTTTGAGAGACCATTCACAACTATCCCGCCCTTGGATTCGCCACTTATATAGTACCACTAGATCCTAGGACCCATTGGAAGAGACCCGCTGTGAGTTTTTTCATTGTTGGTGTTACTATTTTTTTGATTTTTTTTGTTTATGATTTGCTTTATTACCCTTACCTGTTTTATTTTGTTTTCTATTTTCTGTTTGTAGGGACATGTTAATGATGGAGCTGGCCCTAGTGGAGCAGGAGCAGATGATGAAGAGGATCTTGGGGATTAGCCCCATCCATGATCTTTGCGTTAGTCAGGCTTAAGTCATTAAGTGTTTTTAGATTTTTGGATGTTTGATAGAATGTATAAAGATTGATGTAATGACCTGGATTTAATTGTGGTATAAAATGGTTGCATTCTTTTATTACTTTTCTATTCCATATATATATATGTATTTTTTTGTTTTTTTATGTCTTTCATTGTTTTTCTTTGTTTTCTTGAGTATATTGTGAACATATGCGTGCAACTAAAGGTAGCATAAATTTCAAAAAATGTAAAGCGAAACGTAAGGTAAATATTTGAAAAAGAATGCAATGATCGTGCATGAATCTAAATTGTAACTTGTAAGAGAAAATTCAATGTAAAATGACGAGAGTTCATGAATCTGTAACTTGTTGGCTCTAGTTTAAATCCATTTCGAGCTGGGTACATCAATTTAGAGTCATGATGGACTATTGCATCTATTGTTAAAGAAAGGAAGGATTACCAGTTTTATGCCTTGGTTGGCCAAAGGTAGTAACGTTTTTAGAAAGTTTTAAACGGAATCGGCCATTTCTGATGGTGGCTAGTTTAATGTCATTGCGGACGTTTGTTGGCAGTTTAACGTCATATCGAACAATTGGTAGTTTAACGTCATATCAGACATTTCGTAGTTTAATGTCATTTTGGACATTTCGTTGTTTAACGTCATTTCAGACAGTTGTAGTTTAACATCATTTCGGACAGTTCGTAGTTTAACGTCATTTTAGACATTTCGTAGTTTAACGTCATTTCGGACATTTGTAGTTTAACGTCATTTTAGACAGTTGTATAGTTAGTTCTATTTATTGAGTTGCTTCTTGATCCTTTGTAATTTAACATGTGGGGTTGAGCATGTGGGTAAGATTTTATACTCACCTTCTCCTTCATCAGTGATATCAAAGGGTAATTCTGACCAAGAGACATTAGTAGGTATGGCACCTATGTTTGTATTGTCTAGTGTTTCTTCAGTTTCAGTAGGATTGGGAGTTAACGTTGGATTTATGTTTTGAAGTATGCTAATGGTTCCTTGCTTAGGCTCAATGAACTTAACTTTTGACTCTTGATCTACCCTAGGGTGTGATGAAGTAGGCGGTACTATTGCATCCCCATATATGATGATCTCACCACCCTCGTAAGGTAGGTGGATTTCCTAATGGATTGGGGAGGATACGGCTTTAAGTTGAGCCATCCAGGGACGTCCTAGGATCAAATTAAATCCAGGAATTTCATTGACCACTATGAATTCAGCTGATGTGGGGAATTGGTCCTTGGCTATGAAATCTAAAGTAACCATACCTAACACTCCATCAAGGGAACCACTGAAGGATTTTAGAAAAGAAGTTGTCGTGGGCTGTATTTGTTCGGTAAGTCCTAGTTTTTCGATGATGGGAAAAGGTATTACATTGGTTGCCGCGCTGTCATCGACATGCACCCTACATATCTTGAAATGATTAACTTGTATCATTATGAACATAGGGGTTGTAGTAACTTCTCTCATTTTCTCATCTAGCTTAATGTCCTTAGCGCGAAACTCTAGGGATATAGTCTTTGATTCCTGAGATTGTGCGGACAATACCACATGAATGGATGATTCATCTACAGGAAGGTCCTCACTAACATGAACCGAAGTTAACATACGCATGAGAGCTTCTCGATGTACTGGCGAAGTCATTACTAGATCATATAGGCTTAAAAAACTATTCTTTTGTTTCAAAGCTTGTGTGACCTGGGTCAATGCATTTGCTAGGTCATTACCATTTGGGGCACCCTTGTCTATAGATATTTGGTCCATTTGACCCAGCATTCGTATTTCTTGTGGAGGGGTTTTTACTAAGGATGCTGGGTTTGGGACATGACTCGTGACATTATCCTTGTTTTGATGACTCATATTAGGCTCATTAATGGGCGGACCCATGGGAACAACATTTAGTGGTGTTGGCTTTGGTAGTCCCAATTAATATCGATGGTTTTCCCTTTCCAAATGTTCTCTTGTTAGTCTATTGGCAAGACGTTCTCGCATAGGTCATGGGGGAATGGAGGTGGGTTGTGTATTAGGGCATATTGGCACCCGGATCACAAATGGAATGGGTCAGTTTTCAGATGGTGTGGTTGTGGCTGCAACAAAAGGAGGTACACAGGTAACGAATGGTTCGGTGATGTGGGGGATGTGCACATGATGAAAGGGGTTTGAGGATATGTTGGGGTAGGTGTGTTTTCTGAAGGCCTACAAATCACAAAAGGTTTTCGTAGAACGTCTTGTCTATCTTCCACATGGATAGTATTAATCACATATGGAGCATCATTGGTATTGAGAGGATCCTTGTAGACACCAATGGATTGGTTTTTGGGTCTTATTGGGTTTGCCTTGTTAAATACTACTTCACCCCTATCTATCATGCGTTGTATATCCTATTTCAACATAAAGTAGTAATCAGTCCCATGACCACACCGTTGGTGATATTCAAAAAACCTATCTAACCTAAAACCTTTTGGAATGGGGGGTTCATTGGTTGTTGCTAAGGCTGGATTTTTGGCCAATTCACTAAATCGATCGTGTCTTTGAGAGGCCGCAAGAGACATTTGTTTGTGTTTGATTAGCCTAGCCTTTAGAAGTTGATCAAGTAATTGTGAAGGCTTCATGGGAAATGATGTGTATTGAGTGGGGTCTTTTCTTTTGAAGGTACGGGCATGACCTGTGTTGTTGTTTCTATTTGAAGAATTTTCAGGTGTAGGAGTGGGTGTGGTTCTTTCATAGCTGTTTGGGACAGCAGGTTGTTTTCCTTTTTGCCCTGGATGACTAGGTTGGGTTGTTTTGGCCACTGTTGCTACTGTTGTTTTGGATTTATCTTTCCTCGTATGTTGGTTCCTAAAGGTTGAATAGGTCAGGTCATTACTTGTTTGTGCCACCTCTTCTATGTCTTTGATTTGAACGAATGCTTGGCTCAACGTGCAGGCTTTCAAGTAGTAAATTTTTGACTTAATAAAGTCATTCACAGCCTCCTTAAGGATGGTAAGAAGATATGTTTCAGGGATGGGTTCGTGAAGTTCATTCAAGGATGCACTCCACCTGTGGATAAATTTCTGTGCTCGCTCAAGTGGTGCTTGTTTAATTTGGATCAAGCTATCTAATGTGGCTTCAGGTTTTAGATTGTACTTGAAACGGGTGACAAATTGGTGCAATAGATCCTCTAGAGAAGATATGGAGCTACAGGGTAAAGCTTGGTACCAATCTAAGGATTTTCTGGTTAAGGACATAGCAAACACACACAAAATTACATGGGGCCATGCCTGAAGCAAAAGACTTTTTGTTCGAAATGTTACTAGGTGGGCATTTGGGTCTCCCTCTCCATTGTACTTGGTTAGCTGGGGTAATGAGACTCCCTTTGGCAAGGTTAAGGATGGAACTGAGGGATCAATTGGATCATCTTGATAAAAATCTAGCACCTTGACTTCCTTAGTGTTCATAGTTTTAAGGTGTTTTAATTCTTCTACCAAGGAGTGCATCATTTTTTGTGTGTTTGCCCATTCTTGGGCGGTAGGCAGACTAATGAATTGAGCAGATTATGGCCAATAATGATTCAGTTATTGCATTGTTTATGGAAAGAGAGGTTTTTGGGCTGACGTTTGTTGCGGTGGGATAGTATTCGAGACTAAGACTACAACTAGTGGAACCCATTGCCCCGCCATAGGTTGTGAAGTAACACCTAACACGTGTTGGGTTGGAGTAATTAATGGTGCTCCATGGATCTGCACCTGAGGTATGTAATGCATGGATGTGAAAGCTGGTACAACTGATGGCATCCTAATTACTTGAGGTTGAAAGATTGACCCTACATTATTTTGGGGAGGGAGTTGTTGGGATTGTACTTGTAGGGGTACAATGCAAGTGGACGCATCAGAGTGAACATTATTGAGCATAGAGAAGATAGGAATGGAAGCTGGTACCTCTTGTTGGGAGACTGATGCTCGAGTGTTTGCAGATGAAGGAGGAGGCACAGTTTCTTCCAGAAAAGGGTGGAATAATGGGTTTGTATAGGCATGGGGAATGACGGTGTGATAGGAATCTCCATGTTCAGATTGGGCTGCAAAGTCATCTTCCTCATCTTAAGGCTATATTGGCAGTAACTGTAAGGCTTGACTTCTTGCCATAAGAAGCTGGGATATGAGTTTATGATGGTTTTTAGATAGTGGGATTATGTCAAATGCTAAAGGGATGAACTCATGTCCTCCATTGTGGATAAATTCATATTCTTGCTTCGCTTCCCTCTCTATACGGTCAATAGGTAGGTTGGCTTGGACCTTGACACAGATGAAATTATACTGTTTGGGTGTAAGAGTCGCATAAGTAGGGCCTTTTCCCTGTAGCCTTAGTGATTGGCATGTAGGGCCTTGGGGATTTATCTATTCAATGACGGTTATGGATTCCGTAGCAATCACGGGGTTCGAAGTTTTAGCCCCAAAGTCAGAGATNTTGTAGCTTGCTCCCTATTGGTCACGTTGTGGCTTGCCCCATGTTGGTTATGTTGTAGTTTGGTCACGTTGGTCGTGTTGTAGTTTGGTCATGCTGCAGTTGTATCATGCTGGTCACGCTACAGTTGGTTGTAATCCAACTCAACTCATCTAGCCTAGTCTGCTCATGTTCATCATGGAATCCTCCNTGCTTCCCTCTCTATACGGTCAATAGGTAGGTTGGCTTGGACCTTGACACAGATGAAATTATACTGTTTGGGTGTAAGAGTCACATAAGTAGGGCCTTTTCCCTGTAGCCTTAGTGATTGGCATGTAGGGCCTTGGGGATTTATCTATTCAATGACGGTTATGGATTCCGTAGCAATCACGGGGTTCGAAGTTTTAGCCCCAAAGTCAGAGATCGACAGTGTTACTGGGTTAATTTGGGAGGATTCCATGATGAACATGAGCAGACTAGGCGAGATGAGTTGAGTTGGATTGCAACCAACTGTAGCGTGACCAGCATGATACAACTGCAGCATGACCAAACTACAACACGACCAACGTGACCAAACTACAACATAACCAACAAGGGGCAAGCCACAACGTGACCAATAGGGAGCAAGCTACAGCATGACCAATAGAGAGCAAGCTACAACGTGACTAATAGGGAGCAAGATGCAGCATGAGGAATAGGGAGCAAGCTACAGTGTGACCAACAGGGAGCAAGCTGCAGCATGAGCAACTATGAGCAAGCTATAACGTGACCAATAGGGAGCAAGCTGCAGCATGAGTAATAGGGAACAAGCTACCGCATGACCAACAGGGAGTAATCTGCAGCATGAGCAACATGGAGCAAGCTACAGCGTGACCAACAAGGAGCAAGCTGCAGCGTGAGAAACTGCGACAGGGAGACTCATAGGGACAAGATGAATAACTTTTGACAGGTAGCATAATCGAGGTTTTAACAAACAACAAGCAAGTTGGCCCTCCTTCTAGCACCAATTTACTGTACTGACCTAAATTGTTGGTGTAAGGCTGGAAGGGAAACAGACACTGAAAGATCATCAGACAGACACAGCTGACCCTACCTTTGCTTGAGGGCAAGCTAGAAAAGGGAACGAAGGTAGAGTGCCTTGGATGGTCTACAAACAAATCAACCAAGGACTTCCTCGAGCGTAAACTATGGCTTGCACTGGGGTTATCGTAACTAATGTCTTAAAATGTGAATAGTGCGCATAAAATGTAAACAGAAATATATGCAGTGTATTGCAAACAGAACGTAAATAGGATCATAAACAGAATATTGGCAGAATGTAAACAGAATGTAAACTAAATATAAACTAGAGTAAATGAAAATAATGGTTGGTTGGCAAAACGAACTAAATTGTATTGCTTAGAAAATATGTGCATTGGTTAAAGCGTAGCTGTGGATGGCAAGTGAAACACCTAGCCTCGAGGTGATGTGACTCGATGATGTGATGATGTATGTGAGAAGTGCTTGGATGCTAGAAGTAAGTGTGTCGAGCACCCAAGGATTCATTGGTTTGCTATATGTTCTCAGAATTGCTAATGTCTCCCATTGCCAACTATGGTTCATGTGAATTGACAGGGTATTTATAGGGTTGGGCCAGGCTCGGGTGCAGAATTCGAGAATGGAATCAACAGTTGGGAGATGAGAGGAAAGCAGATGTCATGACATGTATCCAATGGATAGCTATGTACGAGTTGGATGTGTGTTGGCAAGGTACGTTCTCGACCAGGTACATTGCATTTTACAATTTGTGGATTACTCAAGCCCATGAAAGCACATTTAATTTAGACCATGAGGGCTCGGCAAGCCCAAAAATTAAATTTTACAATGTATTACATTTAAAATTGACCCTAGCTCGCTTGAAACCTCTGGATTTCTGAATTGACTGCTGTGGGGTGTCGAGTCCATGGTTGTTTGAGGTGTTTTCTGCCTGTGCTAAGCTCCCAACATGAGTGGATGTAGGCCTTAGTGTGCTCATGTTGTACTCACTCCTAGCATTTGTCCTCAGTGTGTGTGTCCCAGCATCTAGTGTGTGTCCCAGCATCTAGCGTGCGTACGCTGCACTCACCCTCAACATGACCTCCAACGTAAGTGAAGAAAACTTGCACATTTTGACTTTTGAAACTGGAATTTTTTGGAGGTTGGAGTTGGAGGTTGTCGATGCTGAGCCTAAGTCGGTTTGGAGGCTATTTGGAGTTGTGAAAGTTGGTCATGCTGGAGGTCACACTGTAGCATGACCATAGCGTCCATCATGAATTATCAGTGTCTAGCATCCAGCATGAATTGTTAGGTCAGCATGAATGCCATGCCTTAGCCAAATTTTATCTTGAAAACTTTGAAAGGGCTTGAGTTGTTTCCATTTCAAAGTGCTAGGCCGAAATTAGTGGTGTTTCAGTAACATCACAATTTCTTAAATTGATTGTCGATGTTTAACTAGGGTTTGTATTTTAAGCTTGAGATTACTTGAGATGTATTCCCCTTAAGCTCTATCCCAAAGGTGATTGATCAATTTACATATTGGATTCCACTAAGACTTTAAAGTAGTATGTAGCTAGATTATTGTAGTGATTTAAATTAATGTTTAGCTTTGAAATAGTAATGATCAAACTAATGATAGTGTTATGATGAATATGTAGTACTAACTATTGTGATTATAGCTTTGGCCCCATTCAATCCTTGATATTATTCCAAAAAGCTCATGAATTATGGTTATTATACTTGAAAAGGTTTAAATCTTTCCTACATATGTCTTATGTAAATAAGACATGTGCTAATGGTACTTGATTATATTTATGTATGAATAATGTCTCTTGATGAATCATATTTTCCCTAGGCTCTGATATCGCGTACTTGATATTACAGCCTTGATATTAAGGATGTGATATCGGGTTCCAAGAAGTGATGTCAAGTATTTGATATCATAGGGTGTGTGTCAGCCTATAACTATAGTGCTTGGGCACGCGATTTCCATATAGTTTTTGTCATAGGATAGCAGAGCTCTTGCAGTTTCTTTTCTCTAGAGTTAGAATATTTTCCAAAGTGCCTACAGCAAGAGTCATTGAGTGTATGAATATTTATTCAAGCATTATTGTACCTGAGCATGGTAGTGTGTGTGGCAATAAAGACAAGCTTTCTAATCAAACCTTGCAGCACCTTGGCTAGCTTAAACATTTTATTTATGCAATTAATGTTTTATGAAATTTCATTTAATATTATCAAGTAATTAAGCTAAAGTAAGCTAGTTTGATTAAATATAATTAATTAAACACATAAGTAAAACTACTTCGAGCATGTGTATGACTCTCGGTAATCCCATTAATGCTTAACGTTTGCTAACCTAGTAGCATTATACATGTTTAGCATGTGCAGAGAAAGTGGGACCGGATACTTACATTAGGATAGTGGGTTATTAATTAACAACTAGATTAGTTAAATTGATTCATAAATTAAGTTTCAACTTCTTTTTAATCATAGATAAATAAATATAAAATAATAAAAATCATGTGTCTCAATTACACTTAACCATACAATTAAGCTTCACATGCGTAGTTGAGAAGACAATGATCGTCACGATTAGATTTCATGTCCTAGAAAAAGTGTACTTAGGAAGTTAAGATTTGTGGAATTCGATTGAATTGCATGTGAATGCTTGTAATTCATATGGTTGGGCATAGGGGTACCTTGCAATTCATCATTGGAACCATTGCCAGGGACTTTTAGTTGTTACATTCACTATCTAGGACTTAGTGAAAAATTATCCAAGATGATTGGAACAAACCCTAAAGTCATATCATACATTAAAATAAGTACAACAATTTTACGAACCACATTGCATTCCTTGTTTTCTAACACAAGATGTCTTCTTCTCATAGGAGTGATTCTCCATCCAAGTGTGACAAAGTAAATCAACAGGTGCCCCAAAAATACCGAATAGTATATGCTCATCTTGATGAGTATGTACCCAATTTCACCTTCATCCTATACCAAGATGAACTACTATGGTGGTGAGACATGGAGGGCAACATTGTGTTACCACACAAGTGATCCATTCTTGTGCTACTCCACCAAAATCGTATGTGATTGGACCTCCAAGGACTTCATGTTAAGTATGTTGTGTAGGATAGTAACACCAAGGATTATCATCCCACTAAGGCACATCTAAGGGATTGATAGCTAGAGAAGCACCATGAAATCTATGAAGGAAAAGTGGTTCAATGATTCCCCATACCGGCTGTACCAAAAAGATGGTGGAGAACCCTTCTCTAGGGGTTTTCCATTATGAAAAACTCCTCTTTGTCGACTTTGGTGAAAGAGGTCAAAGCCAAAACCTACAATCTACGATTCATAATCTAGGTTTTGGCAAGAATGAATCCAATGAAAAAGGGGGATCCAAGGAGGAGAGTCATTATAGGGATGTGGACAAGAAACCTAAACATGATCATGGCTGTGATCATTGAAGAGGGGATGGCAAGTACCATGATGGTGCTAGTTCTAGTTCCTCTCCACATTTGCCATCATCTTCTTTCTCTTCTAGCTTTGAATGTAATTGCAAGGGATGTGATCATGATGGAGGTGATTGACAAGATTGAGATGATCGTATGAACCATTGGGCAAGTCAAGACCCATGGTGCAGGAATTTGAGAGAGACTCATCACAATGAATAAATGGGTAGCAGAGGACATGATAGGCTTCAGAATCATGACCTCGATGAGCCTTTTCTTGCTACATGAAGCATGCTAAACATTGTAGAGGTAGTGAGAATTCCTACAAGGAACGTTAAAGATAGTCGAATCAAGAGGCTAAACATGAAAAATATTCCTAAGTTTGAAGGGGGATATAACTCAGATCTATAGGCATCTTCTAGCTTTCCATAATGCTTGTGCCTTGTAAAATATAGAAAATAATTGGAAAAGCTTAAGTTGTTCCCCAAGACACTCATTAAAGAAGCAGAAACCTAGTACCAGTCCTTAGAACCAAAATCCATCAAACGGTGGAGTATAATACTTGAACTATTTAATGACAAATATTAGACGTACTCCCAAGTGTCCAATTTGAGGAGATAGATCTAGGGATGGAAACAAGGGACACATGAACCCTTGAATGCTACCATGGGTTGATACTATTCCTTATTGCACAGATGTCCTAGCCATGGTTATTCTCAATTGGAATAACTTCACCACATCATAGATGGGATCTGATTAGAAATAAGGATAACTCTTAGAGTCTATGCCCAAGGGTGATTGTCAAAATTAAGAGCTCATAAAATCCAAAGGTTGATCAAGAAGATAGCAAAAGAAGAAGTAGAGTTACGAAAACACAAAAGTGCAAAAGAATACAACCATGATCCATCCATTTGCAAGAGGGAGGTTTAATTTTGTGATAGTGAAGGGGAATCATCACTTAATGAGGTGGTGAACCAGAAGACCTTGCTGACTGAAAAATTCACCTTTGAAATTTCCACTAAGGTAGATTAGTTATGGGACTCAATGGATAGCGAACTTCAAGCTATCCTGAAAATTGCTAAAGAGTCCAAAGAACAAGGTAGTAATCATGATCGTAGGAGACGAAAGGAAGCTAAATGTGCCAATCAAAGGGGTAAGGACAAGATTGCTACAATAGAGGAAGTTATAGAAACTAAAATAAATGATGATGGTGGGTGTGACATCTACCAATATGAACATCCTAAAGGTTGTTATCCCATCATTTCACACTTACAAGAGTTTTGGGATGTGTGCTCTAAATCCTTAACTAGCAAGAAGGCAAACGTCCAGAAGATTACCTTATCCTCAAGGCATTCCTAGGTAGTTCCATCAACAATAGTATTATCCAAGTGGAACTCCATCGCAATCATATGAGTAGTATCAACAATGGAAGCAACCATAGTCATGGGTGTTTCCATCACCAAGGCAGCAATGCCTTTACAGATAACCTGATCCATATGGGTATTACGTTTAGTAAACCATGTCTCCACGTGACTTTTTCAATCACGTTTCTGCTTTTCAACATCACTACTACTCTCTCAAATATTATCAAACTCATTCTCCATATTCAAGGAGAGATACCACTTTTTATCCTTATCCTTCTCCTGTTCCTGCACTTATTCCTCCATGCTTAACACAACTACTTCTTACTCCATCTATGCAGGGTGAACTTCCTATCCAACCATAATAATGCAATGCTAGCAAGGCCATTAATCTAAAACTGGTTCATCAACTAAGGGGTTCATACAATAGATCATGGAAAAGATCTCTTTTTTGACCTAATAGTCCACCTAAGCCCTCGTATAAACATGCAATTGGCAGCCTTGCTTCTTCATCTCTCTCTGTATCTAATTCCTTTGAGTCCCCTTCAAACCAAATACTACCCAAGATCCATACTATTATGCTCACTCATGTCATATCTAGATCCATGCTAGGAACCTTCCCAGGGAATTAGCTGATCTTGTAAGTCCTCTTATTTATTTTTAGATTGCTAGGAATGAACCATGTAAAGCTCTTCTTGATTTAGGTTCTAGTGTGAATTTGATTTCTCATGAGATGTATACTACCTGGAACCTACCACCCCTCAAGAAGAGCAATATCTGATTAGAATTGGCAAACTAGCCCATTACTGTTCCATTGAGATTAGTGGAAGACATTGTGACTACTATTTATGGGTGGTCTTATCCTGCTAATTTCCTAGTAATCAAGATTGAGAATTGTAAAGGGGATTTCCAAATAATCATGGGAAGATCATGGGTAAGCATTATTGATGCAAGAATGGACATCAGAGATCTTTCCCTAAAAATATTTAAGGAAAATACATTCAAAAAGATCGAGAAGAAGCAAGTTCCATGAATTGTCTACAGTGAAACAAGGTGCAATTGTCTGCAGAAACTTTGGATCATTAAAAGTGCATCCATTTCCACATGTAGGTAGCATGCACTTGAAGCTGATATTCAAAGGTATCTATATGCAACATCCACAAAACAAGAGGACACCTAGTGGCTAAATGTTGATTTTGAAAGTAGCACACTTTGCATGGAAACCACTAAGGGCTTGAAATGCACTTGTGTCATAGGCATGGATGAACTAGAGCAAGTTCATTACCAACTCTTTGATAATGCAAATGATGATACCTATGAGGAAGAGTTGGAAATTCTTGAAAACTTTAAACAAGATCCCCTTGAGTTAAAATCTCTACCTATTGGCATGAAATATGCATTCTTGAAAAATGGGAAGCTAGTAATAATCAATGCAAATCTTGCTCTTGAATAGAAACAAATGTTGTTAAATGTAGTTGAAAAATGGTCAACAACCTTTGCTTGGTCATATCCTAAACTCACAAGGATTGATCCTAGGATAGGCCAGCATCGTATCTATACCAACCCATCCATGAAGCCAAAGAGGCAACCATAAAGGTGATTGAACCCCAAATTGAAGTAGATAGTCAAGGAGGAAATTGAAAAACTCCTCAATGTAAGGTTTATCTATCCCATTGTGAATAGTGATTGGGTTAGTCCACTCATGATTGTACCAAAGAAAGGTGGCAACTGGCAGGTCTGCATCGATTTTTGGCTATTGAATATGGCAACATTCAAGGACCATTTTCCATGACCATTCATTGATCAAGTATTAGACATCATATCTTAGCATTTCTATTATAGTTTTCTTGATGGTTATAGTGGCTATAACTAAATCTAGATCACATTAGAGGACTATTCTAAAACAACATTCACAAGTCCTTGGGGGACCTTTGCATATAACAAGATGCCTTTTGATCTATGCAGTGCTCCTGCTACATTTCAATGCCTAGTCTTAAGCATCTTTTAGTAGCAAATTGGTAGTAGAGTGGAAGTCTTTATGGATGACTTCTCCACTTATGATGCTACATTCAAGCAAGCCTTGGACTGCCTTAAGTAAGTACTAAAAAGATGTATGGAAACAAATCCATGGCTCAATTGGAAAAAAGGCATCTCATGGTCCAAGAAGGCATTGTATTGGGGCACCGAATCTCACAACTAGGAATTGAGGTCAACCTTGAAAAGATAAGGATCACCCAAGGAATTACTGACCAACTAGAAATTGTCAAATATGTTCAGTCATTCTTTGGACACATTGGCTACTACCAATGATTCATAGAGAATTTCTCTAAGATCATAAAACCATTGGTTGAGCTAACAAAGAAAGATTCTCTATTTTTCTAGACTAAGAAATGTGAAAAATCATTCCAACAGTTGAAGGAGAAACTTGTAGAAACTCCAATTCTACAAGCACCCGACTAGTCCAAACCATTTCATGTTATGATGGATGCATCAAAATACACCTTGGAAGCTATGCTTACATAGTTGGATGATAAGAAATGTCCATATTATATCCAATATGTAAGCTAAAGCATTATGGGTGCACAACTGGACTACACCACCACAGAAAAAGAATTGATGGCAGTGGTGTTTTCTCTAGAAAAGTTCAAGCATTATGTGCTTGAATATAAGGTGTTTGTGCACATAGACCATAGTGTCATTTGCTTCCTGATGAACAAGCCAATAGTGAGCCTTCATGTCATATGATAGCTAGTGATTTTATAGGAAGTTGATATTATTATGGTAGATTGAAAAGAAACTAAGAATGTGATCATTGACCACTTATCTCAGTTGTGATGGGACAACAAAGAGGAAGAAAGCACACTATCTGATCTATTTTCTAATGAAATCCTCTTTTCTAGGGCTATAAATAAACAATTTCCCACCAAGGTTAAATGGTATGATGGCATTCTCACCTATCTTCTTACTTAAGAGATGCCACAAGTGTTGGACCACTGAAATAAATAATAGTTTCTACACCAAGTAAATTGCTTCATGGAGATTAATGGACTCCTCTACAAGGTGTGTGTTGATGGCTTGGTACGTTGGTATGTCCTTGATGTTGATCAACTATGTATTCTCCAGGATGCTCATGAGGGTCCTTATGGGAGCCACTATGCTAGGAGACACATGGCCATTAACATCTTCATGGTAGGGTATTATTGGCCAAAAATCTTTAGGGATGCGTGCCAATGTATCCACTCTTGTGAACGATACCAACAAGATGGTGGAATGACTACTCAAATGGAGGAACCTCAATAGTGGATCCAACCACTAGAACCCTTTGAAATTTGGGGCATTGATTTCATGGGTTCCATCACACTCATGTTGAATGGAAAGGCATACATCATTGTCACTATTAACTAATGTATGAAATGGATAGAAGCAATAACCATCATTGATTGTACATCTTCTACTACTACTTAGTTTATACAACAGATTTTTGTAAATAGGTTTGGTATGCTATGTGCATTAATTTTTGATAATGGAACCTACTTTACAAGCATAACTTTTTTGAATCTTATGAAATGCTTCGGAGTTGAACATAAATTAACAACACCCTACCAGCCCCAAGCCAACGGTTAAGCTAAGGTTACACATCAGGAAATCACAAAGATCTTAATGATAACAATTGGAAAATATAGGAGGGACTGAATCACAAAACTCAAAGATGCCCTCTGGGCCTATTGCTCAACATGGAAACTTCCTATAGGCTATTCTCTTTATGAGCTAGTGTATGGAAAATTGGCAATAATTCGTATTCAATTCGAGCTCTATACACTTTCAACAGCTTGTAACCTTAACCTTGACTTAAGTCTATCACAAAAAGAAATATTAATGAACATCAACTTGCTAGAAAAAAACTGATTGATGGCCCTATCATCTAACAAGTTGCATAAGGCATTTAACAAAAAGTGCCATGACCTTAGAATTAGGAAATTCAAATTTGAACTAGGAGATAAAGTCCTCTACTAGAACCCCGCACACATACCTCAATGAACTAAGTTCCAAACATTGTGGAAATTACCTTATATCATCTAGAAAACTTTCTCCTTTGGGGCCATGTTAATTTACAAACCTGAGAGCCTAAACAAGAAACAGTTGATCAACATACAACAAGTCAAAAATTTCCATGAGCCTAAGCAAGCTACTGCAACAAACACCTCATCAGATGGAAAACCAAGCTCAACCTTTTGGATCCCCTTCTTTCAACTTAGTCATGGGGGATATGGCCATCTATGCTAAATATATAAGTAGCTCCTTAGTTTTTTGTCTTTTTGTTTTACACCTTGTTATTTTTACAACTGTTTGTTTTACACATTCTTTATCTTACATCTTTTTGTTTTTACGTTATTAATTTTTCAAATTTTTGTTTTATAACATCATTAGTAAATTTTATTTTTCTTAAATATTTTACAATCTCTTAGATAGTCTCCTTCATTTTGGATGTGATTTTCTTATTATATTTTCATAATAATAACGTGCCTTATTGCCAACTGGGTAAAATGTGATTTGTTTGATGTGGGCATGTGCTATTCGGTTATTTGATTGTTGGTGTCTAGATTATAGGTTTGAATTTTGTTACTATTAACTAAGACATGGTTTCTTTTTCATGAAATAAGTAGTGAGTCCACAACATCCACCCATCCACAAACTCTATGATTTTCCTTATTCTAAAACTATGAGGTCTCTTTTTCATTAATAAAATTTTAACAAATTTGTGACCTTGGTAGTTTCTAGATTTGGAAAGGATTCAAAAGCTTGAATAGGGAATGACTTCAAGGGGACTCCATACTCTTTATGCCTTTCTGCTTACTTGGGTGCATGTGTGTTTTGATGGATTTCTTATAGGAAGTTGAATAAGTCTTTGCATGGTGTGGTTTGCATTAAAAAATGATGGGAATTCAAAGCACACCCTTTAGACAAAATAAATGGGCTACAAGCACTAGTTATGGGACTAGAAACACATGTTATCCATGCTGAAGGTCCCCTCTAACTAAGGCCCTTTCTCACTTCCTACTTCTCTTTTCTTCTTTAAGAAGAAATAGTGGTTGTTTTGTGGGAGAACTCTTATGTCTCAAGGGGTGGATTGGTCTTAGAGTGGTGATGCAACATCATTGAATGTGGTTGGTTTTGTTCTGGACTAAAGATGGATTTTATTAGGTCATTTAACTACAAAATTCACAAGGGACTTCATGTGACCTTAATCAAGAACTCCATTCCACTCTCTCTCATCCATCTATGCTTTCTATGTCTTGCCTCACTACTGATTTCATGTTCTTTTTTGATGTCTTAGTTTTATGTGTCAAAATTCTTAGGTACTTTCTTCTAGGCTTTTTTGTACTTAACTTTCTGTAACCATTAATCATCCATGGAGCCCATAGCCACCATGATTTGAAGTTATCTAAGGGTAATAAAGGGCATGTGCCTACTTTGGGGAGGATCCGATTGCATAACTTTTGGTTGGGTTAGTTAAGTTCTTTTTCCTTAGACATCCTCACAATCAAATCCTTTTACATGCCCCATCAATGACATCCAATTGTGTGCATCTTCACAATTTTTTTCAATGAAATCCTATTTTTATTGTTGTGAATTCTTAAATACTCTTCAAGCATTTCATTGCATTAGACTTTTCAAAATTTAATAACAAGCCACTTATCCATTTCACCCTATTTTTTAGTCTTCCTGCTAACACTATTAACATAGCAACCTAGCCATAATCACAACCTATCCAAGTGTAACAACCAATGAGACAAGGTACTTAAAAGCTATATGTTACACATTGCACACTAATCCATGACTTTGTTGTGATTACAGTGGGAAGTGTGGACTAGAAGTGGGACTATCTTCATTGAGGAAGACACAGCAGCACCATGTGACAAGGGCCATTCATGATTGTTGGATCTTCTCTCTCACTCTTTAGTTGCCTAAGGAGTTGGATGTTAGTTTTTTCCAAGGTTTTCAATTCTATTATCATGAACATCAAATTTTGTAAAAGATTGTAAATCCGTACACTTGGGCACTTAGAGTCTCTCAATTCCGTCTAAGTCAATTTGCATGTAAGTCAATAATCCCATACCTTTTCAATATTTTGTAAGGAAATTGTTCCTTCTCTTGTTCACTCGAGGATGAGTTTTCATTCAGTTGTGGGGGTATGATGAATCATATTTTTCCTAAGCTCCAATATCAAATACCCATTATCAAAGCCCTTATATCAAGTATGCAATATTGGGTTCCAAGAAGTGATGTCAGATATCCGATATCATGAGGTATGTGCAAACCTATAAATATAACACTTGGGTAGAAAATTTCCATATAATTTTTGTCATAGCATAGTAAAGCTCTTGTAGTTGCTTTTCTCCAGAGTTAGAATATTTTCCAAAATGCCCATAGCAAAAGTCATTGAGTGTATGGATCTTTATTTGAGCACTATTGTACTTAAGCACGATAGTGTATGCAACAATAAAGATGAGCTTTTTGATCAAACCTTGGAGCACCTTAGCAAAATTAAATATTTTATTCATGTAATTAATGTTTTATGTAATTTCATTTAACACTTCCAAGTAATTAAGCTAAAGTAAGCTAGTTCGATTAAATAGAATTAATTAAACACATAAGTACAACTGCTTCAATTATGCATATGACTCTTGGTAATCCTACCAATGCTTAATGTTTGGTAACCTAGCAACATCATATGTATTCAGGATGTCCATAGAAAATGGGATCGAATACTTATGTTAGGATAGTGAGTTATTAATTAGCAACTAGATTAGTTAAACTGGTTCATAAATTAAGTTTCAACTTGTTGTTAATCATAGATAAATAAAATACAAAATAATAAAAATCATGTGTCTCAATTACACTTAACCATATAATTAAGCTCCACACGTGTAGTTGAGGAGACAATAATCGTCATGATTAGATTTCATGTCCTGGGACTAGTGTACTTAGGAACTTAAGGTCTACGGAATTCAATTGGATCGCATGTGAATGCTTGTGATTTGTATGGTTGGGCGTAGGGGTACCTTACCGCTCATCAACTCTTAATGTAAATACTAGACCTAAGAATATAAAACATAATCAATAATGCAAAAGGTATGAAAAGTAATGAAGTTGATCCCACTTTATTAATGATTCTTTTCTCAATTGGTTGGAGGTGCACAAGTTACACATTCAATTTCAACATGAAGGTATGCTAATATTCTACATTATTATGTTTACTATATGTCCTAAGAGTAAATATTTTGATGCCCTAGAATATTACAATGAGGTTTTAGCTTAGTGGTCATAGTCTTAGCATGAAAACCTAGGTCACAAGATCATAAATTGAATTCTAGTGAGCAACATTGAATTATGGATTTACAAAATTTGATAAAGGAATTCTAAAACTACTTTGATAGATCACCTAATTATCCCAAAAATTAATGTAATTTAACGTACTAGTTTTTGATGCAACTTTGATGATCAAGTTATGAATAAGTATTTTGCTGAAGATTAAGTTAAAGTTTTCACGTGCCTCTTTAGTTTTAAGAAAGTTTTATTTAGGTTGCAAAAATTATGGTTATTTTTAGGCAAGGTGTCACAACATATATTACTGGCCATGTGATGAGTGGCGAGGTACCCCTACACTCAACCATACGAAACGAGCGTCGCACGCGTGATCTAGTCGAACTCCGCAGATGGACTAGTTGTGGTATCTAGATAGTTAGCGTTAGGTCGCAGTTCGCT
>MNCI01013751.1:129427-145054 GCA_015680685.1 Gnetum montanum
GGCCGACGCAAACCGCGTCTCATCACCATGGAAAATCATTATTAAATCCTTTACATACCTTAAAAATTTACCTATTTTGCTATTTGTTAAAAGGTAATATGATCCATTTTGTTGAAATATGACAAGTGAGGTATCACATTGTACATTGTTGGTTATAAAAATTCATTATGAAATCCTTTACCCATCTTAACAAGTTATCTATTTGGTTATTTGTTTAAAGGCAACATGACAATGCATAGGCTTGACCTTTAAATATTCATTTTGTTATTTATTTAAAGGCAACATAACAACAAATAGGCTTGACCCTTAAAAATCCATTTTGCATATCCTTTTAAAATAATAGATGACACTTTTACAAGTTAAAAATTTTTATGAGATTAATCATTATTTTTAACTGACTTGTCACATTGTACATTACTAGCCATAGAAAATTATGATCAAATCCTTCTCCTACTTTAACAAGTTACCTATTTTGTTAAGTAAACTTAACTTTTAAATATCCATTTTGCATGTACTTTTAAAACAAAATATGAAAATGTTACAAGTTAATACCTCTATGAGGTTAATCAATATTATAGTTATACATTCTAAGTAATGAATTACTTTTTTAAAAAAATAAAGAATATAATAATGGTAGTAGATTGAGGCATCTTTATATCTGTATAAGTTCTAAATAGGTTGATCATCATGAAACATATTTCATACACCCATTTATGATATTTTATTGCTTAGCACAAGCTTAAAAATTACTCCACAAAATTTCTTCATAATGTAAGGGTCAAACACCTTTATCACATTATTATTTAAACAAAGTTTTATTTCTAATTTAATTGGAAATTTGAAGGGCTAAGAATTCAATGTAATTATTATGAAGACTAACATGAATTAGAATTCTAACCCTAATGTGAATTTAATCAAATTCATTGTATCACCCTTGCCATCAATCAAATAGATCGTACAACACTCACTAACTTTGAAATATATTTAAAATAACCAAATCTCACAAAAATGTTACAAGTAAAGTCTAGGCTTTTTAACATAGTAATGCAATATATTATTTCAAGGTATTCCACCATAGCTTAATGTTTCTTATATTCATTAATAAAAATTCTATTATATTATAAATTTTTATTACTTTACTATTACTTTGTTTTTTATTCTATACTCTGAAACTATAATCCTTCAACTCCTTAAGTCTCACTTAAGAGCATGGTTACTCTTATATTACTTAATGTTATCCTTCTCTAAGATTTTGTTCTTATATAAAGTTTTATTATATTTTGGATTCAAAGCATCAACATTTTTCTTTATAACAAGAAACAATGTTAAATTCTATTTCATCTCATAACCTATAGCATCATTAGTGGCGACTCTCATGTCACCAAAATTCAAAGGTTATCCTATTAGTCTTACATCTTCTCATCTTAATGTTGTACAACAAAATAGGTTTGGTTGTATGCATATTTTTTTGTGAGCTAAATCTTTATTTATTTAAAATTTCTCCATATCATATTTTTGGTTTTCATTTCCTTTTAGTGGCTTTTTTTTCCATGTATTTTTTGGTATTCCATAGAAAGGCATTATTTTTTTTCCCATGTCTTTTTTAAGGGGTAGTTTTTTGATCCACCATGCTTATTCATTTATATCAAGGATGGACCTTATATGAGAATCCTTCTCTAGTTGCTTCTCTACTTATGTCCACTTGCTTCCTTACCCATATCAAGGTGGTAACCCTTCTTCATGTTCCATAATATTCAAGCAACAATGTTGCATGTCATCTATAAAACTTGTTTTTGAAGGATTGAACCTTTAAGGAGTCTTTAGCAAACATTTGTCCATTTTCCAATACCCAAGCAAGTCCTTACTTAATTTTCACTATAATCAGGCTTTATGCATTGCATTGAAATAACTGAAAAAGATCTTACCCATTAGATTTAGCATAGATTTATGAATAATTTCTTAACTAGCATTGATGGAGTATTGTAATAGTTTTGTAATGTGACATCCCATTCCTGGATGTCGATGAATATGATTCTTCATTGCGTAAAATCGTCATGTTGTGTTAAGATAATTCATGTCACTCATTTAACTAGTAGAATAATAATGGAGGAACATGGGATTGAAAGAAAAATAAATAGCAGAAACTTTATTCATGGATTTTTTTGGGTACATTGTTACAACCCTAGGTTATCTTCCTAGGATACTTAGGATCTTAGAGGCAATCTAGCAGTTCCACCATAGTTATGCCATTAGATAAAATGACTGATTAGTTCCTTTGTATCCTACTTCACTTGGTTCTTATCACTTGCTAATCTATCTTCGTAACTCCATGTTGATGTAACCTCTAAATCCAACGTTAAATGTCACAAGTCAAACCCATCCCCAAGGGGGTACCATTAATAATTACAACTCCTCATAATAAGTCATCCCTTCTTTTGAAGGTTAATTTCATAATTAATATATAATTATATCCTTAACAATAAATGAGATATTACAATCTACCCCCCTTAAGATTCCAACTCATACTTAAGTGCTTCTCTTATGTCTAGTTGTTTAGTAATTACATCCTTGCTATGCTCCTTATTTTTAGCTCCATGATTGTCTTCATTATCATTTGTACATAAGAAAAACTATACATTAATTTCTTATTAATCTCATCAATGAACATAATTATTATTCATTATCATGATGATCAAAAAGTTGAGGGTGTGTGTCAAGAATAAACTTCCTATTTTCCTAGGTTTGTTAATCAAAATTTGACCATTGGGAAAGTACTTCATTGATGGTTTTGTTACGAAATTTTTTCATTCTTTGATCTTTTATTGTAGTTACTTTAACCTCAAAACTTTCATTAGATCTCAGAGGTAGAGTATTCCAATCCAATACATAGGGTATGTCATTCTTATGGAACTTCTTAAGTAAACTAACATGGAACACAAGATGAATCTTTAAATTTGCCAAAAGATTTAGCTAGTAGGTTACTTTACCAATTCATTCTAAAACTTCAAAAAATCCACAATATATAGAGGTTAACCTTGTATATCTGTCCAACTTAAAACAACTCTTGGTGGATTTAACTCTCAGTAATACCTGATCTCCAACCTAAATGTAACGATAGAAAAAATTAGTGTTGGAAATTGAAAGAATCCATGTGGAAGGATTTTACCTTAGAATCCATGGGCTTAAAGAAGGATTTGAGGTACCTTAGGTGGTCTTGTCAATCACCTAAGGACTTGAAAAATCTATTAGCGAATGAAATATGTAGGAACAAGTGAAAATGTGTAACTACAAGTTTCAACACTAGATTAGTAAGTGAGAATGAAAAATGATACAAAAAATGATAGAAAGTATGGCCAAAACAAAATGTAAACTTTGTATTAACTACAAAGTATAATGGTAAGAAAATACAAATTGTGGCACTATGAGTGATCCATAGATCTCTGCAAAAAAAAAAATGATGTTGAAATTATGAATTGTGCATGAGTAGTGTATGTTTTGTAGTCCTCTCAAATGTATCCAACTTGCTCAATCTATTTCTAGATGCAACTACAACAGGTTCTCACTACTCATGATGATCAGTGTTGGAATGAAAAAATGTTACTGGACTCTCTAATCTACTCCAAAAGTCTCTAGTTTGGATAAGTCTAAAAAAATGATCCAAAAGTCCTTAAAATGATGTGAAAATCTTGTTTTTATAGGCCCCAATTTTTTGCTACTTTGTTGATCAGATTTTGCCAAGTGTCCTAGGTAGTTAATAGCATTTTTGGCAATTTTCATGGCCCAAAATTGTAGCATTTCTAGCACCAACATTTTTTAATTGATGTAAATTCAGTCATAGCATTTAGGCATCTTATTTGACAATTATAGGTTCAAATACGTTGGCTTAATGAAATTCATAGCTTATTTGACAACATGGGCCATGATTTTCATTTTACATGTTTAAAATGCTCTAGAATTTTGTTGAAATAAGGTCATAAAGTGATTTTTAAAAGGGAATTTCAAGGCATTTGTTTTTGTTCTTGAATCCAATCAAAATCACAATTAAAATTTTATTATAAGGATTCCTTGTAGAAAACTATAATTTTCCTTGAGGTGTTTCACCTAAATTTCTTCTTAAGATGATGCTAATCTGCATAACCCTTATACTTATCATGGGCTACTTGCAAATTTTGTTTTACCCTTGTAACAATATCTTCTATGATTTTCATCTCTTCTTCCTTCCATTATATTCTTAAGGTTGGATGTATTATTTGGAAATTCTATCCATACATTACTCCAGATGGGATTCTATGTATAGATTCCTAATAATTATTGTTGTGAGTGAATTCAACCAAATATAGATAATTTGTCCATGTTTTGGGTCTACTCCTGATGTAGCTTAGTAGAATATCTTCTAGTATTTGATTAATACATTTTGTCTGATCATTTATTCTTGGATGGTATGTAGTGCTAAATTTCAATCAGATCCCAAATTCCTTGAAAATTTTTTACGAAATTGCAGAGATAAACTTGGGATCTTTCTCTAAGATGATTGACTTTGAGCATGCATGTAGTCAAAATACCTCATGTAAAAATTTTTGGACTATACCTTTCACTAAATTTATAGATTTTAAAGGTGTAAAATATGCCATCTTCGACAAGCGATCAACTACCACCAGAATAGAGTCATTTCTTTTCTTGATTACTAGTAATTCCACAATGAAATCCATAGTAACATCTTCCTACTTCTAGGTTGGGACTTCCAAAGGATGTAATAATTTACTTAGTTTGTTTTGCTTAGCTTTTCAACCTTTCATATGTTGGGAAATCTTTAATTTATGTGGATACATCATTTTTCATACTAGGCCAAAAAAAAAAAAAAAAACTTTCATATCATCACATAGGTTTTAATATATCTAGGGTATCCTGCATATGACACTTCATGGGCTTTAGACAATATCTTAAGCCTCCAATTTCCCTATGGTATACACACTCTCTATCCTTTTCTCAACACGCCTTCTAGGAAGAGGTTGTAATAAGGTTCAAAAGCTATGTTGGTTATATGCTTAAAATAAGGTTCTTCTTGTCATAGCACCAATCATTAGTCTCCACATCTAACTAAGGGTATCAACAACGATATTTTGTTTTCCTAGGATATATCTAATTTCAAATTCATATTTGACCAATAATTCCATCCATCTTCATTGTTTGGTATTTAGGATGAATTTTCTCTACAAGTATTCTAAGCTTTTATGTTTTGTTTTTAGTACAAATCTTTTACCACAAAGATAGTGTCTCCAAACCTTTAAGGGATGAATAATTGCTAATAATTCTATATCATGGATCAAGTAATTTACCTTAACACCTTGCAATTTACAAGCCTCAAAACATATCATTTTAGCTTCTTGTGATGGAACTACACTAATCCATACTCCATAAGCATCCATAATTCAAATGGTAATTCTTCATTTGGAATTCTTAGAATGGGTGTTGTGGTTAATAACATCTTTAGTCTCAGGAAAGCTTTCTTGCATCTTTCATCAAACTTCAACACACATTTTTCTTGTAAAAGATCAGTCAAAAGGGCTACCAAAGTAAAATAATCTTTAATAAAATGTCGATAAAAACCTGTTAAACCAAAAAAAAGACTCCAAACTACTATAGTATCTTTAAGTTCAGGTCAAATATGAACTACACTAACTTTTCATGGATCTACTTGTAGTCCTTGTTTAGGGACAATATGATCCAAATATGACACTGCTTATTTAAAAATTTCACATTTACTCAGTTTTTCTTGTAAGTGATGTTTCATGAGAATTTCCATAGTAATTTCTAAATATTTAATATGTTCCTCCCTTGACTTAGAATAGAAAAATATATCATCCATAAATACAATAATAAATTGATCAAGATATTTATGAAAAATATTATCCATTAATGCCATGAATGTTGTTGCAAGTGCATTAGTCAGTCTAAATGGCATCAACACAAATTCATACAATCCATACCTAGTTCTAAATGTTGTTTTCTCAATATCTTTCTCTTTAATCCTTATTTGATGATAACCTAATTTTAAATCAATCTTAGAAAAATAACATGCTCTAGTATGTTGATCAAACAGGTTGTCAATCCTAGGAAAGGAATAAGTATTTTTAAAAGTTACTTTATTTAACGTCCTATAATCAATGCATAATCTCAAGGTACCATCCTTCTTCTTAACAAATAGAACTAGTCCATTCCAAGGTAAGACATTAGGATGAATCTTTCCCTCTTCTAGTAATTGGTATAATTATAATTTTAATCCTCTTAATTCTAAAGTGGATAATCTATACAGGCTTTTGACGTTGGTTGTATACCTAGAAAGAAATTAATGGCATGTTCAATAGTTCTTTTTGATGGTACTTCTCTAGTTTCATTGAATACTAAATTATCATGCTATTTAAGCTCTTTTGGGATCTCAATGTTAGAGCATTTCTAGAACTGAATTAATTAAACAAAAAACATAGTGGTACCTTTCTTGACTAATATCTTATCTTGTTTAATAATTATTGTATGAATTTACTTTATCATTCCTACCCTCCTTAGAACCCTAACTTCATCAATGGTTGGTACTTTCAAGACATGGGTTCCAAAATAGGCAACAATATTAGATTCTTGTAGGAAAAACATTCTTCAGATTGCATCAACATCTCCTAATTCAAATTGAAAGAATTCACCAATAAAAGAAATATCTTGCAAGGTAAAGTTAATTTCTCCATACCTGGTATGCTTCCTCACAAATTTTCCATCTACAAGTTCTATTTTAATAACTTTCTTGCAAGGTAAGGTTAGATTAAATGTCTTATCATTCTCTCCACTATCGATAAAAAACTTAACCTTTTGAATTTTAATTGATTTTTTAAAAATCATTAAAACAAAAATTTCCTCAAACCTGACATAGCCAATGTTGACATGTTCTTCACTACCATAGTCATAGTAGTATTTTGAGGTTTTCACTTGGTCACACTGGTGTTGGGATTTTTGTTCTTATTTTGATTATTTCTTCCTCTCCTTTAAATTTTGGATAATCTCACTTGAAGATATCTTTACTAGAAGAGAAGCATCTAGATCACATTCTCCTTATCAGTGTTTCTTCTACCCTTGCTTATCGAAGAGTTGTGGTTCATACTTGATTTTACTCCTCATGATCTTTAGTAATTTTGTATGCTTCATTGATTGTTTGTGGATTATGGATATAATTCTTGGGATTTAGTTGAGCATGTAATCCACCAATGAACTTTGAAGCTAATTCATCCTCATCTGAATGGCTCACATAATGGACAAGGTCATAGAATTCCTTGTAATAATCATCTACCGATCATCAGCCCAATCTCGATGAGTCGAATCACATCTTACGTTCCTTAAGAAAAGAATCTGGTACAAATTTTTGTTCAAAATCTTGACAAAAGTTAAGCCAATTTGTAATCAATCCTTGAGATCTTAGTTCATTCCACCATGTTGCTGCAAGTCCTCTACGTTCAAACATTCCTAACTTGATAAATTTAACATGTTGAAACAATTTTTCATGGAATTGAGCTAATCTTTTGCCTTGGCATGAGATCCTGGGGCTCCATTACAATACTTAAATTTTAATTTCTTTGCATGAACATGGGTTAAGTATTCTCTTGATGAATTTTGCCAATTCCAATAATCCTCCCGTTTAGATTTCATTCTTTGACCTTACGAAGGAATGTCAATACCTTGGCATTCAACAGGTGGAGATTGATATTGATATTGATTCCTAGGGGGAAATTGATCCTGGTACTAGTCTTGATGATGTTGGAATTGATCTTGATGATAATCCCTAAGTGGAAATTGGTTTGGATTATGATATCTAGGTGTATATTGGTTTCGGTTGGGAGGTTGGATCAAATGATTAATTAATTGCTTTATGAAATCCACAAAGAAATCCATATTCCCTTGAACTTTTGATCATTTTTCATTTGAACTATGGGACAATTTCCTAATTTTTTTGGACATATCTTGCATGTTTTCCCAAATATTTATTTTGATTAATGGATTTCCTCTTGGACACCCTAATTTCATTAATATGTTGTTCAAGAACATCCATTCAATCATTAACTTGGGACTTCATCATTCTCTAATGCACTCCCTTGGTTCTGAACATTGATATCTTGAAAAAATAAGGCAACGTGATGGTTCAATGGTCTTTATAGCACTTTTTATGGGTTTTTAAGGGGATAATTAGGTTTGGAAGAGGTTGGAACTATCATAACAAATTGATTCTTCCTAGATCCTTCAATGGTGACATAATTGTCCTTAAGAGACTCTACTCATCCAAAAATATTCAATCTTTGGGTTTTAACCATACTTTTTCATGTTTTTGGATGACTAAATAACAAGTTCAAAAACTAATTTATGAGTTTTTGTAGACTAAATATGATTCTTCAATTACATTTGGAAGATTCAAATCTATTAGAAATGGCTTTTATTTCATTGAAATTAGGCACTAGAGTAAAAAATTATGGCATTTTGAAGTTCCAAGAAAATTTCTTATTTTTCAAGATTTCTTGAGAGGTCACCCATTCTAGTACTACTCCATGATGAGTATCCTTGCTTAGGGAATTTTTATTCCTACTACTACCAACACATCAATTTATTTTTAAAAGCATTTTTTTTTGTGTTTAGACTTAAATTCTTTGCTTTGATTTTAAAGGTTTTTTTTTTTTTTTGAAATTTTTTCATCAATTAACAAAAATTTTAAATTTTCAATCAATTGATGGAAAATTTTTTCATTGCTCATAGGTAGGTTTCTTTTAACACAAATAGTGTTCATCGATTGCTAAGGAAGGTAGGTTTTTCTAGCATTGACAATGTCCACTAGTTACCATGGAAGGTAGGTTTTTTCAATGCCACTAGTAGTCAAAAGGCAAGTAGGTGAAACCAAAAAAAATTAATAAATGGCATAGACAGTAAGGGTAGGATGGTAGACAATGACATAATGGAACAGTGAATGGCTACGTTGTGTGAAAGCAAATGATGATAATAGGGTCACAGGGCAGTAGGAAGTGTATTATGCAATGGGCTAACGTGTGGCCCAGCTAGCCACCAATTGTTGTATGCAAACTTACTTTGATACCAAATGTGACATCTCATTTTCAAATATAGATAAATACAATCGTTCATTACGTAAAGTCATTGTGTTACATAAAAGTAATTTGTATCACTCATTTAACTCATAAAATAACTTTGAAGGAACATGAAATTGAAAAAAAATAAATAATGGAAACTTTATTAATGGATTTGTTGAATACCTTGTTACGACCCTAGGTTATCTTCCTTGAACACTTTGAACCTAAGAGGCAATCTAGCACTACTACCATGGTTAGGTTATTAAACCAAAGGGGTGATCAATCCTTTCTGATTTCACTTCACTCGGTTCTTCTCACTTGCCAATTTAGCTCCACAAGTTCATGTTGATACACCCTCTAAACCCCACCTTAAATATCACAAGTCAAACCCATCCCCAAGGGGGTACAATGAATAGTTACAAATTCTCATAACGAGGCATCCCTTCTTTTGAAGTTTAATTTCATTTAATATACAATTCTACTCTTAATAAGGGATAGGATGTTACATGTAACACCAGTTTACTTGAATAATCCTTGGGCTTCACTTTGATATCTTTTCCCTCCTTCATTGTCTTATATTCTAAACCTTATAAAATTATAGACTACTTACATAATTTGCAAAAACTAGGTCTTGATTTCTTGAGCTTTACTAGGATACTTTTTTTACTACTTTATTAACTTATATTCTTTTATTACTTAGATACATTTTTTCTTCTTTATTGCCTTATATATTCTTAAGTCTACAAAATTGTAGTTTATTACTAAATTTACAAAAGCATGTGCCACATGGTTTCTCAAGTTTCACTTGAGTCCTTTATTAATTTTTTCTCTTTATTACCTTGAATTTTGTACTCTATATTAGTTAATCAATCTCATGTTTTGATGAACTAAAACTACAAACTAGAGAAGAATGATCAATTATGCATATGTGCAAGGCATTAATCATGTGGCTAAGTGCAATACAATAATGAATTTGAGATATCAAAGTTAATCATTGCTTAACCTTGGATGTAGGATGAACATTTACATCAAACTGTGGACATCCCAACAATGTCGAATTGAGATTTAGCAAGAAATCCAACCTAAGGTGAACATCATGCCCAAAAGCTGGACATCCCACTTGAATGTAATCAAATCTCAAGGTGGACATTCTTTGAACCTAGATGTCCTGTCCAAAAGCTAGATTTGTTAGTGTGTATGTCTAAGCCTTAAATAGGTATGAGATCTATAGAACAAAAAGCCTAGATCTTATTTAATTAATCTATTGTTGCACACATTGAGAATTGGCACATATACATTTATGTTGAATGAACTTGGATCAATTGGGCATTTTCTTGGCTTCCTTTGAATTGATTTGGGTATTACATTGGCTATTAGATTAAGGCTAGATTAGAAATATTGAACATTGGTTAGCTACACCACTATTACTCCATCTCACTCCTAGGATTTGGAATGATTTGTGATTCTTGATTCATTTGTATGTGATCGTTCCATCAACTAGGGCTCTTTGTAATTGTATTATACCCTAGACATTGTTCTTAGATCATGTAGAATCAAATTGTGTAAATCATTCTTTCTACACTCTTTTCATTAATGTTGATGAGTCATGCTTTGCCTGGTCTTGACATCGGACCCTTGTTATTGGTGCCCCGACATTGGAGCCCCAATGTCGAATATGTGAGGTTAAGGTCCAAACATGACGTCAAGTATCCAACGTCAAGGTATATACTCTAGCCTATAAATATAATTCTTGGGCTCTCATTTTGAGTTAGTTTTCATGTTATTTTTCAGTTAGAGTGGTGAAGGTCTTGCTATTTCTTCTCTCCAAAGTTAGAATATTTTTTGAGTACCTGCAAAAGGAGTCTAAGTGTGTACGGTTCTTTATTTGAACACTAATGTACCTAAGTGTAGCAGTGTGATGGGAATTAAAATAAACTCTTTTGACAATCCTTGTAACACTGAGAATAGATTAATGTTTCTTTTAATGTAGTTTACTTTCATGTACTTTACTTTAATGCATTTGAATTAAGCAATTAATTTTTAGTTATTAATGAACACAAGCATGACCACTTTAAGCATACATATAGTACTTGGTAACCCATCAATGCTTAACATTTGGTAGCCCAACAACACTATATGTGTTTAGGATGTGTCCAAGAAAGTGGAACGGGTACTTGTGTTAGGCTAGTTAGATTTCACTTTTCATTGTCCATTAGCTTAATTAATTTACCTCTTTATCATCATCAAGAGTAGCATAGAATTAGATAACATCACACGCCTCACTTTGGACTAAACTATACGTGACAAAGCTACTACTAGTCTAAGTGGGAAGACAGTGAACTACGATCAAAGCATAGTGGTCTAGATACCAAAACTAGTCCCATTCACAGAATTTAATCAGATCATGTGTGAACACTTGTGATTTGTATGGTTGATCGTAGGGGTACCTCATCGCTCATCATTGGCACCATTTCCAGGGATGGTGCTAGTTATCTAAATTAGTTATATTATACATGATCGTTGTAAAGGTATTAATGATATTTCTTTCAAAAACTAATAATACTCAATCACACACACTATAAATCAATAATAATCTCTCTTCCACATGGAAATGATAATTCACTATATAGTGAACACATTCATTTGTGAACTAATGAGATATACAATGAAGAAGATTGGAGTGATCAAACTTATGCAAGGGTTTCTTATGATCATGACCACCTTGACAACACTCAAAGACTACATTTACCTAAGGCAAACAATCTTGGAGAAGATGGTGTAGGTTCTAAACTAGGGGAGGCCTCAAGGCTGAAGACCTTCTTGAAACCTAAAAAATGATAAATCAAGGGATTCTAAGGAACCATAGAAGCCATGGAAATCCTTCCAATTCCTCATCTTCGTCTTTCCCCTCAACTTTTAGTTTTGATGAAGATGAACATAGGTATAGAGATAGAGCTCCACTAAAGGGTTAGATTAAAAATCAAAATCGAACCAATCGAAAAGGTTAAATATAGCATCATCACAATCAAATGAATAAAAATAGACATTTCCCTCATAACTTGTTTGATGATGATGAACCTTTGCTGGCTACTAAGAGCCTAATGTGTATCACAGAGGTTGTTAAGATATCTCATAGGCATTTCAAAAAGAGCCATCTACCCAAGCTTAACATGAATAATATTCCTAAATTTTTAGAAGGCTATGATTCAAATCTGCAACATCATTTGCAAGCCTTCCATGATGCCTGTGCTTTTTACAACATTGTAAGTGGATGGAAAAAGCTTAAGCTGTTTCCTAGGACACTAATTAATAGAGCCCAAATGTGGTATAGATCATTGAGACCAAATTCAATCTGATGATGGTCTACAATGTTGGAACTTTTCAACAAGAAATACCAAACCTATGCAAGAGTGTCCAACCTAAGGAGACAAATCCAAGAGTGGAAACAAGAACAACATGAGCCATTGGACATGGCCTTAGATAGATATTATGCTTTACTGAATAGATGCCTAAGCCATGGTTTCTTCAAGGAAAGGAAACTTTTCCACATCATAGATGGGCTTCATAATCAAACAACGAAGACCCTTGGGATGTATGCTCCAAGGCAATTATACAAACTCTAAGCCCATTAGATCAAAGAGCTAATAGAGGGTGTGGCAAAATAAGGAGAGATATGTAAATGGGAGGATGTCGATAAATATCAATGGGTCCCAACTCTTCAATGGAAGGAGGTACAAATCTATGGTAAGAAGAATGAAATTACTCTCAATAATGTGATTTTACAACAAACCTTATTGATAAAGGAGTCTATTGATGACCCAGAAGCAAATTTTAATAGGATGTCCAAATGGATAAATGAAAATGTCACTTCTCTTATTGGGATGGTCATAGAGAGGATCATGCAAAACAAGCCAGGCAATCACACTAAACAAAGGGTATAAAACCAAGAAACAACTAAGAACACTTTTCAACAAAAGGGAAACATGGCTAAAAAATGTGAGGCTATAGACTTAACCACATACAAAGATAATGGATGAAACATCTACATATATGATCATCCAAAGGGCCATTTCCCAGTCTTGTTGCATCTATGAGAGTATTGGGCAAGTGCCTTAAATATAAAGTTTGTGCAAAAGCATATGCCCAGGAGATTTCTTCTCCCACAAGGTAATTATGAACAGTCCCACAACCGATTATACCATCCTAGGAAAACTTATTACTAGCCTCAACATAGTCATCAACCGCAGTGGAAATAACCACAGTCATGGGGGAGGCCACCACCAAATCATTCCTATCCTTCCTACCCATCGAAACTGCATTGATACTATGTTCAACACCCTATTTCTCTAACTAGTTCTACATCCTCTACTTCTAATCGCCACTACCACTCTCCCAAGTACCATCAATTCATGAAATCCCATAAAGGATCACCACCTTGCACCTCTTACCATCCATCCTACCCTCGATATTCTCGTAATCCACCTCATTATATGCCACCACCAAGGACATAGGAAGGTTTCTCGTCATAATATCAACAAACGAATACTGCTTGTGTTGCAAATGTGCATTAACATACTAACATTAGTGGATCTCAATCACAATGTAGGAAATGTTCCTTCTAGAGGAAAGGCCATAAGCCGAAGCAAACCATGCATGGACCCACCACATCATCCAAGCTAGCACAATGCCAATCTAGTGCACCACCTTCCTTTTCACCACCACTATCCTCTAAACCTACACAAGGGCCACCATCCATCAGTACTCCAATCCCAAATCTAATGAATGAATCTACAAGAACAGGAAGACAAACAAATCCATACATACCATATCATGATCAAGGGTGCAATCATGGGCTAGCCATCCATAATGTTCACACACCTCATACCTTGATCCACCATACATTTAAAAACCAAGTATGTGACCAATGATTTTTCTACCCAACCACGGTACCACCAATAGACACCCAGTGGCTAGGGCATGAAAAGTTATCAATGTTTCAGACATGCATTGATCCTAATTATCCACTTACTAATCCTTGTCATGGACAAATGTTTAGTCATGGGGGTTACCCCCCATTCTAGTTTTCAAGATTCTTAAGTGTTTTTCATCTTCTTGTTTTATAACTTTTTGGTTTACATCTTCTTGTTTTCATGTTATTAATATTTTATAATTTCTGTTTTACACCATCATTAGTACATTTGCTATTTCTTAAATATTTTANTTGCATGTGTGTTTTTAAGGATTTCTTACCATTCCTTGTCGACCAATAAAAAGAAGTTGAATAAGCCCTTGCATGGTGTGGTTTTCATCAAAAAAAAAATGATGAGAATTCAAAGCACACCCCTTGGACAAAATAAATGCATACATTCTCACATGGTGTGGTTCTCATTAGAAAGAAAAAAGATGAGGATTCAAAGCACACCCCTTAGACAAAATAAATGCAAGTGTCTTTGCATGGTGTGCTTCCTATTTCAAAAAAAAAACACAATGGAAATTCAAAGCACATCCCTTAGACAAAATAAACAGGCTACAAACACTAGTTATGGGGCTAGTCCCCTCTAACTAAGTCCCTTCCTTACTTCCTACTTCTTCTCTAATAAGGAATGGTGGTTTTTTTGTGGAAGCACTCTTATGTCTCAGGGGATGGACTGGTCTTAGAATGATGATGCAAATTCACTGAAAGTGGTTGGTTTTGGTTTAGACTAAGGATGGATCCTATCAAGTCATCTAACTACAAATCCACAAGGCACTTCATGTGACCACAATTAGGAACTCTATTTCACTCTCTCTCTCTCATCCATCTATGCTTTCCATGTCTTATCTCACTACCGATTTCATGTTTTGTTTCAATGTCTTAGTTTGATGTGTTAAAATTCTTAGTTAGTTACTTCTAACTTTTTGTACTTAACCTTTTGTAACCATTACTCATCCACGAAGCCCACAGACTCCTTGGTTTGAAGTTATGCAAGGGCATAAAAGGCCTGTGCCTACTTTGGAAAGGATCCACTTACATATCTTTTGGTTGCATTAGTTAAGTTCTTTACCCTTAGACACTCTTACAATCAAATCCTTTTGTTTACCCCATCAATGACATCCAATTGTGCACATTTTCACAACATTTTTCAGTAAAATTTCCTTTTTATGATTGTGAATTCTTACATCCTCTTCAAATATTTTCTTGTGTCAAACTTTTTCAACTTTAATGGATTGCTTATATATTTTACCCTATTTGTCAGCCTTTTAGCTAACACTCCTAAATGAATCAATCTATCACAATCACAACCTAGCTGAGTGTAACCATCAAAGAGACAAGGTACATAACAGCTATGTGTTACACATTACATACTAATTCATGATTTTTTTGTGATTGTAGTGGAAAGCATGGACTGGAAGTAGGCATACCTTCACCAAGGATGATGCAGCAACACCTTGTGATGACAATCATTGATGAGTGGCGAGGTACCCCTACATTCAACCATACGAATGTGAGCATTCACGCACGATCCATTCGAACTCC
>MNCI01013751.1:145107-170219 GCA_015680685.1 Gnetum montanum
GATATCGCGGGGGATGCGATATCGCGTGGGACGCAATATCGCGTACGCGATATCGCGACCCATGATACATCGCGTACGCGATATTGCGGCTCATGATACAACGCGGCCCATGATACAACGCAACCCATGATACAACAGGGGTGCCTTATCGTGGGTGCCTTAAGGCGACCGCCAGCACTATGAGCAATTCAGGTCTCATCACTACTCCTAGGGACAATGGAAAATAACTTTTTTTTAAGCTCAGAGGAAAAGGGTGAAGAGAGTCTAAGCTAGCCTAAGTATGATGAGCATCCATCCCTTAATCATCCATACACATCTTGGACCTCATGTACTACCACTGGTATTACCAAGTGTATGTCCTAGGTACGCTACTAGGATACCAAGTAGTCACACTTAAATGCTCACAATTAAGTCATACTCATTTCGTGTTTACTAACAAGGATAGGAGATGAGGGTAGAGAAATATTAATTACAAAAGTAATAAATAATAATTAAAATTAAGTGAATGCTGCAATGATGAAGTAATCTCGATCTTTATTTTCAGTCATGTGCGTGTCCAAGTACGTCACACTTGAATAAAGGTTTCGTACAATTACAATCATCACACTGCAAGCATGCATCGAGGAATGGGTTGAGAAGAAAAACTGGCAAAAAGACCCTGCTCTAATACTAACTTCCTATGACTTTCCCATGCATCCAATTGTGTATTTATAGGCTCACACAAGAACCATGATATTGCATATCCGATATCACTAGCCAGGCTGCGATATCGTATACCTGATATCGAGGGTCCGATATCAAGGGTTTGATATTGGGACTCATTAGATATTAGGGGTTCGATATCAGCACCTAGTTAACAAGGGTCTGATATCAGAACCTGGTTAACAAGGGTTTGATATTAGCACCTAGTTAAGAAGGGTCCGATATCAGCACCTGACAAACCATGATTCATCATACCCCCACAACTGAATAACAACTCATCCTCGAGTCAAAGAAAGTGAGGAACAAGCTCAATTGATTACATAGTGGATATGTGTGGGATTATTGATTGACTAGAAATTTATTTGTGCTGCAGTGGAGAATTGAATATGATAAAATTGGGACACAGATATAAACATATAGAATTTATAGAAACTCATGTGGTTCCTAGTGGTGGTGGTGGTGGTGGTTCCTCCATGGGTCTCTTCCCCTTNTGAAACTCATGTGGTTCCTAGTGGTGGTGGTGGTGGTGGTTCCTCCATGGGTCTCTTCCCCTTATCTTGTGCTCTAGGCTTTGAGATTGATACCGTTGAAGAAGCACTTGACGTTTCTCCTCTTCTATCTGAGGATTATGAGCCATCCATGCTAATGTTCCAATGTTTGATGGAGTTAGCACTTTCCATGGACATGGCAGCTACAAGAACACTTGATTGGCCTTGACATGCCATGTCACAAATAGTCGTCATTCCTCTTCATAGGCTTGGGCCCTAATCTCTCCACATTTTGCTTGGCCAGATTGTGCAATGATAGGAGGTCCCTAATGGATGCTAAATGATTGTGCCTCTTGCTCTGCATGTTCTACATGAGGTCCTTGGTCTCTGCCTTCCCCTAGGTGTTCAATTGCACCTTGAAAAGGTCCTCCTTGTTGTCCTCTTTTAGGGGCCATCTATAATCACAATAAGATTAATTGTTAGTAAGGTTATTAAGAGAAGTTCAATTATTTCATACCTTACTCATTGCCTTTAATAAATTTTGAATTCTTTGCTTAGTGTGATTTTAGAGTTAGAAATTTTTTTCAAGGAAGTTGCCCTAAAAGTTTAATGTCAGACTTGATTTGTTAGAAAGGCTCTCATTTTGAGTTAGTTTTCATGTTAGTTTTTAGTCAAAGTAGCGAAGCTCTTTCCATTTCTTCTCTTTAGAGTTAGAATATTTTCTAAGTGCCCACAGAAGGAGTCTAAATGTATACGGTTCTTTGTTCAAGCATTGATGTACTTGAGCACAGTAGTGTGTGATGGGAATAAAAATGAACTCTTTTGACAATCTTTGCAGCACTAAGAATAGATTAATGTTTCTTTTAATGCACTTTACTTTCATGTACTTTACTTTAATTTACCTCTTTTAAGCAATTAATTTTCAATTATCAATGAACACAAGCACAACCACTTCAAGCATACATATAGTACTTAGTAACCTAACAATGCTTAATGTTTGGTAGCCCAGCAACACTATATGTATTCAAGATGTATCCAGGAAAGTGGAATGGGTACTTGTGTTAGGCTAGTTAGATTTCACTTTCCATTGTCCATTAGCTTAATTAATTTACCTCTTTATTGTCATTAGAAGTAGCATAGAATTAGATAACATCATACACCTCACTTTAGCCTAAACCCTACATGACAAAGCTACCACTAGTCCAAGTGGGAAGACAACAACCTATGATTAAAGTAGAATGGTTTAGATACCACAACTTCTCCCATCTATGAAATTCAACTGAATCATGCATGAATGCTTATGATTTGTATGGTTGAGCGTAAGGGTACCTCGTTGCTCATGAGATGTCTTTCTTCATTACTTTAAGAAGTCTAGAACACCTCTAAAGGGAGAGATCTACTTTATAGCCTTAAGGGATTTTCAGTTGGGTGGCCAAGTGTTTATTGTTTTGTTTATACCTTACCCTCATTGGTTGCATGTATGCCATACTAGAATACTACTTTTGTACTTCGCCTTGCTTGGTAGTTGGGAGCCTTGCAAGATACCAAGCATGAAGTCTTGATCACCCTACAGGGAGCTTGTAGCATCTCAAAAGATACCATTATGATATCCTCTACCACTATAATTTGATTTTGTTAATATATAGGTGGGGACATTTACCACACATCTTGATGAATATGTTGAAGGAGGTTTTCATGATCATGTTAGATCTTAAAAAATGGAATATCATAGGATTCATGGAGAACATAAATTTGAAAGGCACAATGTTACGAGAGATTTACTAATACAAGTTGCAAGTGTTTATGACCTTGTAATTGCAAATACTTACTTCCAAATAAGGGTAGGACATTTAGTTACATGTAAGAGTGGCAAGAATAAAATATAAATTGATTATTTCTTAATACATAAAGAAGATTGGACCTTCAACTAATGGTCATGAATTTAGCTATGCAGAGCTTCAAAAATAGCATGAGATAATAGACAAAATCTCTAAAACAGCAAAATTTGAAGGAAGACTATTACCTTATTTAAAGAACAATTGTTCCAAAAAGGCACCTGAAATTGGGATTGTTATACAAATTTAATTTGGTGCCAAATGATAAGTTGCATTCAAAAAATTAACAAGAATATTTTGGATGAACCAAAGGCAAAAAATGCATTAATGAGACAATGAAAGAATTTTGGTAAAATTCAATGAAATTTTGAATAGGTAGAAAATTTATTTTTAAGAATTATTAAACAAAAAATGAAGATATCCAAGAAAAAGAACCAAATTATGATTTGGTTAATGAGTTTTAATTCTTTTAGGTAAAAAATTCCTTATCAAAGATGAAAAATGAAAAAGATGTTATACTAGATAATCCTCCTATAGAATCTTAGATAAAATTCCCATAGAAACTTAGAAAGCATTGAAAGATACAAAGTTTCATGATTGATTTAATTATTTAACAAAACTTTAAAATATGAAGAAATGCCCAAAACTAGAGAGAAAACATTATTGTTTCCATCTAAGATTATCATCATCATCCTACCCTTGTCTCAACTAAATGGGGTTGGCTACATAAGTTCTTTTTTGTCATTTGCTTCTATAAAGAGTTAAATCTTTATTTATTTGCAATTTCTTTAAATCATCTTCAATTATTTTTTAGATCATATATTCTTTGGTTTTAGTTTTGATAACTTTCTTAAAACATTAATGTAGTAACCTATTTTTATAGGCTTCAATCTTTTTTAAGCATATTCTTCAAACCATCTTTTTTGCACATGTTCTTAAAACATTGATGTAGCAACCTATTTTTATAGGCTCCAATCTTTTTATAGCTTATTTCAAATAGAAATTACACATTCTCTTCTCCCCTTCAATATTTTGTATTATGTAGTTTATCTCTTCTAGAAACATTCAAGTCTCATTTTTAATATTGTGTATTCTGTATAGTTTATCTTTTCTAGAAACTTTCAATATCCATCAAAGCATTCATGCCACTTTTATATTATCCAACATTTGGCACCATATAGTAAACTTGATTACTATCTTATAAAATCTTCCCTTCTAGTTTTATTGATATTTTTTTATCACATAGAACTACAAAAATTCTTTCTTATGTCTTTATCGATTTCATCATAATCTTTTATCACATAAAACTACAAACCTTCTCTATTTTGACCATCTCACCTAAATTCTTAACAATGAAATGATTTGTACTTGAGAACTTGAATTGTAGCTTCCATTTCACCTTATTATATATAATGACTCATTTTTACACCTTTTTTTTAGAACATGTCCCCACTTCCTCATTTCAAAAACAATATTTTCTCAAGCTATAATTTTTAAACCTTTTGGATTTAGAACATGTCCACACTTGTCATTTTAAAAACAATATTTTCTTGAGCTAACATCTTTAAGCCTTTTGATTTTAGACAATATCCCTAATTCCTCATTTCAAAAGCAATATTTTCTTAAGCTATACAATATCATCTGTAAATAACATACACCAAAGGATTTCATTTTGTATTTCCTTTGTTAATTCATTCATAACAAACTAAGCACATACCCTTGATGTAGACCCCATATGGAGATTTTGGAACCCAAAATAATTAAACATAGGTATACCCCAATATATATAGAAGTTTATAACTCAATGCTACCTACCTATCCCAAGATATATAGAAGTTAATAACTCAATGCTACCTAATAGAATTGAACTCGTAACCTAGGGTAACCAAGCCAAGAATGATACCACTAGTCTAACACCTCATTGTTATTCCATATTCTCTAAAATTAAAAAGCTTAAAAATTTATAAAAGTAAGAATATGCAATTTCAATAATAGCATAAAATATGATAAAATAGAAGTGACAATTTAAGGTTAAAAAATCCCTTATTGCAATGCTATATGATAAAGATGGTAACATTGATAAAATACAAAGAATAGTACTTGAGGTAAGAAGGTCAATGGATAAAAATTAGTATTCTACATGATAAAAGAATCCTAATAAAACTAGAATAAAATTTCCATAACAACAATCAAGTTTGCTAGTGATAATAGGTTAGGCAATACAAAAAAGGTATATGAACTCAATGCAATGGAAATACAAATGCTTAGATGGATGTAAAGGAAGACACTGAGTGGCTTCTATTTTGGATAAATTATAGGAATAACATCTTAGATGGTAGGACATGTGCAAAGAAACTAAAATAAAGAAATCTTTAAAACCACTAAAATGAACATTAAAAAAAATCTAAATAAACAAAGATCTAACTCTTAATAGAGTTGAATGGCAAAAGAACTTGTGTACCTGACCTAATTTTGCTGGGACAAGGTATGATGATAATAAAATACAAACCACCATGTTTGAATTAAATTAGGGTATAAAGTCCTCTTTTAATAAAATTAGGTCTATGGGCTAGTTCCGGGCGCAAATCTTAGGTGGGCCAAAGTAGAGAAAAAAGAATGTTGGAGATAAGACCATGAGGGTGGGAAAGGAATTAAAAAGTGAAAAAGTATTGAAATGTGAAGCATGCTTAGAGAGAGACCCACAGTAGGCGTTGAGAAAATGTTAAATCCCGTCTCTTCCAATGTTTTGCAACTAGCACAATCCCAAAACCCCTCATTCATATTTATTTTACCAATTTCATTTTGTACACCTACAAAAGGTTGTTACATGAAGCGTGATTTAACCCTACCATCCAATCCAATCCAAACCTAATTTTGCTGACTAGAAAATTCGTAACAAGCCCACAATAATCCCAAGTTCACGATTTTCTCGTTGACAAGACACTGGCAGTTATTGCACTACTAAACCACTGGCATTGCTCAATCCAGAAGTCATGCTCAAAACGTCAATACGTACAGTTTTTCTAGTTTAGTCGATAAAAAGCAAGGGCTTTGAAAATAAAAACGGATGGGACGCGGCCGAGCTAGGATAGAATATCACATTTCAACCTAAACATGAAAAGGAAAAAAACGTCTACCAAACAGCCTCTTCCAAAAAAACCAAAACAAAACAGCTAACAAAACATGACATAAACGAGATCGTTTAAAAAAAATCCCTCAATCTCAGAGAAAACTGCAAACTCCCTTGAAACCGGACAATGCGAGTGCAGGAAGCCTGATAAAACCCTGCAGCATTGACATCTGCACCGAATTTAAGCTCCTCGCACAGAGATAAGTTCGCAGATGCGGGAGGATTCGAAACGATGCAGAACACACACACAGAGAGAAAGATAGCAAAGCAGAACGTTATTGTTCCAAGAACAATGTTGAGAGCAAATCCAAACCTTCTGCATATCCAACAAAGCTAAGCTAAAATGCAGAAGGCCTGACAAAAGCCCTCTACCATTTGTTTCTGCACCGGATTTGAACTCCTCGCACGGTTTCGACATTGCAAATGCGGGAGTGTACCTCGATGCACGACACAGCAAAATCAAATCAAATTCAAGAATCCATATCTCACAGCAATTAACACCCTGCAACAGCGTCTGAGAAGTAGCCAAGGCACCTCTGTGGCAGATATACGAAACCCTAGCGCTTAATCGAAACCCTAGCGCTTAATCAAAACCCTAGCAGTTTTCCGATGAAGACCTCGATTTATAGCAGTTATTAATTGTTCCCAAGTCTCACAAGGGATGTCTTGTCTACCTCTAATAAAGATGTTACTATTTAGCCTGGTAAAAAGTTAAAAATAACACTATAGGTTGGTAAAACTCTGGGTTGCTGGGAAATGGCTTTGCAAGGGACCGTCAATGCAATGGGTGAAGACTCAAAAAGGAGCCAATCCTCATTTGAGTAAATTTCTGCCCATGAAGGTCAAGATTTGAAAATGCCAAGTTCAAATCTTTTTTTTTATGTCGGAGAGAATATATTAAGGGGGAAAAAAACTGTAGTTTACCTTCTAAGGATCTGGCTTACATTTTAGAAGTTCAATCCCAATGGACCACCGTGAGACCCGTAATTGAATCCCATCATTATCACACGAATATTATTATCTTTTTAAAAGTACAACAAAATATTTAATCCTAGTATTTTGTTAACTGAAAAAAAAGAAGAATAGTGATGCCTCAAGTATAACTCAAATTAGTAACCTTTTACTTCAAAGGATAATGAGTGAACCACTAGAGCCATCTATTAATTGTTAATTCAAGAAAATATGAAAGGTTTCCAATATAGTATATTTTAAGAAAAAACCATGACAATATTTAATCTAAGCAAATGTGATATATAAATTCAAACAATGAAGTGTTAGCATAGTGGTAAGATTTTTGATTTGGAAGCTTTAAGTTATGGGTTCAATTTTGGTGGTTAGTGTTGAGTACAACTCCCTCAATACATAAACTCAAAGTGTTATGTATTGGTTGACAAGCTAATAAGCTTGTATCATTCATAGCTTAACCTTTTTGTTTTCTTTTTTTTTCTTTTTTTTTTTGCCAAAAATTTAGATCATACTATTGGTCTAACTCTTACTTTGGTAGTTCTAAGTTATGGGTTTGATCCTAGTCCATAATGTTGAGTTATAAAGGTCCAATTTTACTATATGTTTATGGGGGTAAATTTTATTTAAAAGGTAGGTGAAGGGATCATACCCCAAAAATAATATTAATCATAAGAAAAAAATTCAAAGTACATCACATAACATGCTTAACATTGGGTAGAAATCACCAAAAATAACATAGAAAGGAAATACTTTCGAATTTTTGGGATGTGAACCTTATAATTGATGTTTTAAAAAATCAAAAAAGAAAAATTAATTGTTAATATAGATGATGGTTCATTCCTAACAACATTTAAATCATTTTCAATATCTATGCTTGAACTTAAAATAACAAGGATTCAAGATACCAATAAAAAGCCTTCACAAAATACCAAAGTTTGTAGGAAATAAAGATCCAATAGAAAATCATGGCACATATTATCCATTAAAATTGATCTTTTATCAAGAATCTTTACCATTAGCCATACCCCACTTGTCAACCTAAGTTTTAATCTTTGAGTTGACAATATTCTTGTTAGATGAGGAAAAATTTATCTTATGAGCTATCTTTCTCGATCAATACTTCATGTAGTACAAATGAAAATATTCACATAAACTTATATCTTCATAGATGTTTTTTCTTTCCATTTGATTATTTTTATCATTAATAACTTGATTTTTTATTTCTTCAACCTCAAATTATTTTTTCTTATCCTTTTTTCTTTTCTTTAATGTCTTTTCTCGTGAGGAGATAAGAACAAGCATGAAACAAATCTCAAATGGTGTTGGACCTTATAATATATTTATTAATAGACTAGACTAAATGACTATATAATTAATTAGGAAGGGTGTTGGACCTTATATATATATATATGTGTGTGTCTTTAAAATAAAAATTTAGAGTACAATAGTACTGGAGTATTGCTAAGAGGAGAAACTCCAAATTAATAAAAAGAAAAGGCTTAATTATTTTGGAGATGTCTTTTTAGGTTATCATCCTTCCAACCGATCTTGTAAAAGCTTTCCTTTAGGGTAGGAAATTGGACATTCCATGAAAAGATTAACATTGGGTGAAGGGAAAGGAAGCCCCCACCATGTCAATAGAATCAACATTATAAAAAGATATTATCTTCATATCTTGACCAATCACTGCAAACGAATTATTAGTACTTAAAATATCTTGAACATGTTCATTTTGAAGAATTGACATGTAATCACCAATAGGTAGACTTCCTTGACATTTATCATTACGAAGAACTAGTTGAAAACCATAGGAATGAATAATAGGATTATATTTGTTTTTCCTTAGTCATTAAAGAATTTCTTGAAATTGATTTTATTGGAACATTTCTTGAAAATACATTATGTTGAACAAAAAGAAAAGAAGGGGTGGGCTAGCTGTTGAAACATTAGCAAAAGAAATCATTCCAAGATTTGCATCATCTATAGAAAAAAGCTTAGTAGGATCTATAACATTTGCAGAATAAACCTTATCAGCATTTACAATAGCTTGTTTGTTGATGTGCTTACATGGCCTTTTCTCGTAGCATAAAATGACATGAATCAAACATGTGACCTTTTCGATAGCAATAGTGACATAAACTTTGGAAGAATGTAATAAACAACCTTTTGTGCATAATCAATTCTGCTAGCACGCAATAGAATTTCTTGCTTAAGCGAATCAAGATCCACTTCAATCATATATCAAATTTTGCAAAAACCACTAGCTACAGCAAGGGTTTGAGAATGCTTGATTGACCTAATACAAGAGACAATATCCTTTTAACTTTTTCAAAATTTAAGGGAAGATTTAACAATTCAAAAAAACAAGGAACCTGTTAAAATTTAGAAGATGTTGGATTAAAAAAGGGAATCCACTTTCAAATAATTAATAAAGCATGAAAATTATTGAAAACACTAATATTAAGGGCCTTAAAAACCATTATTGAATCAACAAATTCTACTAGAAAAAATGAGTTTGACAAATAATGAGCATGGACAGCATCCAAATCAAATTTAAATAATTTTAAAAACTTAGTAACAAGGTAAATAACCCAAAATTTGCACAAAAGCATACCTTCCGAAAATTTCCTAAGTAATAGATTCATATAAATCATCAAGCAATTTGTAAAAAGAGAAAGAAGAGATGGTACCACTTGAAGGATCACCTACTTAATTTGGTAGCATTGCATGTAATTAGGAATTAGGAAGATTAGGATATGTAATTGGCTAAATATAAGTCTTTCTACTTGCTTGCAATAGCAATTCTTTTTTACAATTAAGAAGATTGATTTAAACAAAAAAAACTTCTACAAGAACTAAATGATGTGGAGATAAATTTCATATACTTAATGAGACTAAGAAGACTAATAATTTCAAGTTATGGCACCTAATGTTATTAATAAAAATTTATTTATCAAGGACTAGAGATAGTGTAAATAGGTAAGATATAGTAAATAATGATTAGTTTCTTAGAATAAAAAAATTTATTTTAAATGTAAGGAAAGCAAAAAATATTAATTTAAAAAGGTACTAGCTAGTTTTAGGAAAACTAAAACCATTGTTAACAAAAGAACAAACAAATGAATAAGATAGAAGGTACATCAAATATAAAACTAGTTTGTTAATGCATGTGCTTTGTGATTTGCAAGTCACAAGTTTAAATCCAATGGGTATATTCATCTAACACAATGTTATGTTTAATGAAAGTATCATGAGAGTTTGTGTTAATTATATATCATAGGGATATATATAGTCATTTAGTATAGTTTATTAATAATGAGAAATTAGCCTAGTAATATGAGTCTTGGCTTGGTAACCCTAGGTCATAGGTTCATTTCTACTAGGCAACACTAAGTTGTAAACTTTTATAAACCTTGGGATGTACCTATGTTTCACTTATTTTGGGTTCTAACACTCCATTTTGTATAGTTTGTGACATCGTAACTAGAGGTGCTTTAATGACACAAACTAGAATTAGATAGATGTGAGACCCTAAAAATATATATATTAAAAATAAAAATTAACAATACAAAGGAGAAACTTCAAATTAACAAAAAGGAAACACCTAATGGTTTTGGGGATGCATTTTTAGGTTTTCATTCTTTTAACCAATCCTTAAAAACCTTCTCTGTGGGGTAGGAAATCAAACATTCCATGAAAATATTAATATTGGATGGAGGAAGAGGAGGCTCTCACCTTGTCAATAGAATCAAGATTATTAAAAAAATATTATCTCCACGTCACACGTTCAATTCTACTAGGTAGCACTAGTATAGGTCTTGGCCTAGTAAACTCAAGTTACAGGTTTGATTTTACTAGGTAGCATTGAGTTATAAACTTTTATAAATCTTGGTGTGTACCTATGTATCAATCATTTTAGGTTCCAACACTTCCAAAAGATATTATCTCCATATCTTGACTAATAACTAAAAATGACTTATTAGCAGTTAAAATATCTTGAAGTTGGTGTCCATTCTAAATATTTGACATGATTGCTAATAGATAGACTTCCTTGATATTTTTTATTATGAAGAATCATTTGGAAACTATCTAAATCAACAATAGGTTTCTATGAGATCTTAGGAACAAATATTTGTTTTCCCTTAGTCATTAAAGAATGCTTTGAAATTGATTAAAGTGGAAACCTTCCTCAAAGGTACAATTTGTTGAATAGCAGTAAAAGAAAAGTGTGAGCTAACTATTGAAACATTAGCAGAAGAAATTATTGTAAGATTTGCAACATCTATAGAAAAATCTTACCAAGATCTACAACATTTGTAGAAGAAAAATTAGTAGTATTTGTAGTAGCTTGCTACCAATGTGCTTGCATAGACATTTTTCATAACATAAAAAGAACATGAATAAAACATACAACCCTCTTGATGATAACAACAATATGACTTTGGAAGATTATAATAAACAACATTCTATACATAATCAATTTTGCTAGTATGTAGAAGAATTTTTCACTTAAGCGAATCAAGATCCACTTAATCATATATCAAATTTAATGAAAACCACTTAAGCGAATCAAGATCCACTTAATGAAAACCACTAGCTATAGCTAGGTTTTCAAAATGCTTAATTGATCCAATTTGAGAGACAATATCTATTTCAACTTTTTCAAAAATCAATGAAAGATTCAACAATTGAACAAAACAAGGGACCCTTCAAAATTTAGGAAATGCTAGATTAAAAGAGAGAGCCCACTTTCAAATAATTAATAAAACATGATGATGATTGAAAACACCAATATCAAGGACCTTATAAACCATTGCTGAATCAACAAATTCTACCAAAAAAATTGAGTTTGACAGATAACATGCATGGACAACATCCAATCCTTGATCTTTCCAAACTAGATTTAAATGACTTAAAAAACTTAATAAACAAGGTAAAGAACCCATAATTTGATTGACATGAGCTTTCATCAAACATAAAAATGCATCAAATTAGCATACTTGTTGGAATTGAACTAAATCCATCGACATCAACACCTTTCCTAGAATATTTTCATAATGATCTTAAATGCACTATTGCTTCTTCAATTTACCATATTCATTACATGAAATGTAGTAGCCCTCATCTTACAAAAGGCCATTAAGATTTCTAAAAAGCAGTGGCTAATATGCTAGTCATTAATGACAATAAGCAATATTTGACTAATGTTCTTTTATCTCCAACTCCTTTAAGTACAAAATAAGATAAGGCTTATTTCCAAAATAAACCTTGGTTGAAAGTTAATCATTTGACAACTTGTAAAGCTATTTTAAATTCAAATTTGAACGTTTCAATGTTAAAGAATTATAAAAAGCTTTTTTTTTTTTTTAAAGAAAGTTCATTAAAGAAGACAAGAAAGAATGACCAATGACTTCAAATCTAATCCAAAAAGCTTTTGGAATTTCTTTTGAGATAAACATAAAAATGGTTGGGATTTTTCCTTATCTACTATATATACATTTTTTAATAACCTATTTAATCAAGGTCTTCCTTCTACTATGTAAGGTAATTCTAATATTATTGAGTTATCTATTTCTGATGTTATAATAGGAATTCAATGATTTATTTTTTTTGGGGGGGAAAGGTGGTGATGTCAATTGATTATATGTAAAGCTTCTTAAATGGGGTGGTCCATTAGTGCAAAAAGTAGTTTGTAACATTATTAATAAAGGGCTTCGACATGGTTTGGATTGCTCTTAGCATTCTAGCCATGTAGTCATACTTTTTAGAAATGAAGATAGGACAAACCTTAATAATTACCAATTGGTTGTAATCAATTTAGTTTCCAATAAGTTGTTGAGTACTATTTTGGAGAATAAAACTAATTTGTCAACAAAAATGCAAGGTCTTCCTGCTTAGTTTGAACTAAGCTTTAGGAGGAATCATTCTACTATAAATTATATGAGATCTTTGTATTATTGTTTGGAGAAAGTAATAAGTTTGAACCATAAAACTTTTATTTATTTTGTTAATTTTTCCAAGGCTTTTGAAATCGTTGTTGGAGATAAACTTTAGAAGAGATTATATAGCATTAATATTCCATAAGAATTTTTTTATATTACTAAAATAATTTAGAAGACACTTAACATTCTTATTGAAAATAATATTATTGGAAAAAGAATAATTATCAATATTTTAGTATGAGTTAAACAAGTGATGAGCATCAAAGTGTCATGTTGATGGGCCCTCATTGACACGGCCTTGTTGATGGGACCCCGTTTACATGGTGTTGCCCCCTCAACGGGGCTACATCGACGTAGCATTTGCTATGTTCATGGGGCACCATCGACACAACCTTAGAGAAAAAACTATAAATATGAGCTCCCAACTGTGTTTATGATCATATAAAAATTGATAGTAGTAGCAAAGCTCTTGTAGTTTGTCTATTTGAAAGTTAGAATATTTTTCCCAAGTGCTTGTAGCAGGAGTCATTGAGTGTATAGATCTTTATTCAAGCATTGTTGTACTTGAGCACGACAGTGTATACAGTAATAAAGACGAGCTCCTTAATAAACCTTGCAGCATTCTGGATAGTTTAGATATTTCATTCATGCATTTAATGCTTTTAGTAATTCATTTAATGTTTTCTAGTAATTAAGCTAATTAAGTAATTAAGCAAGATAAGCAAGATAGATTAAATACATAAGTGCCTAGTAGCATTATTAAGCAAGATTAAGCATTATTACTTGGTGTGCCTATTAGCATAGTGCTTGGTAACCTAGTAGTGGATACATGGGTTCAACACATGTATGGAAAGTGGCACCAGGTGCTTATGTTAGGACTAGTTAGAGATTAGTTAAATAGTTAAATTAAATTAGTTCTCAATTTACTTCATCTCTTTCTTTAAGTACAAAAACTATAAAACATAAAATGATAAAAATCATATCCCTTGATTATACTTAACCATACCATTGTGCATCACAAGTGTAATTGGAAAGATAATAAATGACCATTAGGGCAAGGTTCACTTCCTAGAAGACTAGTGCACCAGAAACTAAAGAGTTTGGGGAATTTGACCAAATCACGTGTGAGCGCTTCATGATTCATATGGTTGGTGTAGGGGTACCTTTTCACCACTCATCATTGGAATCATTGTTGGGGACTCTATTTGTTGAAACATGTGCTATCTAGGTTTAGTGGATATCATTAATATCATTGGATGAACCCCAAGATTGATATCATTCCCAAATAATATAACTACAAAAGCACACTGATACTTTATTTGTTTGCAAAATGTCTTCTCCTCACAGGAAAAATGATATGAAATCATTTGTCCCACATGAGTGCAAAGTGATATATACTCATCCACATGAGTTTGTGCCTGATTTCACTTTCATCCTACATTGGGATGAGCAACTACAATGGCGTGACACGGAAGGCAACATTGTCTCACCTCTTGATCGATCTGTGCTTGGAATGATGCTTCAAACTCTGAAGAAGTTAGGCATCTTGGATCTTTAAGAGGAATATGTTGTGCATGGTTATGACACTTGGGACTATCATCCCACTGAAACACAATGCCAGCGAGATTGACATTAAGAGAGGAATCATGAGGATGCAAAGAGAAAACAATTTACTAATCCCTTGTTCCTACTAAACCAAGAAAACAATGAGGACCTTGCCTTTGAGGGCTCTCAGCATGAAAATTCTCTACCCTTTGTTACTGGTGATGAGGGTGTGACCTTGAATCTGCAGTCTACAATCCACAATTTAGGTTCAGGAAAAGATGGCAATCAAGGCAAGGGATTAAATAAGCATCAAAATGATAGGAAACCTAATGAACGTGGTCATCATAACTAAGGGAAAATTGGTAGATTTCATGGTGGAGGTAGTCTCCCTCCCTCTTCCCCCTCTTCATTTGCATCTACTTCTTCTTCCTCTTCTGATTTTGAAAGACACCGCAGAAGGCACACCTGTGATGGAGGTGAGTAGAGAGGCAATAATACTAATCATCATGCTCATAATAATCAAAGGGGTAACAGAGGACATCATTGATGACAATGAAATAATGATGATGATGATGAGCCTTTATTGGTGACTCAAAGCATGCTTAACATTGTAGAGGTAGTCAAGATTCCAGATAGGCATGTGAAAGATAATCAAATCAAGTGCTTAGACATGAACAATATTCCAAGATTTAAGGGGGATACAACTCTGATCTGCAAACACATTTACAAGCTTTCCATGAAGCCTGCACCTTACAAAACATTGAAAATGATTGGCAGAAACTCAAGCTATTCCCCAAGATACTCATCAAAGAGGTTGAAAGTTGGTACTAATCTTCGAAGCTAGAATCCATCCACATATGGAGTATAATGCTAGAGCTATCTAATGACAAATATTAGACATACTCTAGAGTGTCCAACTTAAGAAGGAAAATCCAAGGCTGGAAATAGGGAGCACATGAACCCTTGGATGCTACCATGGGTAGATACTACTCTCTCTTACATCAATGCCTTGGCGATGATTATTCTTAGAGGGAACAACTCGACCACATCATAGATGGGCTCATAGTAGAAACCAAGAGAATTCTTGGGATTTATTCCCAAGAGAGATTATCTAAACTAAGATCTCATTAGATAAAAAGGCTAATAGAACATGTAGCAAAAGAAGAAGGTGAGTTATGAAAAAGGAAAACTGTAGAAAAAAATAATAGGAACTCTTCCATTAGAAAAAGAGAGGCCTAATTTTGTGATGAGGAGGAGTCATCACTTGATGAAGTGGTGAATAGAAAAACCTTGCCCATCCAAATATCTATTTCTAATATTTTAGCAAAGGTTGATAAGTTATGGGGATCTTTGGATGAAAAATTCCAAACTGCTATGAAGATTGCTGAAGAATCCAAAGAGAAAAATAGTGATCATAACTATAGGAGGCGGAAAGAAGCTGAACATGCCTACAAGAGAGGTAAGGGCAAAGCTACTGTAGTAGAAGTAGTTGTGCAAATAGACTCTAATGATGATGACATTGGTTGTGACATTTGTTGGTATGAACATCCTAAGAGATGTTTCCCTATGGTATCACACTTACAAGAGTCTATGGTGTACACATTGAATCCTTGACTAGCACGGAGGCAAGCACCCAGACGATTACCTTATCCACAAGGTAATCCAAGGTAGTTCCACCAACAACAACAAGATTACTACCCAAGTGGAGCTCTACCACAACCATATGAACAATATCAACAGTGGCACCAACCACAGTTATGAGGAATGCCTTTGCCAAGACAGCAATACCCTTATAAGTAGCTAGATCCATATGGGTACTATGTTCAGCAACCCATCTCTCCATGAATTTCTACAAGCCATGCCTCATTTTAGCATCACTATTACCCTCTAGAATACCATCTAACTTGTTCACCATCTACTCAAGAGGAACACCCATATCTATACCATCCTTTGCACCTGTCTACACACATCCCTTTGCCCTTAACCTTGTTACCTTCTATTCCATCCATGCAGGGAAAAATTTCTCCATAGCTAGAACAAAAAAATGCTACGAGGGCTATACATTTACAACTAGCTTTCCAACTGAGTGGTTTAGACAATTGATCTAGGAAATGACCCCTTTTTTTTTATCCAACAGTCCTCCCAAACCCTAACAACCTAATGTGGTTGGTCGTGTTGTATCTCCAACACCTTCATCCTCTACATCAAATACATTCAAGTTTCCTTCAAACCAAACACTACCTCAGATCCACATTATGATGTTAACTCATGTTGTTTTCAATTGGATCAAGGCTAGCAATCTTCCCACAAAAAGATTTGACCCAAGAAGTCCTCTCATTTACTTATAGATAGTTGGACATGAGTCATGCAAGGTCCTTCTTCATTCTAGTTCCAGAGTCAATCTCATGTCCCATGACATGTACAAAGCCTAGAACCTACTGCCTCTAAAGAAGAGCAACATTTGTTTAGAATTGGTAGGTTAGTCAATCACTATTTCTTTGGGACTAGTGAAGGACATTGTGACCATAGTTTGTGGATGGTCCTATCTTATTTATTTTTTGATGATAAAGGTAGAAAATTGCAAAGGAAACTTCCCCATCATTATGGGAACAACATGGTTAAGCATATATGATATCACAAATGGGCATAAGGGACCTTTCCTTGGAAATCTTCAAGGAAAATGAATTTGGATGTTTAGAGAAGAAGCATGTTCCATGCATCATATAAAGTGATAAGGAGTGCAACTGTATGCAAAAAATTTGGTCCATTAAGAGTACATTCATTTAAACATGCAATTAGTATGCACATGAAATAGATATCCAAAGGTGCCTATACATAGTAGCCATAAAACATGTGGGCACCTAGTGGCTAACAGATGACTCAGATAGTAGCACACTATGCATGGAACCTATTAAGAGCCTAACATGTGCTTATGTCAAAAGCATGGATGAACTTGAGCAAGTTCATCACCAACTCTTTGATGAAGAAGAAGATGATAATACTTATTAGGGAGAGTTGGTAATCCCAGATAATTTCAAGCAGGAGCCTGTAGAGTTAAAAAATTTACCAACCAACATGGAGTATGCATTTTTAAACAATGGAAAGCCAATCATAATCAATGCAAATCTTGCTTCTGAACAAAAAGATAAGCTATTGCAGGTTATTAACAAGTGGCCAACAGCCTTTGCTTGGTCATATCCCAAACTAAGAGGAATCAATCCATGGATATGCCAGCATTGTATGTACACCGAGTTGGCCATGAAGCCAAGAAGGTAGCTAAACCCCAAATTGAAATAGATTGTCAAAGAGGAAATAGAAAAACTCCTCAAGGCAAGGTTCATCTATCCCATTGTGAATACTGAGTGGGTTAGCCCACTTGTAATTGTGCTAAAGAAAGGTGGCAAGTGACGAGTCTACATTAACTTCAGGCTATTGAATATGACAACCTTTAAAGATCATTTCTCATTGCCATTTTCGGACCAAGTGTTAGATACTATCCCTAGGCATTACTATTATAGCTTCTTGGATAGTTATAATGGCTATAATGAAATCCAAATTGCACCAAAAGATCAAGCCAAGATAATATTCACAAGTTCCTAGGGAACGTTTGCATATTGTAAGATGCCATTTGATTTGTGTAATGCCCCTACAACATTTCAATGCTTGGTCCTTAGTATTTTCCAATAGTAGATAGGTAGTGGTTTAGAAGTCTTTATCGATGACTTTTCTACCTATGGGACTACATTTGAGCAAGCCTTGACCACCTTGAGTAAGTACTGAAGAGATGTGTAGAAACAAAACTCAGGCTCAATTGGCAAAAAATCCATTTAATGGTCCAAAAAGGCATAGTATTGGGACACAAAATTACTTAGGTAGGGATTGAGGTAGACTTAAAAAAATAAGGATCATCCAAGGAATCACATTCCAACCAGAGATAGTTAAAGACACTCAATCATTCCTTGGACATATTGGCTACTACTAGCGATTCATAGAGAATTTTTCTAAGATTGCAAAGCTATTGGTTAAGCTTACAAAGAATGATGTTCCACTTTTCTAGACCAAGGAATGTGAACATGCATTCCAATAGTTAAAGAAAAAGCTTGTAGAGACTCCAATTCTACGAGCACTTGACTAGTCCAAGCCATTTCATATAATGATGGATGCATCTAATTATGCTTTGGGGGTGATGCTTACATAGTTAGATGACAAGAAATGTCCATATTATATTTATTACACAAGCCAAAGCATTATGGATGCATAGTTGAATTACACCACAACTAAGAAAGAATCAATGGCAGTGGTGTATGCTCTCGAGAAGTTCAAGCATTATGTGCTTGGTTATAAAGTATTTGTGCACATAGAACATTGTGCCATCTATCGGTAAGTTCCCATATCATACGGTGGCTCATGATCTTGCAAGAATTTGATCTAAAAATTGTAGATTGAAAAGGAACTGAGAATGTGGTCGCTGACTACCTTTCTTGGTTAAGATGGGATAATAAAGAGGAGGAGAGTCCACTCTCTAATCAATTTCTAGATGAACTCCTATTTATAGGAGTAATAAATGACCAAGTGCCTCCTAAACCAAAATTGTATGATGGCATCCTCACTTACCTTCTCACTTAGGAGATCCACAAGGTCTAGACTTTAGGAAGAAACAATAGTTTCTTTATTGGGCAAAGTACTTCATGGAAATTAATGGACACCTTTACAAGGTGTGTGCCAATGGCCTGGTTCATTGGTGTGTCCCTAATGTGGATTAACTACACATTCTCTAAGATGGTCCCAAAGGCCCTTGCAGAGGCCACTATGCAAGGAGATGCATGGTCATAAAAATCCTAATGGAAAGATACTATTGGCCTACAATCTTTAGGAATGCCCACCAATTTTTTGGATCTTGTGGGTGTTGTTAAAGAAATGGTGGGATGATCACGCACATGGAGGGTCCTCAACAATGGATTCAACCACTAGAGCCCTTTGACCTATGGGGCATAGACTTCATGGTTTCCATTGCAACCATGTCCAATGAAAAGGTGTATATCATCATAGCAGTCAACTACTTCATCAAATGGGCAGAAGTAGTAGCTGTCACCAATTGTACATCATCCACTACTACTAGATTTGTACAAAAAAATGTTGTTAATAGGTTTGGGGTACCACATGCACTAATTTCTAACAATGGAACTCATTTTACATGTGTCACCTTTTCAAAACTTATGCAACGCTTGGAGGTTGAACATAAATTAACAACACCCTATTACCCCTAAGCCAATAGTCAATCATAGGTAACTAATAAGGAGATCATAAAGATCCTAACAAGGACCATAAGTGAATATAGGAGAGATTGGAGCACAAAACTCAATGATTCCCTTTGGGCCTATTACTCAACATGAACACTGCATATTGGCTACTCTTCCTAAGAGTTGGTGTATTGAAAACTTTCAATGCTCCCAATTCAATTTGAGCTCTGTACACTCTCAACAACCTATGAATTGAATCTTGACCTAAGCCTAGCACAAAGAGAAAGATTGATCAACCTCAACATGCTAGATGAAAATCAATTAGTGGCCCCATCCTTAAATGAAGTGCACAAGGCATTCACCAAGCAATGACATGACCTAAGAATATGGAAATTAAAATTCCAACTAGGAGATATGGTTTTCTACAAGAACCCCCCACACGTACCTCAGAAAACTAAATTCCAAACATTGTGGAAGGAACCTTATATAATTGCTGAAAAATTTCCCTCTAAGACCATGACCATATACAAACTTGAGAGCCCAAACAAAAACTAGTTGGTGAACATCCAACAAGTAAAGCTTTTCCATGAGCCCAAGCAAGCCAGTATAACAAATACCTCAACGAATGAACAACCATATTCAATTTTTTAGATCTCTTCCTTCCAACTCAATTGTGGGTGAGATGCCCATCCATGCAAAATCATCCATATGACTTAGTTTTTTTATTTTTTATTTTACACATTTTTGATTTTACAAGTTATTTATTTTACAACTTTTTGATTTTCAAAATTTTTCATATTTTGACACCATTGTTAGTATGTTTGAATCTTCATTGGATATTTTACACTTTCTTATATATTTTGTTTTGTTTGAGTGTGATTTTCAAATTTTTGCTAATAAAAGTGTTTTATTGCCAATAGGACATAGGGGTGCTATGGCTGCTACTAATGGTGGTTTATGCTTAATGTTTGGTTTGCTAATGTCTAGTTTCTATTTTTGAATTTTTGTATTGATGACTCAGTCATGGTTTCTTTTTCATGGAACAGACAATGAGTCCACAACATCCACCCATCAACAAACTCTATGATTTTCCTTATTTTGAAGTGTAAGGTCCCTTTCATCAAATAAATATTTAATAAATTTATGACCTTGGTAGTTTCTAGAATTGGAAAGGGTTCAAAGGTTTGAATACGATGTGACTTCAAGGGAACACAATACTCTTTGTACTTTTCTACTTACTTTGATGCTTGAGTATTTTTCATTGACTTCTTACCGTTCCATGTTCCAGTAATAGGAAGTCAAATAAAGTCTTTGCATGGTGTGGTTCCCATCCAAAAAGAGAAAAAAAATAAACAAAAAAAAACATGATGGAAATTCAAAGCACACCCCTTAGACAAATAAATAGGCTACAAGCACTGGTTATGAAACTAGAAAGATATGTTACCCATGCTTAAAGGTCCCCTCTAACTAAGGCCCTATCTCACTTCCTACTTCTATTTTCTTCTCTTTATGTAATGGTGGTTGTTTTGTGGGAGCACTCTTGTGTCTCGAGGGGATGGATTGGTCTTAGAGTGTCAATGCAAAGTCACTAAAAGAGGTTGGTTTTGGTTTGGACTATGGATGGATCTTCTCAAGTCATTTTAAACATAAACTCTACAAGGGACTTCTTATGACCTTAATTAGGGATTCCAATCCACCTTCTCCATCATCTATCTATGCTGATCATAACTCACCTTACTATTGGTATCCATGTTCCTAATTTTGTGTCTTGGTCTATTGTACTTGAATTCTTAGGTAGAATCTTTTGGGTTTTGGTCCTTAACTTCCATCAACCATTAGTCATCAATGGGACCCATAGACTCCTTAGGTTGAGGTTATGCAAGGGTAAACAAGGCATGTGCCTGCTATGGGAAGGATTGACTTACATAGCTCTTGGTTGGGTTCATTAAGCACCTTATCCTATAGGCATTCTTGCAACTTGAATCTTTCATACATCCATCTTCCACATCAAATCATGTGCTCCTTTACCTATTTTATTCATAAATGTGTTCTTCATCAATTTTTCAATTTTTGAGCTTTCAAAGATCCTCTTCAATGATTTTATCATATTCTTGACTTTTCTAGGATTCCATAGACCCCAAGTTCATTAAAAAATTTCCTTATATTTTTTAAGATATTTAATTTTAAAAATTTTTGCCTATGGGCCCTATATATGGGGCCTCGTTGATGGAGCAAACTAGTATATGAGGCTCCATATACAAGGCCTGATGAATCATGTTTTCACATGCTTCAATATCAACCAATATCAAATACCCGATATTAGAGCCTCAATATTAAGTATCCAATGTCAGAGCCCGGGACATAATGTTGGATATCCAATATCACAGGGTATATACCAGCCTATAAATATAGCACTTGGGCTCATGATTTTGATATAAGTTTTTGTCATAGTTAGTGAAGCTTTTGCAGTTTGTTCTTTCTAGAGTTAGAATATTTTTTGAGTGCCTGCAATAGGAGTCTGAGTGTGTACAGATCTTTGTTTAAGCACTGATGTACCTAAGCACAACAATGTGATGGGAATAACAATGAACCTTTTTGATAATCCTTGTAGCACTGAGAATAGACTAATGTTTCCTTTCATGCACTTTACTTCAATGCATTTAAATTAAGCAATTAATTTCCAGTTGTTAATGAACACAAGCATGACCACTTCGAGCATACATATGGTGTTTGATAACCTAACAACATTTAACATTTGGTAGCCTAGCAGTGCTACATGTGTTTAGGATGTGTCCAAGAAAGTGGAATGGGTACTTGTGTTAGGCTAGCTAAGTAGTGAAAGAATTAGATCTTAAATTACTCTACCTTGCATTCTTGTTGTAGGTGATTAAACTTATAAAATATAAAATGATAAAAATCATGTACCTCAATTACACTTAAACCATATCCTTGAGCTTCACAAGTGTAGTTGGGAAGACAATGAATGTTCTCAACACCTATTTCATTTCTTAAAAGAATTAGTGCACTAGATAACTATAGCTCCATGGAATTCAACCAAATCACATGTGAACGCCTTAGTGATTCATATGGTTGGGCATAGGGGTACCTCGCTACTCATCATTGGCATTTTTGCCAAGGACCTTTTGGTTGTTTCATGTGCTATCTAGGATTTAATGTAAATCATTCAAAATTTTTAGAACAAACCTTAGAGTCATATCATATTTTACAATTACTACAAAAAAATTTAAAAGCACACTATATTTTTATCATCTAATTGAAAATGGCTTCTTCTCACAAGAGTGCTTCTATGCCCAAGTTTGATGGAGATCATCAGTCGGTGCCTCAACAATATCAAGTGGTATATGCTCATTCTGATTGAAACACCATTAATTTCAGCTTAATACTTTGAATGGAAATTTATTCCTCTACAATGCAAGGATGGAAGCCCAACTGCAGAAGGCATCTGCCCGGCAAATTGCAGCCTTGGTTCACTTTATCGTCAAGGCAGGCTTTAGCTTGGGCCGCTAAATGTTCAGCCCAGTTGAGAAAAGTGGTCTCTCCATGCATTTTGCATGGATTCAAATGCCATTCCTTCTTGACCAACTGCTAATACCGATGTAGACACAGACGTAGACTCTTCACAAGGACACAACCGCACTCTCGCAGAAATCTTCTTCTTCTTCTTTGAGATATCACAGGGAACACGGCAGGCAGGGTGGGAGAATTCAAACTCATGTCATTCCGGATGTGTTTTTTTTTCCTCTCTCCATCCATGCGCCCTGCCCCCACGCACTTTGCCTGCTGTTTACGTCAACCATAAAATGCTCCAAAATCGAAAAAGCATGAGATGAGAACACTGTTCCATTGAGTTTAAACATTCGAAAGTTTCCCGCTGTTACAGTTTTGTTTTGCTTCTGGGCTAAACATGCACGGCTGGTGCAGCAGCGGCAGTAAAGGTGATTTGATTTGACGACAGCTCTGCAACTTTCCTGCAAACTGTGTCCACCTTCCGCGCTGCTGTTTCACGCCGTTCTCCTCCCTGCCGATACTGTTTTCTGCCCCCGCTGCCGCCGTCATGTTGCTGCACCGTCGTCCGCCAACTACCACACCGTGTCTCCTGCGCTCCCGCCACCCTCTACGTCGCGTCGCTGTTGCTGCTGCCGTCTCGCTCTGCCTCCTGCTGCTCCTGTGCACGTGCTATTGTTGCTCCAACCATCTTCTGCTACGCTCTGCTATTGTGTTAGAGAACAACTACGCCACCTCCTTGAAGAGAAAACCAAACCCTAGCTATAAACAGAGGGGAAGAGAATCATCCTTCTCATGGCGACCAACTTCGGCATCATGGATTCCGCTTACTTCGTCGGCAGACACGAGATCCTCTCTTGGATTAACTCAACTCTGCATCTCAATCTCAGCAAAGTCGAAGAGGGTGCTTCGGGAGCCGTTCACTGCCAACTCATGGATGTAGTGCATCCAGGCATTGTTCCGATGCACAAGGTCAACTTTGATGCCAAGAGTGAGTATGAGATGATCCAGAACTACAAAGTTCTGCAAGATATTTTCAACAAACTGAAAATCACAAAGTACATTGATGTAAACAAGCTTATAAAGGGCCGTCCGCTAGACAATTTAGAATTTATGCAATGGCTGAAGCAATACTGTGACTCCGTCAACGGTGGTACCATAAGCAACTATAATGCCATAGAAAGGAGCTGCAGGATGTCTTTTGGAGGAAGCAAGATGAGCGCCTGTGTAATCTTTAAACAAATTATGTTGAGTTGTTAAAATTCAAAAAAAGAAGGGAGGAAGCAACAAAGACAAAGAAACAAAAAAAAACAAGAACAAGGAGGCAAAGAGAAGCAAAGAAAAAGTAGCAAGAAGGAGAAGAAGATTGGAAGAGGCAAAGATTGGAGAAATTGACGATTCCGAAGGAGGATAAAACTTGCAATCCTTGGGCACTCGGCACATCTGATTTTTGGCTTCCAAGTTCTTCTCATATCGTCACATCATCCTGTCACATTTTTCCGGGGCTAGGCATTTGACTTGTCATTCACACTTGTGCAACTATGCTTTGACCGGTGCACATTCTTTTTAAAACAATATAATACAGTTTCATCATTGTCTCCTATTTACATTATTTACTTTGGTTTATGCTTTGTTTGCAATATAATTCTATTCACGTACGCTTTATTTACATTTCGTATCATTGTTTACATTCCGTTTACATTCTGTTTATGATAACCCCAGCGCTAGCCGTAGCTTAC
>MNCI01013751.1:172468-201147 GCA_015680685.1 Gnetum montanum
GAATTAGGTTTACCAAAGCCTACACCACTAAGCACCGTTCCCATGAGTTCGTCCGTTAATGAGCCTAGTACAAGTCATATCCCAAACCCAACATTCTCAACTACTAATGTGAAAACCCCTCCACGAGAAATACGAATGCTAGGTCAAATGGATCAAATTTCTACAGATAAGAATATCCCAAATGGTAAAGACCTAGCTAATGCATTGACCCAGGTCACACAAGCCTTAAAACAAAATATTACTTCTTTAAGTTTGTATGACCTAGTGATGACTTCACCAGTACATCAAGAGGCTCTCGTACAAATGTTAACTTCAACTCCTGTTAATGAGGATCTCCCTGCAGATGAACCATCCATTTATGCGGTATTATCCCCACAACTTCAGGAATCAAAGACCACATCCTTAGAATTCCATGTTAAGGACATTAAGCTAGATGAGAAAACAAGGGAAATCACCACAGCTTCTATGTTCATAACAATACAGGTTGATAATTTCAAAATACGTAGGGTGCATGTTGATGATGGTGCAGCAACAAATGTAATACCTTTTTCCATCATTGAAAAATTGGGACTCACTGAATAAATACAACCTACAACAACCTCTTTCCTGAGATCCTTCAGTGGTTCCCGTGTGGGAGTGAAAGGTATGGTTACCTTAGAGTTTATAGCTGGAGATCAATTCCCTACATCAACTGAATTCATAGTGGTTGATGAAATGCCAGGGTTTAATCTGATCCTAGGACATCCTTGGCTAGCTCAACTTAAAGCCGTATCTTCACCAATCCATCAGGAGATACATCTACCTTACGAGGGTGGTGAGATCATCATACATGGGGATATAATACCATCAATCAGTTCCTCACACCTTGAGGTAGGTCAAGGTTCAGAAATTGAGTTCATTAAACCTAAACAAGAAACCATAGATATACATCAAAACGTGAACCCAACATTAATTCAAAACCCAACTAGCACTGAAGAAACTCAAGAAGACACAGACATAGGAGCCATTCCCATTGATGACTCTTGGTCAGAACTACCCTTTGACATCATCGATGAAGGGGAAGGTGAATATAAGATCATACCCATACACCCAGCCCCACACGTTAAGTTACAAACGATCAAGAGACAACTCAACAACTAGAAAGAATGATACAAACAGTCCGAAACGACGTTAAACTATAACATGTCCGAAACGACGTTAAACTACAAATAGTCCGAAATGACATTAAACTATGAATTGTCCGAAATGACGTTAAACTACCAATAGTCCAAAATGACGTTAAACTATGAACTGTCCGAAATGACGTTAAACTACAACAAGTCCGCAATGACATTAAACTAGCCACGGTCAGAAATGGCCGGTTCTGTTTAAAACTTCTTGAAAACATTACTACCTTTGGCACACCATGGCATAAAACTGGTAATCCTTTCTTTGACAACAAATGCAACAGTTCATCGAGACTTTAAACTGATGTACCAAGCCCGAAATGGTTTTAAACTAGAGCCAACAAATTACATATTTACAAACTCTTGTCATCTTACACTGAATTTCCGTTTACAAGTTACAAGTTACAATTTAGATTCATGCACAGTTGTTGCCCTCTTTTCCAAACTTACATTTAGTTGCACACATATACTCTAGAAAACAAAGAAAAACAATAAAAAAAACATAAAACTACAAAAAAATACATGGCCCGAAAAGGCCTTAAACTAGCATACGGCCCAGAACGACATAAAACTATCACTTTTTGCATTGCCTTTTTTTCATTCATACATCCTAACTCTATGTACAACAGGTGTTGCTTGATGTTGTTTTCTTCCTAGTTGATTTTTGCAGGATCTCGCAAGGACATGGTATGACCATGCATGAAGCATCAAACTTTACACAAGCAAGGTAAGCATAAGTCCACTATGACTATAAACTAGCACAGTCCTGGATCATGACTTAAAACTGATACCACAGAATAGTCCTGGATCATGGCTTAAAACTGATACCACAGAGAAGTCCTGGATCATGACTTAAAACTGATACCACAGAACAGTCTTGAATCATGACTTAAAACTGATACCACAGAGTTCTGTCCGGTATGACACTAAACTGCTACATCCGTCCGCCATGACATGAAACTAGCATCCAGAGTCCACTAAGACTATAAACTAGTTTGCCTCTTCATAGTCCGCCATGACTATAAACTAGCAATGCACCGTCTGCTACGATGCTAAACTGGCACCGTCCAAGGGGTTATGACGTGAAACTAATCCACAACAGTCCGCTAAGACTATAAACTAGCGACATCATTGATGACCAGGCAAAAATTTGAAAAGATCTGTTGCTGCAGTTGGTTGTTCCTGTTCCACATAGACTTGTTGCATGATTCATCCCATGGGGCCTAATGAAACTGATGCTATTCATGATTCTATTTGCTTTGAAAGCTGCACGTGGTGACTCCATCTCCTTGTTTAAAGTGTTTAGCTGATTGTTTCATTTGTGGTTTTCTTGTCTTCTTGGAGTTGTGTTTGCAGGATGACACTTTAGAGGCATTCGTGCATAGATGCACTTCATCATGACGACAAGGTATCACATTTCTCCTGACGCATGCGACTGGGTTAATCAATCTGTTCATAAGTACATCCCCTACTCCCGATGCATCCCCTATTTCCCAATCATGCTCCCTTATCCTATTCGATTACACCCCCCCTTGATACATTCCACTCATCTTAAAACTCTTGGTACACTGTTGCACACTGTAGCTCTCTAAGCAGTTGTGATGCAAAACACAAATACACAGTACATGATGCAAAATGCAAGTGCTTAAACATGAGCACAGCACAAAAAGCAAGCTCTTTTAAAAAGACCAAAAAAAAGAAAAAAAAAGAAAAAAAAAGAAAACAAAAAAAAGGTCAAAGAGAAAAATGCATGGAAAAGATCTTCAAGACCCCGTTGACATCATAAACAAAAGACTATTGGCCATTCTCATACAAGCCCCAGGCAAGAAGGCAATTGTCTTGAAAAAAGAAAACAGTTACACTTGTGTCTCAAAGAGACCATGTTGCACATCATTGCGTGGCTTTGGCTGTTTACAACGGGCCCCGCAAATACTCTATAAGAGTCCCATTTCTCCAAAGAACGCACCTCCTATCTCTTGGTTCCGAGTCTGCTGAAAAAACAGGCTGTTAACAAGGACCAAATGACATAACTTGTGCATAAGAGAGCATTCCCCTCCCACAAAATCCCAGCAAAAATCATCTCTCTTAACCTCCTAGCTTCCCCGGTTACAATCAATTCCCTTGCATCTTGAACCACATTCCCCTCAATCCCATGTACTTCTGAAAATGGTGCGATAATATCCAGCCAAAGGCTAATGGTTAATGGTTGATGCTTTGTTGTTCATGGTGTTTTGCACTTCTTTGTCGATGCCTCTCGGGTGAATTCCTCCAGACATCAACAAAGAGGGGCCAATGAAACACCATTAATTTCAGCTTAATACTTTGAATGGAAATTTATTCCTCTACAATGCAAGGATGGAAGCCCAACTGCAGAAGGCATCTGCATGGCAAATTGCAGCCTTGGTTCACTTTACCGTCAAGGCAGGCTTTAGCTTGGGCCGCTAAATGTTTAGCCCAGTTGAGAAAAGTGGTCTCTCCATGCATTTTTGATGGATTCAAATGCCATTCCTTCTTGACCAACTACTAATACCGATGTAGACACAGACGTAGACTCTTCACAAGGACACAACCGCACTTGCTCATAGAAATCTTCTTCTTCTTCTTTGAGATATCACAGGGAACACGGCAGGCAGGGCGGGAGAATTCAAACTCACGTCATTCCAGATGTGTTTTTTTTCCTCTCTCCATCCATGCGCCCTGCCCCCATGCACTTTGCCTACTGTTTACGTCAACCATAAAATGCTCCAAAATCGAAAAAGCATGAGATGAGAACACTGTTCCATTGAGTTTAAACATTCGAAAGTTTCCCGCTGTTACAGTTTTGTTTTGCTTCTGGGCCAAACATGCGCGGCTGGTGCAGCATTCTTTTTAAAACAATATAATACAGTTTCATCATTGTCTCCTATTTACATTATTTACTTTGGTTTATGCTTTGTTTGCAGTATAATTCTATTCACGTACGCTTTATTTACATTTCGTATCATTGTTTACATTTCGTTTACATCTTGTTTACGATAACCCCAGTGCTAGCCATAGCTTACACTCGGGGAAGTCCTTGGTTGATTTGCGTGCAAACCATCCAAGGCACTCTGCCCTCATTCCCTTTTCCAGCTTGCCCTCAAGCGAAGGTAGAGTCAATTGTGGCTGTCCAACGATCTCTCGGTGTCTGTTTCCCTTCCAGCCTTACACCGACGATTTAGGTCAGTACACTGATGAGTATGTATCCAATTTCACCTTCATCCTACATCAGGATGAATAGCTGTGGTGGTGTGACATGGAGGGAAACATTGTGTTTTTGCCCAATCAATCCATTCCTGCAATGCTCCAACAAATATTTATATGATAGGATCTCTAGGAACTTCATGCTGAGTATGTTGTGCAAGATAGTGATGCTAGGGATTATCATCCCACTGAGGCACAACGTCTCAGGGATCTCTGTTGGAACAATGTTATGAATTTGTGAATGGAAAGAGATTTAATGATTCTCTATTCTTGCTATATCAATAAGATGGTGAAGAGCACTTCTCTGGGGATTTTCCATTTAGTGAAATTCCTGTCTTTGACTTTGGTAAAGGAGGTCAAAACCAGAACTTGTAGCCCACTATTCAGAATCCTAGTTCTAGTAAGAATGGATCCCATAATAAAGAAGGATCCAAAGAGGCAAGCTAAGGTAGGGATATGAACAAGAAACAAGATCATGATCATGGCCACAATTGTTGAAGAGGTAGTAGCAAGCACCGTGATGGTACTAGTCCTCCTTCCTCTTCACCTTCATCATCATCATCATCTTCTTCTTTTGGCTCTAACCATGATGGTAGGTGGCAAGACCATGATGGAGGTGACTGAAATGATCAAAGGGACTATCGGGAGAGGCAAGATTAAGGGCATGGACATTCAAGAGAGGCACATCACCATGAACAAAGGGATAACAGAGGGCATTGCAGACACCATGATCATGGCCTCGATGAGCCTTTGCTTGCTACTTGAAGTATGCTCAATATTACAGACGTAGTACAAATTCCAATAAGGCATGTGAAGGATAGTTGGATAAAAAGGCTAGACATGAATAATATTCCTCAGTTTGAAAGGGGATATAACTTTGATCCATAGAACCATCTCCAAGCTTTTCAAGATGCATGTGCCTTGAAAAACATAGAGAATGAGTGGTAAAAACTTAAGTTGTTTTCAAGGACATTCATTAAAGAAGTAGATAGCTGGTACCAGTTCTTAGAGCTGGAATCTATCAGATGATGGAGTACCATGTTTGAATTATTTAATGATAAATATCAAACATACTCCAAAGTGTCCAACTTGAGAAGGTAAATCTAAGGATGGAAACAAGAAACACATAAACCCTTGGATGCTGCCATTGGCCAATACTATTTCTTAATGCACAAATGTCCTAGCCATGGTTATTATCAATTGGATCAACTTCGCCACATTGTAGATGGGCTTCGATCAGAAATGAGGAGAACCCTTGGTATCTATGCCCAAGGGTGAGTATCAAAATTAAGTTCCTATCAAATACAAAGACTAATCAAGTAGGTAGCTAAAGAGGAGGGTGAATTAAGAAAAAAAAAGTGCAAAAGAATATAATCACAATCCTTTCATTCACAAGAGGGAGGTTTGATTATGTGATTGTGAGGAAGAATCCGCATCTGATGAGGTGGTGAATAGGAAAACCTTGTCACTCCAAAAATTTCAATTTGAGATTACAGCCAAGGTTGATCAATTATGAGACTCCATGGATGGCAGATTTCAAGCTATCTTAAAAATTGCTAAAGAGTCCAAAGAATGAGGTAGTGATCGTGAGCACAAGAGGTGCAAGGAAGTTGAACATGCCTATCAAAAAGGTAAGGGAAGGATTGCTATAATAGAAGAAGTTGTGGAAAGTAAATCAGATGATAATGGTGGGTGTGACATCTACCGATATGAACATCCTAAGGGATGTTTCCCCATAGTGTCACATTTATAGGAGTTTGGGGTTTATGCTTTGAATCTATAACTAACACAAAGACAAACATCTAGAAGATTATCTTATCTTCAAGGTAATTTAAGGTAGTTCCATCAACAACAACAATATTATCCAAGTGGACCTCCACCACAACCATATGAGTAGTATTAATAGTGGTAGCAAACACAATCATGGGTGTTGGCACTACCAAGGTAGTAATACCCTTATAGACAACTTGATCCATATGGATACTACGTTCAGCAACCCCTGTCTGCAGTTGACTTCTCTAGTCATGTTTCTAATTTCCAATCTCACTACCACCCTTCTAATTATTGTCAAACTCATTTTCCACATGAAAGAAGGGATGCCACCTTTTATCCTTATCCCCCTCATGTCCCTGCACATGTTCCTCCTCCAATCGTACAACTACCACCTACTCCACCTATGCAGGGTGAACTACCAGCTCAACTGCAACAATGCAATGCTACTAGGGCCATTAATCTATAACTAGTTCATCAATTGAGTGGTTTGAATACTCGATCAAAGAAAAGACCTTTCTTTTGACCCCACAGTCCACTTAAGCCTTCAAATACACCTACGGTTGAAAACCCTATCCCTCCATCTTTCTCTATATCAAGTTCCTTCAAGCCCCCTTGAAAACAAACACTACCTAGGATCCATACTATGATGCTTACTCACCTTGTATCTGATTGGATTCATGCTAGAAACCTTCCCAAAAAATTAGTCGATCTTGGAAGTCCTCATTTATTTGCAGATTGTTGAGAATGAACCATGCAAAGCTCTTCTTGACTTAGGTTTTGGTGTTAATTTAATTTCTCATGAGATGTACATTGTATGGAACTTGCCTCCTCTTAAGAAGAGCAATATTATATTAGAATTGGCAGACTAGTCCATCGCTATTCCATTGGAACTAGTGGAAGGCATTATCACCACTATCTGTGGGTGGTCTTATCCTATTGATTTCCTAGTAATCAAGATGGAGAACTACAAAGGGGATTTCCAAATCATCATGGAAAGGACATGGTTTAGCACATTGATGCAAGAATGGACATTAGAGATCTTTCCCTAGAAATATCCAAAGAAAATGCATTTGAAAAGATCGAGAATAAGTGAGTTCCATGCATCGCATACAACGATACAGGGTGCAATTGTGTGCAGAAACTTTGGGTCGTGAAATAAGCATCTATCTCTACATGCAAGCACTGTGCAGCAAAAGAAAAAATTCAATGGTGTTTGTACGCAGCAACCATAAAACAAGAGAACACCTAGTGGTTGACCGTTGTATCTGAGAGCATCACACTTTGCATGGAACCAACTGAGAGTCTAACATGTGCATATGTCATAGGCATGGATGAACTTGAGCAAGTTCATCACCAACTCTATGATGATGTAAATAATGATACCTATTGGGGAGAGTTGGAGATTCCTAAAATTTTCAAATAAGAGCCCCTTGAACTAAAAACGCTACCAGCCAACATGAAATATGTGTTCTTAAAAAATGGAAAGTTGGTCATAATCAACGTAAATCTTGCTCCAAAGTAGAAAAAGATGCTGTTGTTGAATGTGGTTGAAAAATGGTCAGCAACTTTTGCTTGGTCATATCTTGAACTCATAGGGATTGATCCTAGGATATGTCAACATCATATCTACATTGGTATGACCATGAAGCCAAAGAAACAGCCACAGAGATGACTAAACCCCAAACTGAAGTAGGTCATCAAAGAGGAAATCAAACAACTCCTCAAGGTGGGGTTCATTTATCTCATTGCAAATAGTGATTGGATTAGTCCACTCATGATTGTGCCAAAGAAAGAAGGAAAGTGGTAGGTCTGCATCAATTTTCGATTGTTGAATATGGCAACATTCAAGGATCATTTTCTGTTGTCATTTTTTGATTAAGCATTAGACATAATATCTGGGCATTGCTACTATATTTTCTAGATGGTTATAGTGGCTATAACCAAATTCAAATTGCACTAGAGAACCACACAAAGATATGTTCATGAGTCCTTGAGATAGTTTTGCATATCACAAGATGCCATTTCATCTATGCAATACTCCTGCAACATTCCAACACTTGTTTTTGAGCATTTTTCAATAGCAAATCAAAAGTGGTATGGAAGTCTTCATAGATGACTTCTCCACTTATGGAGCTATGTTTGAGAAAGCCTTGGATCACCTTGAGCAAGTGCTAAAACACTATGTTGAAACCAACTTGTGGCTCAATTGGCAAAAGAGTCATCTAATGGTCTAGGAAGGCATTGTATTGGGGCACAGAATATCACAAGAAGGAATTGCGGTAGACCTTGAGAAAATAAGGAACATCTAAGGAATAACCCACCAACTAGAAACTGTTAAAGATGTTCAATCATTCCCTAGACATACTAGTTACTACTAGCGATTCATAGAGAATTTCTTTAAGAGCACAAGGCCATTGGTGGATCTGACAAAGAAAGATGCTCCATTTGTCTAGATGCCAGAATGTGAAAAAGCATTCCAATAATTGAAAGAGAAACTTATAGAAACTCCAATCCTGCAAGCACCTGATTACTCTAGACCATTTCATGTCATGATAGATGCATCAAATTATGCCTTAGGAGCTATGCTTATGTAAATGGATGATAAGAAACATCCATACTACATCCACTAAGCTAGCTAAAGCATTGTGGATGTACAACTAAACTACACCACTACAGAAAAAGAATTGATGGTAGTGGTGTTTGCTTTAGAGAAGTTCAAGCATTATGTACTTGGATACAAGGTGTTTGTGCACATGAACCATAGTGTCATCTGCTTCTTGATGAACAAGCCAACAATGAGCACTCATGTCATACGGTGGCTAGTGATCTTGCAGGAATTTGATCTTACAATGGTAGATTGAAAGGGCAATGAGAATGTGGTCATTGATCACTTATCTCAGTTACGATGGAACGACAAAGAGGAACAAAATCCACTATCTGATATGTTTCCTGATGAACTCCTCTTTGTTGGGGCTATAACTAAATAATTGTCCAATGAGCCTAAATGGTATGATGAAATTCTCATCTATTTTCTCACCCAAGAGATGCCACAAGAATTGGACCACTAGAAGAAAAAAAAAGTTTCTTCACCAAGTAAAACACTTCATTGAGATCAATAGACATATCTACAAGGTATGCGCTGATGGCCTAGTTCATTGGTGTGTCCCTAATGTCGATCAACTGTATGTTCTCCAAGATGCTCATGAAGGTCCTTGTGGAGGACACTATGCTAGGAGACACATAGCTATTAAAATCCCAATGGTAGGGTACTATTGGCCAACAATCTTGAGAGATGCTCACCATTATGTCTGCTGTTGTGAATGATGCCAATGAGATGGTGGAATGACTACTTAAATGAAAGGACCTTAGCAATGGATTCAACCATTGAAACCTTTCAACATCTAAGGCATTAATTTCATGGGTCCCATCACGTCCATGTCAAATGGAAAGGTGTACATCATAGTCACTATTAACTATTGTATGAAATGGGTAGAAGTAGCAGTCATCATTGATTGTACATCTTCTATTGTTGCTCGGTTTGTACAACAAAATGTTGTAACAAAATTTGGTGTGCTACATGCATTAATTTCTAATAATGGAACTCACTTTATAGGCACTACTTTTCGAAAGCTCATGCAATGCTTGGGGGTTGAACATAAACTTAGAACATCCTACCACCCCCAAGCTAATGGTCAAGTTGAGGATACCAATAGGGAAATCACAAGGATTCTAAAAATAATTATTAGGAAATATAGGAAAGACTAAAGCACAAAACTCAATGATGCCCTTTGGGCCTACTGCTCAACATGGAAACTTCCTGTAGGGTATTCCCCCTATGAGCTTATGTATGAAAAATTACCAACACTTCCTATTCAATCTGAGCTCCATACACTTTCAACAACCTATGACCTTGACCTTGACTTGAGTCTAACGCAAAAAGAAAGACTAATGAATCTCAACCTACTAGATGAAAATTGATTGGTGGCCCTATCATCTAACAAGTTGCACAAGGCATACAAAAAAAAGTTCCATGACATTAAAATTAGAAAAGTCAAATTTTAACTAGGAGATAAGGTTCTCTACTGGAACCCCACACACATACCTTAACAAACTAAGCTCCAAACATTGTGGGAAGGACCTTACATCATCTACAAAAATTTTCCTTCTAGGGCCATGATGATCTATAAACCTACGAGCCCAAATAAGAAATAACTAGTCAACATCCAATAAATCAAACATTTCCATGAGCATAAGCCAGCTAATACAACAAACACCTCATCAGATGGACAATCACACTCAATATTTTAGATCTTGTTTTTTCAACTTAGTCATGGGGGAGATAGCCACCCATGCTAACCATATAAGAAGCTCCTCAGTTTTTCACCCTTTTTGTTTAATACATTTTCTTTTGTTCTACAACTTTTTGTTTTGCACATTCTTTATTTTATATCTTCTTGTTTTCATGTCATTAATCTTTTCTAATTTTTATTTTACACCATCATTAGTACATTTGCTATTTCTTGAATAATTTACACTTTATTTTATATTTTCTTTTATTTTATTTTGGTGTGATTTTCTAAATTTTTGTTAATAAGTACTAGGTATAATGGTAATGTGTTGCTTGATGGTGGTATGTACTATTTTGTTATTTGATTGTTGGTTTCTGAATTCTAGCTTTGAATTTTGTTATGGATGATTGAGATACGGTTTCTTTTTCATGCAATAGGCAGTGAGTTCACAACATCCACCCATCCAAAAAATTTATGGTTTTCCTTGTTTTGGAAACATGTAGTCCCTTTTTCATTAACAAAAATTTAACAAATTTGTGACTTTGATTGTTTCTCGAATTGGAAAGGATTCAAAAGTTTGAACAAGGTGTGACTTCAAGGGCATTCATTATTCTTTGTGCCTTTCTATTTGCTTGGATGTATGTGTGTTTTCATGGATTTTTACTATTCCATGTTGACCAATAAAAGAAAGTTGAATAAGTCTTTGCATGGTGTAGTTCTCATAAAAAAATCAATGGGAATTCAAAGCACACTTCTTAGATACAACAAACAAATAAGTCTTTGCATGGTATGGCTCCCATTTAAAAAAAATGATGGAAATTCAAAGCACACCCTTGAGAAAAAATAAATGGGCTATAAGCACTAGTTATGGGACTAGAAAGACATGTTACCCATGCCTGAAGGCCCCCTCTAACTAAGGCCCTTCCTCACTTTCTACTTTCACTTTCTACTTCTCTTTTCTTTTTTAATAAGAAACGATGGTTGTTCTATGGGAGCACTCTTGTGTCTCAAGGGAATGGACTGGTCTTAGAATGATGATGCAAAGTCACTGAACAAGCTTGGTGTTGGTTTGGACTAATGATGGATATTATCAAGTCATTTAACCATAAAATCTACAAGGGTTTTCATGCAACCTTAATTAGAAACTCCATTCCACTCTCTCTTATCCATCTATGCTTTCCATGTCTCACCTCATTGTTGGTTTCATGTTCTTATTCAATGTCTTTATTTGATGTGTCAAAATTCTCAAGTAGTTTCTTCTAGGTTTTTGTACTTAAGCTTCCATAACCACTAATCATCCATGGAGCCTGTGGACTCTTTGGTTTGAAGTTATGCAAGGGAATAAAAGGCCTATGCCTACTTTGGGAGGATCCACCTGCATATCTTTTGATTGGGTTAACTAAGTTCTTTACCCTCAAACACTCTTATAATCAGATCCTTTTGCTTACCTCATCAATGACATCCAATTGTGCACATCTTCACAACATTTTTCAATGAACTTTCCTTTTTATTGTTGTGAATTCTTACACCCTCTTCAAATATTTTCTTATATAGAACTTTTTCAAATTTAATGAACCACTTATCTATTTTACCCTATCTATTAGCCTTCCCGCTAACACTCCTAAAGGAATCAATCCACCACAATCACAACCTAGCTAAGTGTAACCATCGACAAGACAAGGCATTTAATAGCTATGTGTTACACATTGCATACTAATTCACAATTTTGTTGTAATTGTAGTCGAAAGCATGAACTGGAAGTGGGACTATCTTCACCAAGGATGATGTGGGAGTACCACACGATGAGGACCATTCATGATCATTGGCTCTTCTCTCTTGCTCTTCAATAGCCAAGAGAGATGGATGTTAGTTCTGCCTAGTGTGTTCACTTCTCTTATCATGAACACCCAATTTTGTAAAAGATTGTAACTCCATACACTTGGGCACTCAAAGTCTATCTATTCCATTTTAGTCAGTTTGTATGTTAGTCAATAATCCCATACCTACCCAATATTTTGTAAGGAACCTGTTCCTCCTCTTCTTCACTCAAGGATGAGTTTTCATTTAGTTGTGAGGGTATGATGAATCATGTTTTTACATGCTCTGATATCAAAGCCTCCACATGGAGTATCCAATGTTGGAGCCTTGGACACAATGTCGGATATCTGATATCGTGGGGTATACGCAAGCCTATAAATATAGTGCTTGGGCTCATGATTTTGATATCAGTGTTTGTCATAGTTAGTGAAGCTCTTATAGTTTGTTTTCTCTAGAGCTAGAATATTTTTTGAGTGCTAATAGCAAGAGTTTGAGTGTGTGTGGATCTTTGTTTGAGCACTAATGTACCTGAGCATAGTAGTGTAATGGGAATAAAAATGAATCCTTTTAAAAATCCTTGTAGCACTGAGAATAGATTATGTTTCTTTTAATGCACTTTACTTTAATGCATTTAAATTAAGCAATTAATTTCCTATTGTTAATGAACACAAGCACGACCACTTTGAGCATACATATAGTGTTTGGTAACCCAACAACATTTAATGTTTGGTAGCCTCGTAGAGCTATATGTGTCCAGGATGTGTCCAAGAAAGTGGTGGGACGAGTACTTTTGTTAAGCTAACTAGGCAGTGAATGAATTAGATCTTAAATTACTCTACCTTTCATTCTTGTTGTAGGTGATTAAACTTATAAAATATAAAATGATAAAAATCATGTACCTTAATTACACTTAAACCATATCCTTGAGCTTCACAAGTGTAGTTGGGAAGACAACGAATGTTCTCAACATCCATTTCACCTCCTAGAAGAATTAGTGCACTTGAGAACTTAGGTCCATAGAATTTGACTAGATCATGTGTGAACATCTTAGCAATTCATATGGTTGGGTGTAGGGGTACCTCACCACTCATTAGGGTACTATTAACGTAAAGAAAAAATGCTATAAATAGGTGTGACCCCACTTGGAAAATTTTACATTTTCTCACAAACACCAAAGAAGTATTTCAGTTTTTTAGAGCCCAAAACCTTCCAAAGCCCATAACTTATAAACCATTTATCCAAATCACTCTATTATTTGATCCTACAGCTATCAGAGATAAGCTCTTCACGTGGGGGCCATAAATGTACCATTCTTGATAGAAAATTTTTCACGATTTTTTCTAACTCCCACAAAGGTTTAACTAAAAAATTAACTATCAAACACCAAATTACAAGAGTTAAACCTTTCCAATGAGCTCTAGTGACATTTATAATAAATAATTAATAAAATAATCAGTTTTTCATGGTCCAACCTTAGCCAAAGTGTACTAACTAACGAGAGAAGGTATTCAAAAATTTAAAGTTACAAATTATATCTACTAATCCATGGATGTGTTGTGATCATAGATGGCACCAAAAGGAAAGTAATGCAGGAAGTAGGACCATCCCAACCAAGGGAGAAATGGCTCAAAATGGAAAGGGACCAAGAATACCCCCAAGAAGAATCACTTGCAACCCATGCCATAAGTCCTCTTAGTGAAGAGGTAGAAGTCGAATCTATCCAACAAATTCTGGAACTAGCAGCAGCAATAGAACACTCCCATCAGGATGATGCGCCAGCACAAATAGCAAATCTTGAGGTGACCTTGATAGAGGCCTATCTAAATCAAATCAAATTGAGAGAGGTCCAAAATTTAGTGCTCCAAGAGTTAAAAATTTGGCCCTTTTCTAAAGCATTCACTAAAAGAAGTGCAAGACCAACTAAAAACCTCTCCCATGTGGCCAATCATCATTTCCACTAGCAAGTGGTACGTGGGAGAGACATTACTATTTTGGAACAATAGGCAACCCGTATCAACAATGAAAATCAAGGACATCTCAATGTCCTACTTGGTGCAGGTCATTGCTACAATGCTTGGGTTGCCCAAAATAAGGGAAAGCCTTACTAAGATTACAATGCAAGCAGATCCCAATATCAAGAAAGAATGGATGCAATGGTGCAATGGTATCAACCATAAGGAGTTTGGTGCACTCACACCTCTACCCATGGTGAGGATCCATTATAAGATTATGGCCTTCCATCTCAATCCCATGGTGAGGCCAAGTAAAACCTTCAACTTCTCTACCCAAGCATTCACTGCTCTAAGTGGGAGATTATTGATCAACCTTCTATAGTTAATCTATCTAGAGATGGAGAAGTGGTTTAAAGAAAATGAACATGGAAGGAAGGCAGTCCCCTTTCCATGCCTTATTAGGAAACTCTATCGAAGAGGAGGAATAGTTCATTACACCAATGACATAGTCAGAACTGTTTCATCTGCCAACTAGATGAAAATGATGAAAGATAAGACACCTACAACAACTATCCAAGAAGAGGAGAAGTGACCACCACCTCCACCTTCCACTCAAACAATGATGCCAAACATTACTACAACTGTTCAATAGTTATGCAAATATCAAGAATGACTCTTGAGTGAACAAGAGCAATGAGTAGGCATGAGTGGTAGGAACCCATCCATGTATAGACCAGCAATGATTCACCTCAATGAGGTGGCCTAAATAATCCATTTAAAGGATGGATATTGGTCCATTTTCTCAACCCAAAGAACACAGCTATCTACAAGGTTAAATCCGAGTGCCAAAGAGATAATAATATCTCTCATAGAATAACAGTCACTTCCAGAAATCTCTGGGGGAACACTACAACCTTCTCAGTGCACTTAGAGAAGGGTGAAGGGGCAATTATATTGGTGATGTAGCACCAAGGATAGGAGATAGCAGTAGAAGTGATCGCTGATCATATTGCTAAGACTCTCAATGCACCTGTGAATTTTGCACCACACATCACTACACCCAAAGATGTCTAGACATCCGAAGTGACCATAAGTAGTAGAATAAATGTAGTAGAACATGAGAAATTACTGGACTGACTAGTGGAAACTAGAAAACTGCTTTTGAATGTCTTTGATCTTCTGGACAATATTACTGCAGCCCAGTTGGAGCTACAAAAGGCAAAGGGCAAGAACATAATCTTGGAAGGGCAACTTGAAATAGCCAAAGAACTGAGAAAATGCTTAGCTATGGATGTTGTCAAATTAAGAGCCCAGATTATCAATCCTACATTTCTCAACCCAACACTAACAAGAGATGAAGCTATGGGATGACTTCAGATCAAGCTCAAAGGGGTTGAGGATGTAATGGAGATTATGGTGTTTTATCGATCCTTAGTAGAGGCCAGACAACACAAGATTTAGAAAGCCTTGGATCAGACTCGCCAAGAGAATGTTCAATTAATCACAAAAAATCATCTCCTACAGAATGTTGATGAGCACAAACAATAATTAACTGATTTTATCCATTAACAGCAGGAGCAACTGGCTAGAACAAACACAGAATTGAGGAGATTGGTAGCAGAGAATAGGAATCTCTCCATGGAGGAGGTATACACCCTTTGCCAGAAAACTACTATTAAGGTAGTTGCTTGGAAATTAGAGGCTCTTAAATTTAAGAGAGTCAAGGATCATTATAGAGATCAGGTTGGTCTACAGAAGGAAGTAAATGAAAAACACATTCAGTTGGTGAAGGAAAAAGCAAATGAAGTCCTCCAGCAACTCCAACAACGAAGAGAAGTTTGGCAACCCATCATTGATGGGATATATGCCTACAACAAGGTAGAGATCCTCATAAAGGAGTTGTAGATCAAGGAGATGATAGAATATATAGAGCTCACCAATCTTTGTTATGCAAACCTGGTCATGTTGACTACCAGATGGCCATGGTTAGAGCTCAAGAAATAGGTAGCTAGCTCATACTTGTTGTATGAGACATAGTTCAAGTGCTACAAGGACACTAAGGACAAGCTTAAAGTGGCTAATGATGAACTCAAAGTTCTCAAGGCATGATTCAATGATCAATGATCAATTGCCAAGAACCTGGCTAGAAGGATGAACGACTACTAGGAGTTACAAAATGTAGTCAGGGCATTTGACCTCAAACATAAACAATTCACTACCTAGTTTATCAATGTAAAGGAGATGTTCCTGATAATGCCATGTTCATGGGATATCCCCATTACAAGCCATATTAGTGATGCCATGTGGATTGTGAATGATCCTCGAAATAAGGAGGAGAAGATGAAGACATTACTAAATGCCTTTTGCCTTCCATCGAAGGTTATAGCTATAGTAGTATAGTTACAACTACCTCAACTACCACATGTGTCTAAAGTTGGCAAAGGTCCTTTAGAGCCTCAAGAGCCATCATTGCTTGGGACTGTTTGATCTTCTCCACCACTTTCATGCCATCAAATGAAGTGTTATCTAGTTTTTGTGTAGCCATGTCATGGTGTTCAATTTTGTGTCATGAACATCATAATTTTTGTATTTTTTTGATTCATACACTTGGGCACTCATTTTTGTCAAGTCATTTATTTTTTAAGAGTCAATCAATAATCCCATACCTTCCCAATTTTGTAAAGGAACTCGAGGATGAGTTTTCATTTAGTCATGGGGGTATGATGAGCATCAAAGTGTCATGTCGATCGATCCTAGTTCACAAGGCCTTGTCGATGGACCCCCATCAATAGGACCCTATTTACATGATGCTGCCCCATTGACAGGGCCACATCGATGTAGCATTTGCTACATTGATGGGGCCTTGTTGACGTAGCCCTAAAGCAAAAATTATAAATATAAGCTCCTAGCCATGTTTATGATCATAAAAAAATTGATAATAGTAGCGTAGCTCTTATAATTTGTCTATTCAAAAGTTAGAATATTTTTCCTGAGTGCTTGTAGCAAGAGTTATTGAGTGTACGAATCTTTATTCAAGCATTGTTGTACCTGAGCATGACAGTGTGTATGGCAATAAAGATAAGCTTCTTGATAAACCTGGTAGCATTCTAGATAGTTTAGATATTTCATTCATGCATTTAATGCTTTCAGTAATTTATTTAATGTTTTATAGTAATTAAGAAAATTAAGTAATTAAGTGAGGTAAGCTAGATAGGTTAAATACATAATTATGATCACTTCAAGCGTAAACACGTATTTGCTTGGTAATCCTAGCAATGTTTTTGCTTGATGCACCTAGTAGTGTAGTGCTTGGTAACCCAACAATGGATACGTGGGTTTAGGACGTGTATGAAAAGTGGGACTAGATGGTTATGTTACGGCTAGTTAGAGATTAGCTAAATAGTTAAATTAAATTAGTTCTCAATTAACTTCATCTCTCTCTTTAAATACCAAAACTATAAAACATAAAATGATAAAAATCATATGCCTTGATTATACTTAACCATACCATTGTGCATCACAAGTGTAATTGGGAAGACAACAAATGACCATTAGGGCAAGGTTCACTTCCTAGAAAACTAGTGCATCGGAAACTAGAGAGTCCATGGAATTCGATTGGATGGCACGTGAGCACTTTGTGATTTGTATGGTTGGGTGTAGGGGTACCTCTTCACCACTCATCAACAAGGTTGTCCTTTATTCCCTACCCATTTTGAAATAAATATAGATGAATTAGAGGAATTTATGTGAAATGTATTTAATCATGTTATGTCAATGAATGGATTATTTTTAAACATGCTTCTCTTTGCAAATGATGTGACCTTGATTGTAAAATCAACTACAAGATTAATTTACATGCTTCAAATCCTCGATGATTATTACAACCAATCTAGCATGAAAGTCAATATTAATAAAACTAAGATTTTAATTTTTCTAGAAATAAAATTTATATTATTTACTTATGGAAGAAATGTAATGAACTACTTCTCCTTGAGTTTTAGCATTAACGATTGTAATAGTCTTTTTGTGTGTTTGTGTGCATGTTGTGTGTGCTTAAATGTTTAAATACTTTATGCATAAGAAATATGATGTAAAATACATGTTGCAAATGTTTTAAAATAATAATAATAAATAATATATGGGAAAACAAAATATTTTCTATTCTATTTCAACAAAGATGTTGAGAAACAAAAGAAAAATAGAGGAAAATGCTCTAAGGTGTGCCTCACAAGCTAAAATAGGTATGTTGAGATGCAAAAGAATGCTCATATTAAGGAACTTGACCTATGAATCAAGTTGGAGGAACTTGAATCATGAATTAGGGATATTGTGTGAAAATATTGTAGCTTTATATTTTATATTTTATATAGGGCATCGTTGAGCTTGGTACTCCAATCCCTCTTGTATTTGCTAATTGTTCGTGTAAGGATCTTGGTAATTTTCCTATTTGTGACTTTGGCCTGCCCATTGTCTTAGGGGTGATAAGGTGTTGTGAATTTATGTGTTACCCCTAAGCGTTGCATGAGTTTTCGAAAAGTGACCCCCGTGAAGTAAGTCCCATTGTCAGAAATAAGTGTGCGAGGCACTCCAAACCTAGTAACGATTTGTTGCTGGACAAATCGTGCGGCAATGTTTGAAGAACAGTCGATGACGGCTGTCGCTTCTGCCCACTTTCTACAATAGTCCACCACCATGATGATGTATGCCTTTCCATTTGACAAGGGGGTGATGGGGCCCATGAAGTCAATACCCCATATATCGAAGGGCTCCAGTGGCTGAATCCACTGTTGAGGTCCCTCCAACCGTGCTGACATCCCACCATCTCTCTGGCATCGTTTGTAGGAGTGGGCGAACCATTGTGCGTCCCTGAAAAGTGTAGGCCAATAATACCCTGTAAGCAGGATTTTAATGGCCATTCTGCGTCCAGCATAGTGGCCCCCACAAGGGCCCTCGTGAGAATCTTGGAGGACGTGTAGTGTATCAGCATCAAGGACACACCATTGAACCAAGCCGTCTATGCACACCTTGTAGAGGTGGTCATTGATTTCCATGAAATTCTTAGCTTTATCGAGAAACTGTTGTTTCTACTGATGGTTCCATTCCTTTGGCAACTCCTGGGTTGTAAGGTAGGTGAGGATGCGGTTGAACCAAGGAGATTCCTTGAGTGCTTGAGGATCAACAGCGTCTATGAAGAGAAGTTCATCTAGAAACTGATCGGATAAAGGCTCCTCCTCTTCTGCATTATCCCATCATAATCGAGAAAAATGGTCAGCGACCACATTCTTGAACCCCTTTCTATCTACCATGGTGAGATTAAACTCCTGAAGAATCACCAGCCACCGAATTATGTGGGGACTCACCGTTGGTTTGTTCATCAGGAACTGGATAGCACTATGGTCTGTGTGCACAAACACCTCGTATTCGAGCACATAATGCCAGAATTTGTCCAATGCGAACACCACTGGCATGAATTCTTTCTCGGTGGCGGTATAGTTCAGTTGTGCACCCACAATGCTACGGCTTGCATAGTGGATATAATATGGACGTTTTTGATCGTCACATTGTGTAAGCATAGCTCCCAAGGCATAATTGGAGGCATCCATCATAATGTGAAAGGATCTGGACTAATCAAGTGCCCGCATTCCTTCAGCTCTTGAAATGCAAACTCGCATTCCTTGGTTCAGACAAACGAAGCATCCTTATTTGTAAGCTCTACCAACGGTTGGGCTATTTTTAAGAAGTGTTCAATGAAGCGTCGGTAGTAACCAGTGTGTCCAAGGAATGACCACACATCTTTGATAGTACTTGGTTGGAGGGTAATTCCTTGGATGACCCTAATCTTTTCAGGGTTTATGTTGATCCCTGTTGATGAAATGTGATGCCCCAAAACTATGCCCTCTTGGACCATAAAGTGGCTCTTTTGCCAATTGAGCCGTAGATTAGTGTCTACACACCTCTTTAGAACTTGCTCTAGGCAGTCTAAGGCTTGCTCGAATGTGGCACCATAGGTGGAGAAGTCGTCCATAAAGACTTCTACACCATTGCTGATTTGTTGCTGGAAGATGCTTAGGACAAGGCGTTGGAATGTCGCAGGCGCATTGCACAGGCCAAAGGACATCTTCTTATATGCAAAAGTCCCTCATGGACTCGTGAAAGTAGTTTTGGCCTAGTCCTCTGGTGCGCTTTGGATCTAGTTATAACCACTATAACCATCCAAAAAGTTGTAATATTGGTGTCCTATGATTGTGTCCAACACCTGGTCCACAAATGGGAGAGGGAAGTGGTCCTTGAAAGTTGCCATGTTGAGCAACCGGAAATCGATACAAACCCTCCACTTGCCATCTTTCTTGGGTACGATAAAAAGGGAGCTAACCCACTCGCTATCAATGACAGAATAAATGAATCCTGCCTTAAGCAGTTGTTCAATTTCATCCTTTACTACCTACTTCAACTTGGGATTCAACCATCTTTGTGGTTGTCATCGTGGCTTCATGGAAGGGTCAAGGTAGATCCGGTGCTGGAGGATCCTAGGATCAACGCCAGTCAGCTCAGGATAGGACCACACGAATGCAGCAACCCATTTGTTTACCATCACCAGCAACTTCTTTTTCTGTTTAGGAGCAAGGGTAGCATTGATAATTACTGGCTTCACATTTTGCAAGGATGCATACTCTAAGTGAGCCGGTAGGGATTTTAGCTCAAGGGGCTCTTGCTTGAAACTCTCAGGGATCTCTAGCTTTCCCCAGTCATCTAGGTCATCAACGATGGAGGTCCATTGATGGATCTCTTCCATCACATCCATGTTGTTAATATAGGCTTGCACTAGCCCCTCAGACGGTTCCATGCATAATGTGCTGCTAGCAGGATTACCTGTCAGCCACTGGGTGCCTTCTTGATTAGTGGTTTCTACGTACATGCACTGTTGAATTGGTGATTTCTCAGTACACCGATTGCATGCTTGAATGGATGTCCGCTTAGCATACCATAACTGCTACACACAGTTGCACCCAAAGTCACTGTACATGATGCATGGAACTCTTTTCTTCTCGATCTTCTTTAAAGGATTTTTCTTTGAGATTTCCAGGGATAGATCTCAGAGTCCTAGTCGTGCATCCACCGTGCTTAGCCAGGCTCTTCCAATGATGATTAGGAAGTTCTCCTTACATTTTTCTACATGGATAACCAGGAAGTCAGCAGGGTAGGACCACCCACAAATGGTGGTCACAATGTCCTCCACCAAACCCAAAGGAACGGTGATGGATTGATCTGCTAACTCGAGCCAGATGTTGCTCTTCTTTAGCGAGGGCAAGTTCCAATTCTTGTACATGTCATGAGAGATTAAATTAATCCTTGACCCTGAGTCTAGAAGAGCTTTACACGGCTCATTCCCAGCCACCTAAAGATAGATTAGGGGGCTTCCTGGATTTGTCAATTTTTGGGGAAGAGAACCAGCTTTGATCCAGTCGATCACGGCATGTGTGAGCATGATCGTTTGGACGTTGGAATGCGGTGGAGTGGAGGACTGCTCGGGCGGTATGATGTTGGAGGTGTTGGTAGGTTCGGAGGCATTGGCCACATGCGTAGGTGAGGGTGTGTTTAGATTATTGGGCCAGAAAAAAAAAACATTTGCATGGCTTAGATTCCGGTCCACTTGGCTGAGGTGCCGGTTGTAAGTTAACAACCCTCGTAGCATTTCATTGTTGTGGCTATGGCGGTATTTCTCCCTGCATGGATGGAGTAGGTGGCAATTAAGAGGGATGGTGTGGAGGAGTGGCAGAAGAAGGTGATGGAGGGTAGAAGTGATGTAGATTTGTCCCCTGGGTGATGGAGATGGATGTCTAAAATATTCAGGGGGGTGGTAGTAACTGGGAAAGGCTGCATGATTGGAAGAGTCTCTTGGAGAGACTGGTTGCTGAACATAGTACCCATAAGGATCTGCTTGCTTGTAAGGGTACTGCTGCCTTGGAGGTGGCATCCCCACAGTTGTGGTTACTACCACTATGAAAATATTCATATGGTTGCAGAGGCGTTCCACTTGGATAGTATCCTTGCTATTGCTGGTGGAATCGCCTAGGGTTGCCTTGTGGATAAGGCAACCTTCAGGGTGTCTGCCGCTATGCCAAATGAGGGTTCAAGGCATAGACCCCAAACTCTTGAAGGTGGAACACCACAGGACAACATCCCTTAGGATGTTCATATTGGCATATGCCACATCCATTTTCCTCCTCGGTGTCAGAGTCTACAACCTGCTCTGCTATAGCAACTTTTCCCTTACCCTTATGTTGGGCACATTCAGCTCCATTCTTCCTATGCCGATCACGGTCACTACCTTGTTCTTTGGATTCTTCTGCAATTTCCAATACACTTTGGAATCTCTCGTCCAAAGAGTCCCACATTTTATCCACCTTTACCAATATTTTAGATGCAAACTTTTGTAACGGCAAAGTATTCCTATTCACTGCTGCTTCCAGTGATGACTTATCATTCTCATTACAAAATCAGACCTCCCTTTTTCTAAGAGAAGGGTCTCGGTTGAATTCTTCGGCACTCTCCTTTTTTTTGAGTTCTCCTTCCTCTTTGGTCACCTGATCAATGAGGTGCTGCAACTGATGCGGCCTTAGCTCTGATAGCCATCCCTTGGCCTACACACCAAGGGTCTTTCGTGTTTCAAAACGGAGCCCATCTATAATGTGGCAAAGCTATGCCTGCTAAGAGTAACCATGACTAGGGCATCGATGCAATAGTGAGTAATACCTGCTCATGGCGACATCCAAGGATTCATGATTTCCTTGTTTCCAACCTTGGATTTGCCGTCTCAGATTCACCACTCTAGAGTACATTTGATATTTGTCATTAAAGATTTCAAGCATTATACTCCACCTTCTGAATGATGCCGGCTCCAAGGATTGGTACCAACTTCAGCTTCTTTGATGAGTGTACGAGGGAACAGCTTCAACTGTTGCCAATCAATATCAATAATTTGCAGGGTGCAGGCGTCATGGAACGCCTGCAGGTGGGTTTGCGGATCATAATTGTATTTCCCTTCAAACCTGGGGATGTTGTTTATGTCAACATGCTTGATCTAACTATCCTTCATGTGCCTACTTGGAATATGAACTGCCTCTACAATTTGGAGCATGCTCTGAGTAGCTAACAACGGCTCATCTGAATCATAGTCCTATTGGGGACTATGACGTTTGTGATGATTTTTGCTATCCTTTCTTTCATGCTAGTGACGGCCACGCAATTGGTTGCGTGCTCCCTCATGTTGCTCCTTCCAAACTAACTTACCACCGTCCTTTCTCTCTAACCTTCCCTTGTGATGCTCAGAACCTAAGCTAGATGAAGGTGAAGGAGAGGGGGAGGACGGAGAAGAAGGAGAAGCATCGCCATCACTCTGACGGCGATCTTCCCATCTAACCTGGTGACGGTCATGGTCATCTCCTCCAGCTTTGCTACATGACCTGCCATCCCCTTGAGGATCGTGGTCACTTGGAGGTTTGTTCTGAATGACTGAGTGGAGGATCTGCAGCCCCAAGTGAAGTTCGGTCGAATGAGTATCATGAAATATGGGATCCCCATCGTCTTGTAGCCCTTGCAAGAATAAGGGGTTGGTGAATTGCTTCCCCTTATGCTATTCATATCTCTTTGCCTACTGCTAATCTCGTCCATTGAGCCTCTATGGGACGATAGTCCCAGTAGTCATGGTCCTCCATGACATACTCTGCCACTCGGTCCTAGATGTCAGTTTGCCCAGATTGTGATATAGCATAGCAGAAGCTACTCGGTCGAGCGATAGCATGACGCTACCCTTCATGTCCCTCCATCAAAGATGCTCATCCTGATGTATGATAAATGTGAAATCAGGGACATATTCATCGGGATGTTTGTACATCACCCGACATTCTTGCGACACCGGCGGTTCAAATGCATCTCTCCTGTGAGAAGACATGTTGGACGTTAGATGGTTCATATAATCAATATACCTTATGATTAACTTAAGTTCGCCTAGTGTGCGTAGATATTTCTACCCTGGGTCTGTTCCAATGACTTAAATGATAATTTCACTAAAGTCAGATGATGCATGTAAGACTAACAGTCCCCGACAACGACACCAATGATGAGCGACTAGGTATCCCTACGTCCAACCATACGAATCACGAGTGTTCACGTGCGACTCAGTCAAAATCAGCAGACTGTAAGCACTTAACATACACCAAACTTCTAACCAGTGAAACCTTGGGTTAGAACGGTTGTTGTCATCCTAATCTCACTTGCGAAGCTCTATTTACATTGGTTAAGTGAGACTAAGGCTAATGATTTTTCTATCTTTTTTATTATCTTTTTCGGTGACTAATTGAAGTATGGAAGGTAAGGAATAAACTATAATCTAATCTCTAATTATCCTAGTTTATATTCTAACTACTCCTAGCATAAGTATCCGGTCCCATCTTCCGAGCACGTTCTGAGCATTTCCTAACACTACTGGGTTACCAGACGTTAAGCGTCGCTGGGCTTACCAAGTGTTTAGATTATGTTTGAGATGCTCGTACTTATGGCTTTAACGAGCTACGAATGAACAATAATGATTGAAATTATAATAATGAAAACATAAATAATCAACAAGTAACTAATAAAGCATAAACAAGTAATTAATAAAGCATAAACATTTTAAACTATTAAATGCATGAAACAACTAAGTCCAAATGTTGTAAGGTGTGCTTGAACAGTTCGTCTTTATTGCCGTCACGCCAATGGGCTCAGATACATCAACGCTCGAATAAAGATTCGATCACTTTTCTTACACCTACTGCGGGCACTTGGAAAATATTCTATCTCTTGCAGGAGCAAACTACAAGAGCTTCGCTACAACTACTCAAAAAGATGCCTAAATGAGATGGAAGGCCCTCATATTTATAGATCCGGGAAACATGGCTATGTAAACGGGGCCACGTCAATGTAGGGTGGCTACGTCAATAGGCCCACGTCAACGTGGCCACATATACACAACCCCGTATACGTAGCCCAGTCGACGCATTGACTTTTGACACTTCATCACCTAGGATGTTAATTTATGGTTGGGATTTATTTATTCTCTACTGTTGAACATATAATTTCCTTATTTAATGATTAATGGTAAAATGGTTACAAGAGTTAAATTTAGATGATATTGTTTTGTGTGTTACTACAAATTATAAAATATTATTATGTGATTGAACAAATATGAGATTATTAATTTATCTGCTTTTGTGGTCATTTCCTTGGTTTACAAATATGTAAAGGATCCTGGTTAGGTATTTCTTTTTAGGTTTTAAAATAAAAAGCTTTATTTTTTTTAATCTAATGAATCTTGCATAGATATTTTACATGGATATTTATTTATAAAAATTATCTCTTAATTCTTAAAATTAATATTGATTGACCTATTTTAGAGCTAGATGTATGTGTTTCTTATTTTGTTTTAATTTTATAGGTTAATGATGAGCGGCTAGGTACCCCTACATTCAACCATACGAATACGAGTGTTCACGCGCGATCCGGTCGAACTCCGTGGATAGGCTAGTTGTGGTATCTAGATTGTTACACATTGATTGCAGTTCACTGTCTTCTCACTTGGACTAGTATTTGCTTTGTCATGTATGGTTTAGTCTAGAGTGAGGCATATGATGTGATCCTAAACTAGTGCTACTCCTAGAGACAATGGAACATAATCTTGATTAAACTAATGAGTAATAGGAAATGAAGTCTAAGCTAACCTACATGCGATGAGCATCTGTTCCTTAATCCTTCGTACACATCTTGGACCTCGTGCACAACTACTACTGGGATTACCAAGCGTAGATCCTAGGTATGCTACTGGGTTACCAAGTAGTCACACTTAAATGCTTGTGATTAAGTCGTACTCATTCCGCATTTAACAACAGAAATAGTAAATGATGATAAAAAAATATTAACTAAGAAAATAATAAATAATAATAATAATTAATAATAACAATTAAANCCAAGTATGTCACACTCGAATAAAGGTGTCATACAATTACAAGCATCACATTGCGGGCATGCACTGGGTAAATATTCCAACTCCTACAGAAACAAAATGCAAGGGCTTCGCTACAACTACTAGAAAGATGCCTCAATGAGGCGGAAGGCCCTCTTATTTATAGGCCGAAATAGGTGCTTCTTAAATGGGGCCACATCGACACATGGGAGGATGCATCGACGGGGCCGCATTGATGCATGGGAGGATGCGTCGACGGGGCCACATCGATGGGGTCACGTATATGTGGCCGCGTTGATGTGGCCGTGTATACGGGGTCCCGTATACGTAGCCTAGTAAACACGACAACCAATTTACACTTCATCATATCCCCACAACTGAATAACAACTCGTCCTCGAGTCAAAGAAAGTGAGGAACAAGCTCAATTGAATACACAGTGGATAGGTATGGGATTATTGACTGACTAGAAATTTATTCATGCCACAGTGGAGAATTAAATAAAATTTGGACACAGACACAAAACTTGTGGAACTCATGGGGTTCTCGGTTGTGGTGGCTCCTCCATGGGTGCCTTTCCTTTGTTCTGTGTGCCAGGCATCTGAGATTGATACCATTGAAGAAGTGCCTAACATTTCTTTTTCTTCCATCTACAGATTATGAGCCATCCATACTTATGTTCCAATGTTTGATGGAGTCAGCACTTTTCATGGACATGGTTGCTATGGGAACACTTGACTGGCCTTGACATGCCATGCCGCAATTAGCCATTGTTCCTCTTCATAGGCTCGGGCCCTGACCTCTCCTCCCTTTGCTTGGATAGATTATGTAGTAACAAGAGTTTCATCATGGATGCTGAATTATTACCTTTTGCTCTACATGTTCTGCATGAGGTCCTTGGCCTTTGCCTCTCCCAGGTCATTTGGTTGCACCATGAGAAGGTCCTCCTTGTTGTCTTCTTCTAGGGGCCATCTATAATCACACAAGGATCAATTGTTAGTAAGGTTATTGAAAAAAGTTCTATGATTTCATACCTTACTCATTGCCTTTAATAAATGTTGCATTCTTTACTTAGTGTGATTTTAGAGTTAGAAATTTGTCAAGGAAGTTGCCCCAAAAGTTGAATGTCGGACCTAGTTTTGAGGAACGTTTGATAAAATAATAACAAAGGAAAGAATAGATTTGGCAATGAAATACTCGGAGGGTATAAGATGATGTAGTGGTGTGCAACAAGTACAAATTACAAAAGTCACGCAAGTGGATCCTCCCCAAAGCAGGTTCCAACCTATATGCCCTTGCGTAACCACATCTTAATATGTCCGTAGGTACTAGAAGGGTTAAATGTAATCTATACCGATGCAACAAAACACACACATGTTGATACTACCATGATGAGGTAATAATTCAATGCTATACAAGACATGAGTTACAAATACATGAACAACGAGATGGAATGAATCAGAGAAGGGATCGTAGAGATTGGGATGTGAGGTAACTGACTCAGGGCACAATGAATCTTGAGTGTAGGGCATGATTAGTGTGTCATTAGCCTGTCGTTCCAAAATCAAGACCAAGTCCATTCCTCCGATCAATGACATCACATCATTTCATCCAATGATGGACAACCATAAGAACACCATGATAGCAAGGCATACGATCACTTGACATTTTGTGCAAGGGAGGAGTGACTTGGAATTTCTTTGCAGTATACTTTTTGTTTGGCCGCTTTGGCACACTCTCTTTTTTTTCTCTTCTCTCTCTCTCTCTTCTCTCTTTTTTTTTGTGTTATTGGGTGCCTTTAATACTCTTACTCCCATTTTTCATTAGATCTACAAGGATCTTAGTACAACTAAGCTGCATGATAGCACCTATAGATGTCACCAAAGAGAATCCACAAGTCCCCTTGATGTCACACCCTAGCCATTCCCTCTTAGTCCGTCCTTCTTCACTCTGGGCATAATGAGCACAAAATTACTTTAAGTTTTAATGATGTCAAGAATATCATCGTACCCAAAGTAGAACCTCTTATTAATAGAATGGTTGGGTGGATGTGATGGGCTCGCTATTCAAATAATTAGTCACCTAATACTTGATAGCATAGAACAACACCTTGACCAACGATTCACATGAGTGTTTTATTCGTAGATGAGATTACTCATAAAAAGATAAAAAGAAAAAAGGATAAAACAATAAATTAAAAGATGAAAAAATGGAAAACAAAAAGTTGAAAAATTAAAGAAACATAAAAACATTTATTAATTCTGTGTTGTTAGAATGGAGGATACCTTCCATAAATAAATGGTTGAGCATGGCTAGAATTAATAAATGGAAGGTTAGGATCCTTGCATGTTGGAAATATTAGGACTTGGTCATACTTACCCCATTGGGGTTCACACACTTGATTAGAGTTGACATAGTGGGGCAAGTTATAAGATGTGGTTAATTTATAAGGAGTTGACCCAC
>MNCI01013751.1:201391-237010 GCA_015680685.1 Gnetum montanum
GATTGGTGCTGTGGTGCAAAATATTCTGGCATAGCTAGCGGTGAGGTAGAAGGGGGTGAAGTATGAGAATATTGAGGTTGAGAAGAAGTGTAAGGCACACGAGGTGGTGATCTTGTTGGAGAGGACATGGGTGGATAGTACTTGGGAGAATGATAACAATGAGCTGAGGTAGAGGATGCTAATCTTGTTGGAGAAACAAGGTGTTGAACATAATAAGCATTTCGTGTTGGGACATATGAAGGGTATGGTCTAGTTGGCAGTGGCCTCCCCCACGACTGAGGTTTTTGCCACTATGGTTGAACCTGATATTTCTGTATGAAATCTGGATGTAACATTCCTCCCCAATGCTCATGTAAATGTAACAAAACTAGACATTGACCTTTGGGGTGATCATACAGAAAGATGTTACATTGATATGTGAAATTGGTAGTTGAGTTCTTATTCTTATTATCTTCTACCCTTTGTTTCGATTATTGCATGGTGTCCTGTCCTGTTTCTCAATTTGGCATAGTTCTTCCTCTAATAATGTTGGCATATTCTCCACATATTTCATGTACCTAGTCCATCATCTTATTAATGTTTGCCTCAATTTCATCTATTGATTGTAGGATTGGCAAAGATGATTCCACCTCCTTGAAGTGAGTGGATTTCTCCTCTTCATGATCATGGATCCTTGTTAAGTTGAGATTTTTGTCCTGATGAGAACTTTCAACATTCTCCCATTTGGCTATTTCTCTTTCTTCTTTTTCTATCTGCTTAATAAGCTCTTGCAATTGATGGGTTCATAGCTCATATAGTTGACCTTGGGTGTACATCCCTAGGGTCTCCCTTGTTTCATTACGGAGCCCATCTATGATATGGTACATTAGCCTTTCCTCAAAGAACCCATGGCCTGGGCAGTTGTTTAATAGTGCATAATATCTTTCTAAGGCCATCTCCAAGGATTCATGTTGTGCTTGTTTCCATTCTTGGATTTGTCTCCTCAAGGCTAACACTCTCGCATAGGTTTGATATCTTTTATTGAAAAGTTCTACCATTGTCGACCAACGTCAAATTGATTTTGGTTTTAATGACATATATCATACTTTTTCTTGGCCAACGAGTGTCAGAGGGAAGAGTTTAAGTTTTTGCCACCCATTATCAATATTGTTCCATGTACAGGCATCATAGAAGGCTTGTAAATGTTGTTGTGGATCTGAATCATAGCCTCCTGAAAACTTGGGAAAGGTGTTTAAATCAAGCACGGGTAGACAACTTTCCTTACGATGCCTGCAAGCTATTCGAGCAGCCTCTTGTATTTCTGTTAAGCTTGTAGTGGTCAGTAGGGGTTCATTGTCACTAGGTATGTTATGCAGTTGTGAGTTGGGATGATGTTGTTTGCGTTGATGCTCATAGGAGACCCCTACATCAAATTGGGTACTCCAAACTTCATCTTCATTATCATATACTTTGTTGGTTCTCCAATGAGTTTCCCTACTAGTTGTTGTGTTGTCATAGTCTTGTGAGAGAGACATTGTTGTGAACTGTGTGTGACTTAATTAAATTAAATTTAATTTCTTTTCTAAAGCATATATCGTTAATACTTGTTATAATGATCTTGTATGATATAACTAGTATAGATAACTAGCACCGTCCCCGACAACGGTGCCAATGATGAGCGGCTAGGTACCCCTACACTCAACCATATGAATACGAGCATTCATGCAGGATCTAGTCGAACTCCTTGGATAGGCTAGTTGTGGTATCTAGATCGTTACACGTTGATCGTAGTTCACTGTCTTCCCACCTGGACTAGTATTTTCTTTGTCATGTATGATTTAGTCTAGAGTGAGGCGTATGATGTGATCCTAAGCTAGTGCTACTCCTAGAGACAATGGAACATAATCTTGATTAAACTAATAAGTAATAGGAAATGAAGTATAAGCTAACCTACGTGCGATGAGCATCCGTTCCTTAATCCTCCATACACATCTTGGACCTCGTGCACAACTACTACTGGGATTACCAAGTGTAGATCCTAGGTGCGCTACTGGGTTACCAAGTAGTCACACTTAAATGCACGTGATTAAGTCGTACTCATTCCACATTTAACAATAGGAATATTAAATGATGATAAAGAAATATTAACTAAGAAAACAATAAATAAAAATAATAATTAACAATAACAATTAAACAATTAAAAATAAGTGAATGCTGTAATGATGAAGTAATCTTCATCTTTATTTCTGGTCATGTGTGCATCCAAGTACGTCACACTCGAATAAAGGTGTTGTACAATTACAAGAATCACATTATGGGCATGGACTGGGAAAATATTCTAACTCCTACAAAAACAAAATGCAAGGGCTTCGCTACAACTACTAGAAAGATGCCTCAATGAGGCGGAAGGCCCTCCTTTTTATAGGCCGAAATAGGTGCTACGTAAACGGGGCCATGTCGACGCATGGGAGGATGCGTCGATGGGGCCATGTTGACAGGGCCGCATATACGTGGCCACGTCGACGCGCCTGTGTATATTCGGTCCTGTATACATGGCCTAGTAAACGTGGCAACCAATTTACACTTCATCAGTTAATGTTAGTTAACTATTGTAGAAAGAAAACCAACTGGGCATTTTCTTCTTTCAACTAGCTTTCTTTCTGGGGGGGCTTTAGGTGCTAGCTCTTGCTCCCTATGAATGGGTATTACAAGAAAGACTTGAGATTTGTGAATCTTATAAATATTTGAGAGCTAAATTTGCTAGTAGTTATAGTTGTAATATATGTATTACTCAAAATATTTCTAGTCACATGTGATCTCTATTTGCTCTAAGAAATAATTACAATAGAAAATAAATTTTAGCATGATAGATCTGAAGAAGGTTTTCTATAGTCTTGTCCAACCTATATTATGATATATGTTTGTAACATATAGACCTTCTCTTTCTACATGTAATTTGAAAAAAATATATCATGTTCAAAAATAATTTATTGTATGTAAAATTCAAGTGAAAATGCAAACTTTTTATGATATCTTCTAAAACCAAATTTTCTTTTGTTCTTATAAAAATGTTCTTTTCACTCCCATAAGAACACCTTCATGAACTAAGTGTTAAAATACTTGGTGTGTGACCATAAATGGTCTTTGATTTGATATAACCTTGGCACAAGCCAACGATAGTAACACGATGGGATACAAATATCCAATCAAATATAGACTTAACCCTACTAAGCATAAACCAAGGATGGTAGAGGAAGGATAAAAATGTATAGTTTAAATGCTAAAAATAACTAAGTTTTTATTGTTGGAAAACTTACTAAATATAAAATGTTGAAAATAAACAAAGCATAGAATAGACTATGAAAGATAGAATAAATTCTAATATAAAATGTGAGTAAAAGAGCATAAAATATTGAATATGAGATGTTATGATATGAGGGAAGGGTTTAGGTTCCATTAAAAATAATAGAAATGATTTATTACTGAGAAAATAAATGTTCACCTCTCAAGGAGGATCAAACTACAAGTGTTGGAGCAAAAACATAAGTGAAGTAAAACTAACAATAAAAACCTAATTCATATGAAAAGTATGAATTTAGAGAATCGAATTGAACCTCTAGAGGATGAGGATATAGATGAAGAATTTTTAGGAATTATCTAGAATTAATTTAAGACCAAAAAAGGCTATGTTCACTAAGGATCCCATCACTAACATTGGATTTGAAAAAATTCTAACTTTGGAGATTGACATTGATGCTAAAAAATTATTTGTATGGAGTGTTGATGCAATTGTTGCTTGATTGACATGGATGCCATGTTAGCATTGCAACTAGAGCTTAAAGAAGATGTGGTGACCATGGAGAACATAGATGATGCTATGAGATCTATTACATATGCTCTTGATTGCTTGAAATCTCAAAAAAGTGATTAAGATCTCAAGAAATTAGCCTCAAAATATGGATTTTTATGTCATATTTATAAGGTTAGGGTTATTAATTTTGAGCCTAGAGCTAAGTGAAGTTCACTCTTAGTAATTTCAACTATGTAGAATAAGCAATGTGGGTTCCACCAAGGGTGACACTAACGTTGACACATCATTAGGAGTTAAAAAAATTTTCCTAAATTTACCTAGTTTTAACTTTTGAGCCATCAAGGCCCTATTCAATGCCTAGACTTAGGTCAAATAGTGTCAAGACAATGTTGTGGAGCCTATGAGACTAGCGGATGTTGTCGAATGCTGATTAGGAGTGCTAAGGAAGCATGATGTAGGTCCGAAGAATGATAACATTGACGCTGACTTTGTATTTTTGAGCTTTCGAGATCCTATTTGATACCTGCATTAATGCTGAATGCTACTAAGTAACTTGAGAAGCCTTGGATGCTATTGAATGTTGCTAGGAAAGGTTACGGATAGCAAAATATGGGTTCCATATGTACTTAGAAATTTTTTTCCAGCTTTATCCATGTTTAGGATTTGAAATTCCATGATCAAATGTTGTCAAGATAATAACAAGGAGCTTGAGAAGCTAAGGGAAGGTATTGAAGAATGAGCCTAAATGTGATTAATAAAAATATAGCTTTCCAAGGTGCTAACATTAGTGTCAGTGTTAGCATCAGTACGGTACTTAGAAAAATTTTGAACATTTTTCCAATTTGAAATTTTAAACTTTTTGGATGCTCAAACTAACATTGAAATGAGCTAAAATGATGTTTTATGAACACTGAAAATCTTGTAAACCTATGGAATGGTAGAAACAAGAGGTTTGAAGTGACATGAAGATATAAGAGAAAGTCCTAGAGGTGCTAACATTGATGCTAACATTAGCATCAGGATTAATATCAGCTCCAAAGTTAAAACAATTTTGGTCCCAGGGGTCTTGGATCAAGTTACCAAAATGCTAAGATTTGACTGCTAGTATGTTAGAAGGGCCTAGAAGAGTTGTATGGGGCCTCATAATATCGAAATTTAAGTCCAAATACCATTTTTATGCAACTAACATAGATATGGTGGTCTAGGGCTAAAGTTGACATGACATTAGTGGTCAAGAAGGAATGCTGACATCGAATTTGCATCACCTCCAATACTTAGAAAACTTTTGACTTTCAAATTTTTCTAGGATCATTAAGAAAAGTGTTCATAAGCTAGGTTATGACCTAGGATGATCCCTAAGGGTCTCCAAGAGCTAAAATGAAGACTTGTGACATCATTTTTAGGCCTTTTTAATGCTCAAAGTTGAATGGAACAATGTTAAAACCACATTTGGTTTTAGGACTTATGATGTATTTTTTTATCTTTAAAGAGAGTTTTCTTCTTCTCTTTACAAGAAACCCTTTAGTAAGAAGTGAAAACCCATGAGGGCTCTTTTAAATAAGGGCAAGGCTTGATCCTTTTCCTATGATATAGGGGAGGATTTTTAGGATTAGTTGTAAGGATAAAAACTTGAAAAGACATCCCCAAAATTGTTGGAGTTTTTCTTTAGATTCTCTTTGATGATTTGATGTACTTTGAATTTTTTAATATTATTATTCATTTTCTAGGGTTTGACATCCCTCATCTCCATTCTTTCAAGTTCTAATGCCATTTTTTTGCATCCTCATCTTTTTTAGTTTCAACACCATTTTTTGGGGTACATCTCATTTGTAGTTTGAGATTTGACTCATCTCTTACCTTTCCATTCTCTTCAATGACCTATTGATATTAGCTTTTGCTCTCAAAATGGTGAATTTAGTAGTTTCTAAGGAAACTTTAGTAATTTTGAAGTTATAAAATTTTCTAACTCTACAAGTGACATTGACACTAATGTCATTGTCAACATTAGCATCATCATGATGATATTAGCATGATTCCAAATGCTTGGAATTGACATTCAACATCTTTCCCTTAGCTCTGTAGGCTTCTTGACACCTTACAAACATCATTCTTACACATTTTGACATTAATTTTGACATCCTAGAGGTTCACAATGTTAACTTGACAAATGTGGAAAATTTTCTTTAAGTTCCATTGACTCTAAAGTTAGTATTAGCACTTGTGTGAACCATATTTTAACCTCCTTGACCACTACACTTAGCATTTAACATTATCTTATAACCTCACAGGCCACTTGGCATTGTCTTAAAAATATTTGACTTTAGTTTAGGTGTTAAATAGAGCTCAATGGGATCAAAACTACATCTTGGATGATGAAACACTTTTATATTATGGACTATAATATCATAGATGTGATATTATAGTTTAATATACATGGTCATAGATACGATGTAGTGGGCCATGGTCATGCCTATAAATATGAGCCCACCATTACATCAAAATGAAGTTTAAGCTGAACACTTAGCAAAATTATTGTAGTTTATTTTTGCAAAGTTAGAGTTAGTTATGAATGCTAATAGTGTGGTGAATTACAATTGTACGAAATCTTTATTCAAAAAGACTATTCCTAGACACAATACATGAATGATAATGAAGATTGAAAATTTTCTTCATCATTGCAGCATCTCACATAGAATAAAGTTACTTTTTCATGTTATTTACTTTTATTATGTCATTTACATTTCCTAAGTCATTTACAATTTTAATCTTCATTAGTAAGGCAGAATGAGTACAAATGGCTTCAAGCATAAAGTGTAATTGTTTGGTAACCCAATAGTGATATTGCTTAATTCGCTCAATGGTAAAGTTACTTGATAATTCCAATAAAAATTACATCAATCCATGAAGTATATGGAAAAACAAGAATAGATACTTATTATCATAGGCAAGAATAACTTTACATTTTCATTGTACGTAGAGATAGAAATTCCATTCACTTTCACTATGTCTACACTTAGCATATTTAAATCCAACTAACATCATTTTATCATATACCTCACTAAGAGTTAAATAATTCATTTTAAACCTTGATAACTCTAAATGGAAAAATTTATGATCATGAACTTACTATCAACTCAATAGTACACTTACATTTTCCATCCATGAATTACGATCTAGTTGCGCATGAATACTTGTGACTTGTATGGTTGAGTGTTGGAATTCTCTATCACTGATCATCAACACTATTTCTAGGGATGTTTCAATGTGCAAGTTTGTTAATCTTATACAATTCATTGTATCAAGCATCATCAAGTTTATCTTTCATACTTAAAATAATTTTTTGAAATACACACACACTTAAGTGTCAACCACATTAAGATGAATCCATATCCAAAATGAAATCTCTACCTAGTATTGATCTTAATGAAAGTAATAACAGATATTATAATGAAAAAGATTGATGTGCACTAATACAAATAAGAATCTGAAATGATCATACTAATTTTTATTATCCTGATTTTGCATTTATTATTCACCAGGATGAGTAATTCAGATGGAGAGACTTGTAGGAAAATATTGTCTTGTCACCAAAACATTCAATGTCATCTATGTTTCAAGGAGCCCTCATGAGGTCAAATCTTAGCCACATATAAGAAAGATACCAAGTTACCAAAAAGATGACCAAGACATATCATCCAACAAAGGCTCAAATAAGAAGGGATGCTATTAGGGTAGATATAATTAAGAGAAAGAAACTAAAGCACCATAAACAGTCATCCTTAGTGAAAAGCCTCACTAGACTCACAAATCTAGTTCTCAAACACTTGTCATATGCATTTAAGATCTAGTGAAGTCAACCCTTGGAGAAATACCAAGAAGAGATGAGGCAAACTCTAGACTTAGGAAAAATTTTAGGTCTACAACCTCCAATAGATCTAGAAGAAATAAGTCCATGATTCATAGATGGAGAACTGCATCATTCTTCAACTCTCTCATCCTCTTCATCACACATTAAAAAAATCTTACAAGAGAGAACGAAGAATAAGGAATCATGATAGGGAAAGGACAAGGGAACATGAGAGACATGGTAATAGAAGAAGAAGATATCTTGAGAATGTGGAAGATGATGAAGAAGATAGAGAAAGAGAAATTAGGTGTGAGCAAAGAGAATATTATGAGCATCGAAGAGGTCATGACTACAATAGAGCTTGCAAACTCAAAGATTATGAAGAACCCCCTACTATCCACTCATAATATGATTAATATTAGAGAAGAAATACACATATCTACAAAGCATCTAAGGGATAGTTGCATCAAGTGACTTAATATGAACAATATTCAAAATTTTGGAGGAGGATATAATGCAAATATACAACATCACCTCCAAGCCTTCAATGATTTCTACGTCTTACAGAATATGAAGAATGACTGGTAGAAATTAAAGTTGTTTTCTAAAATACTCATTAAAAAAAGTATAGAGTTAGTATAGATCCCTAGAACTAGAATAAATTAGAAGATGAAGTACCATGCTTGAACTTTTCAATTAAAAATATCAAACTTATTTTAGAGTGTTGAATTTAAGAAAATAGATCCAAGGATGAAAACAAGGAATACATGAATCCTTTGAGGCAACAATAAGTAGATACTATTCATTATTACATAGATGTTTGGATCATGAATTTTCTTAAAGGAAAAAATTATGTCACATTATTTATGGACTAAGGAACAAGACCAAAAAGATCCCTAGAATATATGCCCAAGGTAGATTATTAGACATGATAGCTCATCGAATTCAAAGGTTACTAGACTAGGTAGTAAAAGAAGAAGAAAGGCTACATAAAAAGGAATCCATTGAAGAGTATAATCGAGATCCAACCATTAGAAAAAGAGATGTAAGGATATGTTAAATGTAAGAAGAAGAAAATTTAGAAGATGTGATTTAGCAAAAGACTCTACCTATTTAGAAATATAGTCAATGATATTGCAACAAAGATAGAGAAAATGTGACACACTATGAAGGAAGAATTAGCCATAGTATTGAAGATAATAGAAGAGAAAATTGAAAAAGTATTCAATAGAAATAAGGATAAGAAAAAAGGATAATTAATGTGAGCATTATAAAAACAAATGAAAAGTTATAGTAATTCAGAAAATTACAGACTCAAGCTTTGAAGATGACACTAGTTGCGAAGTCTACAAGTATGAACATCCTAAAGGATGTTGTCCTGTCATGGCCCACTTATAAGAGTTTGGGGCATATGTATAGAATCCAAAGTTTGTAAAAAAGAATAATTTCCAAGATGATTATCTTATCCACAAGATAATTATAGAAAATCCTATTAACAACCATATTATCCAAGTAGGGCTTATCCTCAACCATAGGAGCAATACTAGTAGTAGGGACAACCATAATAGTCATGGGGGATGTCACTACTAAGGTAGCAATATCCATACCAACAACTAGAGCCATATCGATACTAGGTACAACATTCTATATCTTCTAGCCATAATTTTGTTCATACTTCTTTTCTATACTATCCAGCTAAAAATCAGAGACTTAAGACCTCACGTATGGATTCACATCCTTACAAATCTCAACTAGCAGTGGGTTCATCCTATCAAGCTCCTAATCCTCTACCACTAGCACCATTATTGGTCCTCCAAGGAAAACTGCCAACATAGCCACAATAAAAAAGTGCTACTAGGCTAGTCACTGCATAAGAGGACATCACCAATACTAGTGAACCAAGATCCAAGAAACATCCCTTCTTTAGGGCAAGTACAGAAAAGATTCAATGGACATGAACTTTATCAACTGCTACTCCTTCCACACAAAGTCCTCCAAATAGTACTTGCTTTCAACTTCAATAGAAAAGGACTTAACAACTATCATGCTTACACAAATAATAACACATTGGATAAAGACAGGAGCACTTTCCAAGAAAAGGATAGATCTAGGAAGTTTTAAAATCTATCTCCAAATAGTATAACACAAGCCATGTAAAGCTCTACTAGATTCTAAGATTGAAGTGAATTTCATTTCTCAAGACATGAACAAGGCCTCAAATTTACCACCATTAAAAAATGTAACATCGAAATAGAGTTAGCCAAACAGTCTATTATTGTTCCACTAGGATAAGTGGAAGATGTGATAACTACTATAAGTGGTTGGTATGATCCTACTAATTTTCTAGTTATTCATGTGGGAAAGAATAAAGGAAAATCTATTATGAGAATGGAAAGAGCATGGTGTAGCACTGTTGATGCTAAACTTGGAATTAGGAATTTATCCTTAGAAATTTCTAAGGAGGATGAAGTCGGGATTATTCAGAGATGTAGAATTCCATGTATCACATGCAACGATAACAGGTGTAATTATGTGCAAAAACATTATATGAAAAAAAAAGATATCATTCCAGTAGGCAACAAATATGTTAAAGATATGTGTGTACTACACTGTTTGTATATAGTAGCCACTAGAAAAGAAGACATCTAGTGGTTGATTGATGAAGAAAAATCACAATCAAACATATGCATGGTGCTAGTTGATAAAATTATAAGTACCTATGTTAAAGAAATAGATGAAATAGAGAAGATAAAAACACAACCTCCTTACAAAAAATCTTAATAAGATGAGAATATTAAATAGCGCAACTTAGAGATACCAAAAAAAATATGAACTAGAACCATTATAATTAAAGGCCTTACCGAATACATTTGAATATGATTTCCCTAATAAATACCAATCTTGACAAAGATCAAAAGAAAAAATTATTGGAACTGATAAACAAATGGCCAACTACATTCATAAGATCTTATGAAAAAATTATTGGTATTAATCTCTGTATTTGTCAATATCAAATATACACTAATCTAGTTGTTAAACCATGTTGCTAACCTCAATGAAGACTGAAATTGAAACTCAAAGAAGTTCTTAAATAGGAATTAGAGAAGGTATTAAAGGTAGGGTTCATATATCCTATCACAAATAGAGAATGGGTTAGTCCATTAGTCATTGTTGCAAATAAGTGTGACAAGTGAAGGGTTTGTATAGACTTTCAATTGTTGAACATGATGACATTCAAAGATCAATTTCCTTTACCATTTTTTGATTAAGCTTTGGATACTATTAAAGGGCATTCGTAGTATAGTTTGGGATAAATATAGTGGATACACTCAAATTTGTATCATACACAAAGACCAAATGAAGAAAACACTTACTAGCCCATGGAAAACATTTGCATACAAAAAATGCCATTTGGGCTATGTAATGCTCTAGCCACATTCTAGAGACTTGTTCTCAGCATCTTCCAGAAACAAATTGGTAATGTAGTTGAGGTATTTATGGATGATTTCTCTACATATGAACTTAACTTCAAACAAGCCTTGACTACATAGAGCAAGTTTTGAAATGATGTGTTGAAATAAATTTAAAGCTTAAATAGTAGAAAATCCCTTTAATGGTTTGTGATGGCATAGTTCTATAACACAAGGTATCCTAAAAAGAAATAGAGGTAGATTCAGATAAAAGTAGAGTCATCCAAAACATTACCTAAAGATCACAGACATTTAAGGATGTTTTATCATTGCTTATTAATAGAGGGTACTATAGGATATTTATTGAAAATTTTCTAAAGATTTTAAAGTTGCTTATTGAACTAATAAAGAAAGATGCACCATTCCAATGGTCCAAATAAGGTAAAAAGGCATTTGAGAGCCTAAAACAGATATTATTAAGACATCCATCCTTAGAGTTCCAAATTGATCAAAGCCTTCCCACATCATGATTGATGCTTCAAAATCTTCATTAGAAGTAATATTGACCTAGCTAGATGATCAAAAGTGACCATATTACATACACTATGCCAATAGAAGCATTATTGAAGCACAACTTAACCATACCACTACAAAAAGGAGCTTATGGCTATGGTATACACACTTAAAGATTCAAATATTATATGCTTCGGTATTCTATCTACATTCACACATACCACAGTGAAATCATGTTTTTAATGAATAAATCAATAGTTAATCCAAGAACAATAGGTATGTAATCAGATTTTTAATGAATAAAACAATAGTTATTTCAAGAATGATAAGATGGTATACTATAGGAATTCGACATAACAATGATTGGCAGAAAAGGAACTAAAAATATTCTAGTTGATCACCTGTCAAGACTCATATGGGATCCTCAAAAGAGTGGAGAAGCATCATCAAATTCTTTTCTTGATGAAAATTTATTTACTATGATAGAAATGATTGTAGATTTAGTAGCAAAGTCATGGATTACTGATTATATGACATATCTAACTACACAATAACTTCCTACTAAATGAGATAAAAAAAGAATCATTCCTTAATAAGGTAAAATAATATGTGGAGATCAAAGAAAATCTTTATAAGATATATGCAAATGGTTTAATACGATGGTGTATTCTAGAGAAGAATCAACAAAGATTTCTACAAGATGCACATGAAGAATCATGTGGTGGTCATTATGTAGGATGAAGAACAATAGTAAAAGCGATTATGGTAAGTTACTTTTGGCCTACATATTTAGGGATGCACATCAGTTTACATAATTTAAAGATTCCAAAAGGATGGAGGACTGATGGCCAAAAAGGAAGGACCACAACAATGGATATAATCATTGGATCTATTTGATATTTGAGAAATTGATTTTATGGGACCCATCATAAAAATGTCAAATAGAAAGTTCTATATTATCATGACTATTGATGACTGTACCAAGTGAGCATAAGCCATCATAGTTAATGATTGCACAACCATAACAGCTACAAAATTTCTTCAACAACATGTAGTGAACAAATTTAGAGTTCCACAAATGTTAATATCAAATAACAAAACTTATTTCATTTGAGTTACATTCAAGAAGCTAATGTAATAACTTGGGGTGAATCATAAACTAATGATACCCTATCATCCCTAAGTGAATGATCAAGATGAAGTAACTAATTGAGAGATTATAAGAATATTAACCAGAATCTTTAGTAAATATAGAAAGGACTAGAGAACTAAGCCTAATCGATCAACTTGGAAATATCCTATAGGTAATTCACTATATGAACTAGTTTATAGAAAATTTCCTACCCTACCAATGAAAGTAGAGATATTACCCTTACAATTGCATGTGCACTTGAGACAAATGTAGACTTAGCCTAGAAAGAATGATTAATGAATCTTAATCTATCAAAAAAAAATATATTAGTAGCTCAAATGAGTAACAAAATTCATAAGAAGTGTTCTAAACATTGACATGTGATGAATCATGTTTTGATGTGCTTCAATGTCAAACCCCAAGATGTGATTTCGAATATCTAATATCGCAGGGTATATGCCGACTTATAAATATAGTGCTTGGACACATGATTTGGGAGTTAGTTTTTACATAGAGTAATGAAGTTCTTACAATTTAGCCATTCTAGAGTTAGAATATTTTTGAGTGCCCACAGTAGGAATCTGAGTGTGTACAAATCTTTATTCAAGCATTGATGTACCTGAGCACAATAATGTCACAGAAATAAAGATGAGTTCTTTTGATAATCCTTCTAGCACTGAGAATAGATTAATGTTTCCTTTAATGCATTTAAAATTCATGCACTTTACCTTAATGCGCTTTAATTAAGCAATTGATTTCTAGTTGTTAATGAACACAAGCATGACCACTTCAACCATACTCATAGCACTTGGTAACCTAGAAATACTTAACGTTTGGTAACCAAGTAGCGCTACATGTGCTCAGGATGTGTTCGGAAAGTGGGACCAAGTACTTGTGTTAGGCTAGCTAGGTAGTAGATTAACTAGATATTAAATTCCTATACCTTTCATTCTTGTTCTAGGTGATTAAACTTATAAAATATAAAATGATAAAAATCATATACCTCAATTGCACTTGATCATATATTTGTACCTCACGAGTGGAACTAGGAAGACAACTATTGTTCCAATTGGATTTCACTTCGTAGAACTAGTGTACTTGGGAAATCAAGGTCTATGGAGTTTGACCAAATCGTGCATCAATGCTTGTGATTTGTATGGTTAGGCATAGGGGTACCTCGCCACTCATCAACATGTGTTAAGATTAGACAAGTTTCTATTAGGCCTAGAGATGGAGTCCTTTACTATAATCCAAACCATGTCACCTAGAAGATGAAGTCTCAGATGTTATGGAAAGGACCATATATCATCGATTCCACATATTAATCAAGCACCATCCAAATTTACCATCTAATGAAACCACAAAAATTAATCATTATCAACATTCAACAAGTCAAACCATTTTATGACTTTCCTTTCTCAAAAGAATATACCATGAATTTTGAACCACTTAATTTAATTTTTTAAATTTTCCTCTTAGATAATAGTTGTAGGGGTGTTATCTTTTGTACTTAGACACCAAAAAATCTTTTTACGTTTTTCTTACATTGTTCTCAAATCTTTATCATTTTCGTACATTTTTCACATTTCTTATCATTTCTTCATTCTTTAATATCTTTTAAGTTCTTTATACATTTTTCTATTCTTACATATTTTTTCATTATTTTTATAGTTTGACCATTTTCCATGTACATATTTTTGTTGATCTTTCTAATAAAATGTAAAGGAATAAGAAAGATGTAGTTAAAACAATAAGAATTTTACCCTATGTTATCAAATAATTAAAGGATTAACTATATATACAGTGAGACCACATCATCCATCCACTCATTTTCAACAATAAGAGATTGCTACCATGGATATAATGACATTCTTTTCATAATAAAATGAAAATAAACCTATGATCATTATTCCTAGATGGAAAGGTAAAGAACTAAGAAAAAATAAATAGGGTGTGACATCAAGGGAATTTGTGGATTCTCTAAAGCTACTACGATAAGGTCTATTATGTTGTTAAGTTGTATTATTTACTTGAGTTCTAATGGAAAATGGAAGTGTGTTTTGAAATAAGTGCTACCTTGTCATATCACTATAAAGACGTGTTACGCATGCTTAAAGATAGTCCTCAAGAAAGGTTGACACAGTAATAACATAATAAATACACAATAGAAATTTTCAGGGGTTCCACTCGAAAGACATAGTATCCATACCTAAAGGTAGGTGACTTCTTAGAAATTTCAAGGTTTCTTAGACTCACATTAGTTTCGAGGCTAGAAATACATGTTACCTATGCCTAAAGGGACTCCTTTGTCCAATGGTCAAGTCTCCTTTAAAATAAACCATGTAGTTAATAAATTTCTTCTTTGTATCTCATTATCAAGTAATGATATTTCTTGCAATTGTGATAGTCTTATAGTTGTCAGTTTTGGGATGATACAATGGGATGTCACTAGTAAGTGGTATGGACTTATTTTGGATCTTAGATAAATAATGATATGCATTACATAGAATTTATTATGCTTATGATAAGACACCTCACATTCCATTTTCTGCAATCCCTACTACTACCATTCCATCTTACTATTATATATCATTATAATTTAATGATTTTGTATAATATAGTGTTAGTTTCTTATTAGGGTAATAATAACATATGTGTTTTGGAAGATAGGTATGATTTGTATTCAACTCCTTAAGTGTCCACAAACACTTGTAGATGTGGTTATACAAGAGCATTAAGGATAGAAGCTTGCTTTGTGGAGGATCCACTTGTATAATTCTTATATTTCATATTTGATGTCCAAGTCCACATGATCTTGTACTTCCTGAATACTTTAGCAATAATCATTATCTTCCTACATATTCATACTCATAAGTTTAGCAATTTTGATCACATCATCTCCTAAACTTAGTTGACTTACCTTCCTAAACTCTTTGTTTAACATAGTCTTGACATTAAATTCTCACATTCTAAGCATCATCTATGATCAAGAATCCTTTGGATCATCTTTACACCTTCCAAACCAACTATTCCATCCATTTTTTCTATTCAATTTTGCAAAAATTTCACAAATGATATTGTAGCTATGATATATAATGCCTTGTGATATCACATCAATGATGTCACATCTATGATATTGATCCAACAAAAATCTATATATACATGCAAATTGTTAGGAAAATTTGTTATTCCATCATTTCATGCAAGGAGAGCTCATGTTGTTTTTCTATTTAACAACCCTCAAAGCTTCACATCTTCCTCACCACATGCTCAATTTAAGCCATTCTTGATTCTTTTTACTCATGAAGTGACCATTTCAGTTATGAGGGAGAGTGTTGCATGTAGTTTGTAAATTGTACTAAATTTTTCTAACACCTGGAAGAACAATTAAGCGTAAGAATAATAAGAGATAATAACATTTTGATCTAACATAAGCCAATAAAATTAATGTTCCTTTCTAATCCATCATTCAAATATATTTTAAGTGATGAATCAAAGATAGTGATAAATCATCAAGACAAAAATTACATTGAATAAATTAATAAATTATTTAATTAAAGGATTTTTCTAAACAAGGGTTTTTTCTGAATTAACAAATTCTCTAACTTTGCAATCCAATTTAAAAATGAAATTAATTATATTCAATATTTTTAATTGAAACTAAAAAACTGATAAAGGGTTATGAATCATTAGAAATTTTTCTAGAATTTTTAGGTAATCTTCAATCTTCTTATGATTGTAGATGCTGCCAAAGAGAACTAAAGCTAAAGGATCATTACAACCAAGGGAAAAGAGACCCAAAGGAAAAGGAAGAGGAGGAGGCATAGATCAAACTCTTCCGATGGAGCAAGAGGCACAATCATATTTAATCCATCAGCCCACACCTGCAACATGACAACCTACGCAAGTAGAAGCTAATACACTGCCAACCCAAGAACAAGGACAACACCTCATGCTCTCCAATGAGCGTACATAGGCCATAAAAGAGAAGTCTATCATGTCCACTATGATAGAGGAACTCAATTTTTGGCCATTCATGGAGCTTGCACCTATAGAGATTCACGAACAATTCCAAGCCTTACCACTCTAGCCAACCATCTCAAGTAATGATAAGTGGTATTTGAAGGAAGTCCGTCAATTCTAGTAGAATAAGCAAGATGATGTCATATTAAAGACTAAGGGAGTAACATTGCCATATTCAGTAGAATTGCAAAGGCAATAACTATACCAAATGTTGGGGCCAACATCACTCAAATATCCACAAGGCCCAACACAAATGCACAAAATCTATGGTTGCAAAGTGTATATGGAACTATAGAAATAAAATATATCATATTATCCATTGTAGAGAAGGTATACTTCAAAATTGGAACACACAATATCTTCCCAATTAAAAGACTTAATAGAATTTTCACATATGCTACTAGATGAAGTGTTATCTTGATGGAAAAATTCCAAGCCAATATTATCCATCTATGAGGCTCAAAGATAAGAAGACAAGGAAATCCACTCTTCCATTCCCTTGTCTTATTAGAAAGTTACGCAAATAAGCAAAAAGTTTGGATTATAGCAATGATGTTCTTTGAAAAGCCCAAAATGCATCATATGCAAAAATCTCCAAGCTGATGCCATCCAAGAAAGATTAAGTAGAGAAACTAGCAAGCACTAATGCTAAAGTAGGATTAACACCAACAACAAACATTCCAATAATAGTCACATAATAGGTAGAACCTAGTGGATCAACTTAAGTTGTAGAAAAAGTAGGATAGAATGCTTCACCAACACAATAAGACTATAGAATTTCTATGATCCATCTACTACAAATAGAAAAAATAATTAGTTGGGGAAGTAGGAAAGGCTCAATCATGTATAGGATGAGAGAAAATCCAAGTAGGCCTGCCATGTCCACAAGACCTACTAATGGTCAAGTATCTTTGCAAGTAGGAGAAGATGATGACTAGACATAACAAATTTTAGGGAACAATGCATCATCCCACATGATGTTAGAAATTGGAGGAGCTACTATAGTGGTAATGTGATACCAAGATGTAGCTAGAGTAGAAAAAGTCATAACATGTCATATCAAAGAACCATTCAATGTTCTTGTTGTGCCATTAGTAGATATTTCTAGAGCCAAAGATGTAGAAACATTAGCCTAAACATCACGAAAGAAAATAATGTCCCTTGTCGAACATGAAGACATATTGAAGAGATTGCTATAGATAGGACAAGTCATGAAAAATATTTTTGATATCCCTAATGATATCACTACAGTATAGTTAGAAGTAATATCTACTAAAGTTAAGCTGGTCATGACACAAACTACGATGCAACATGCAAAGATGAAGTGGAAAGACTACAAGAAGAATTAGCTACATTAAGAGCTAAAAAACAAGACCCTACATGACACATTGAACCAAACTAGCTAGAATAATTTAAAAATGAAAAAATTAATCAACATATGGCCAAAAAAAAAACAAATGGAAATGGAAAAATAAAAGGTGGTGTGGAATGTTTCAGTAGTAGAAATAAAACAATTTTTGTAGAGAATTCAAGGTTGAAGGATATTGAAAAGCAAAAGAACATACTTTAAAAATTATCCATAAGTTAAGAGAGTAGTTTACTAAAGTCAACTTGGACATAAGACAATTGACCTATGAGAACATAACCTTATTAATGGAAGAAGTACACGTAGTGTGACAGAAGTCAACCATTGAAATCAACGCATGAAAAAATAAGGCCAAGAAACACAAAAGGCATATGGAGCATTTCAGAGATCAAGTGGACATGTACAAATAGATTAGTGAGAAAGAAATCTAAATGGCCAAAGCCAAGAATAGTTTTATCATTGATTGGCAACCCATCCTAGATAGTCTTTCCCATGTCCATAAAGTAGAATTGAAGAACATAGGCCTATAGATACAGGACTTGATAAAATATATGTGGTTAGCAAATCTCCATTGATGAGTCATGTTTTGGTAGGGCTCTGATATCATATATTCGATATTGGAGCCACATTGTTGGGTATCTAATATCAATGCTCAACCTCTGATGTTGGGGATCCGATATCGCTTCATTTGTGCTAGCCTATAAATACAACACTTAGGTGCATGGTTTTGGGGATATAGACGTAAAGAAGGAAATAGATAGGTAGTTAGAAAGTAACAAAATTCTATTACTTTATTTCTAGTGCATGCCCGTAGTATGATGTTAAGTGATTGTATGACATCCTTATTCGAATGTGACATGCTTGGACACATTACATGCTTGACAATAAAGATCGAGATTACTTCCATCATTGCAACATCCACTTAGCTTTATTATTGTTAATTACTTAAATGTTTACTATTTTCCTTAGTTAATGTTTATCATTTATTACTCTTTATTGTTTCTGTCATTAAGCAGAATGAGTATGACTAATTGTGAGTGCTTAAGTGTAGTTACTTGGTAACCCAGTAGTGTTATTGTTTGGTACACCCAATAATGGTACACTTGGTAATCCCAGGGGTAGTTGCATGAAGTCCAAGGCATGTACAGAAGGTTAGGAATAGATACTCATCACACGTAGGCTAGTTTAGACTTTATTTTCCATTGTTAATTATATTAAATAATTAATTTCTCTATTATCATTAGAAGTAACATAAGGTTGCAATAATATTAATTATCATATGCCTCACTTCGAACTAAACCATACACGACAAAGCTACCACTAGTCCAAGTGGAAAGATAGTGAACTATGATCAAGACATAAGAATCTAGATGCCACAACTAGTCCCATCCACAAAATTCAATTAGATGGTGCGTGAATGCTTGTGATTCATATGGTTGGGCATAAGGGGTACCCACCACTCATCATCCACTATGCTAACTTATCCATGTTAACAGCAGGTAGAACAAGGATAGAGTTAGAAAAAAAAGTGGCTATAGTTTTTTCCATATATAAAAGGATTTTTCAGATAGGAAATATGCACAACAAAAGCTTCACATCACAAACTCTAAACTACGAGGAGTTAAATTTAGCTACTAAGATGACAAAGTTGTAGCAATAAATCTAATTAGAAGGATGACTAATTATCAAGAGTTGTAGAAGATGGCTAGAGCCTTTCAAGTAGAGAGAACATAATTTGCAACATGATATGTTAAGGTCAATAAAATGTTATTACAACTACCATGTCCCTAGGAAGTACCAATGCCAACAAAAATTACTGAATCAACATGAGTGATACATGATCCTAAAATTGATGAGGAAAAGCTACCAGCATTGCTAAACAGATACCAGTTCTAGAAACCAAATAGAAAGGAAAAAGGTCAATGGAGAAGCCACTGCCACTAAGAACATGAAGGCACTACATTAAGTTTTTTTTTTTGTTTTTGTCATGTGTGTCAATTATGTGTTACATGATAAGTTTGTAACACCACTCAAACAAATATGTGGCATTCATAGTAGAGTTATTCATGTATATACGTGTCATGATGTTGAGTCCATGTAACCCTACAAGTTGTGAGAAAATCTATCCTCCTTTTGTTTGAACTTGAGAACTATTTTTCAATTAGTCATGGGGGTATGATGAAACACTTTTATATTGTGGACTATGATGGCATATCTATGATATTGTAAATGTGATATCATATCTCAATAGACATTATTGTAAATACAATGTAGTGACCATGGTCATGCCTATAAAATAGGAGCCCACCATCACTTTGAAATGAAGTTTGAGCCTACCACTTAGTTAAGTTCTTACAATTTGTTTATATAAAGTTAGAGTTAGTTGTGAATGCCTATAATGTGGTGAATTATAGTTGTATGAAATCTTTATTCAAGTGGATTATTCTTCAACATAATTTATGAATGGCAATAAAGATAGAGATTTTTCTTCATTATTACAACATCTCACATAAAGGAAAATTACTTTTCCATGTTGTTTACTTTTACCATGTCATTTATATTTCCTAAGTCATTTAATATTTTGATGTTTATTAGTAAGGGGAAATGAGTATGACTAGTTTTGAGTGTAAAGTGTAATTTTTTGGTAACCCAGTAGTGACTTTTCTTGATTCACTCAATGGTAAAGCTACTTGGTAATGTCAATAACAATTACATCAACCTAGGACATGTACAAAAAACTAGGAATGGATACTTATCACCATAGGCTAGAATAGCTTTATGTTTTCGTTGTACTTAGAAATAGAAATTCCATTCACTTTTACTATGTCTACACTTAGCATACTTAAAGCAAACCAACATTATTTTATCATATACCTCACTATGAGTTAAACCACATGTTTTACATTTCACTAACTCTAACTGGGAAGACAATAATCACAAACTTTCTATCAACTTACTAGTATAAATATTGTTCATCTACGGATTATAATTTGGTCATGCGTGAACACTTCTAACTTTTATGGTTGAGTGTTGGAATTCTCTACCACTCATCATTGGCCAAAATGTTAAGATTATAGCTAAGTATGGATGATGTTGATGCTAATGTCAACATTAGTATCAACATCACCACTTATTGACCCTATCAAATAGCATCATTAACTTACATAATTGACTTGAAATCTTATCTCTAAGCCTCTCAAGCTCCTCAACATCATCTAGGTAGCATTTAACATCAATTTGGATGTCAAATGGGATCCCTAAGAGCTCAAAGTTGTAAATTAGGAAAACTAATGGAAAATTTGCTAAGTTTTGCTTAGACTCTAATGCCAACATTTTCAACACATGCTAAATGACATTCCTCACACTTTAAGTTAACATTTGATGTCATCCTTTGGTCTCACAAGCATCTTGACAACATCTTAACAGTATTCAACATCAATTAGGGCATCAAACAAGGCTCTAGAAAGCTAAAATTGACACTTGGAAAAATTTTGACAAAATTTCTTTTAAGTGTTGATGACATTGATGCTGATGTTAGTGTTGACATCAATGTCATCTCTCTAAGTTGTTGAATTTTCCAACTGTAAATGTTAAACTTGCCTTCATTGAATTCCAAATTAGCTTCGGGAAAGAGATACTTAACTTTGAGCTTGAATTTGGTAATTCTAAGTTGTAATTAGTAACACTAGGCATATAAATAGGAGTTTAAAATACAAATTCAAGACTAGTTTCTTGAGACCTTGAGCATTTTTTGAGATTTTAAGAGATCATGAGTGCATAGCAATCACCCTTATCTTCAACAAGCTTTACAATCATCTACAGCTTCCCTAGCTTCATCATTAGCATTGACATGTCATCCACATCAATCTTCCATCCCTAGCATTAGTAGTTAGCTCTTAGAAATTTTTCTATCTTTGAGTCATCTTCTAGAGTTGGAATTTTTCCACTCCAATGTCAATGGTAGAGTATTTAGTTAAAATAGCCCCATTTTGACCTAGAATTGATTCTAGATTGCTCCTACGACCTCTCCATCCATATCATCATCCACTAGAGCTTCAATTCACTTTTCCAAGCCTAAATTTTGCTCATGAATTAGGTTTTCATTATCAGTTTGATCCCACTTATGTTTTTGCTTTAACACTTGTAGTTTGGTCCTCCTTCTAAGGCAAACATTGATTTTGTTAGGCAATAAAGCATTCTATTCTTTGGAAAGAGAACTAAAACCCTCCATCCATATCATAACCTCATAGCATAATATTTTATGCTCTTTTATGCACATTTTACACTTCATTTTTATTCCATCTATCATAGTCTATTCTATACTTGGTTTATTTTTCTAGCATTTTATACTTAGTCATTTTTTCAGCAATAGACACTTAGTCATTTTTAGCATAAAATTCTATGTTTTCATCATTCTATACTTAACAATAAACACTTAGCCATTTTTAGCATTAAAATTCTATGTTTTCATCATTTCCCTACTATTTTTGGTTCGTGTTTGGTAGGCTAAGTCCATATTCAATTAGAGATTCTTGCCCCATTGTGTCATCATCATTGACTTAGTGAAGGTTATATCAAGTTCAAAACTGTTTATGGCCTCAAATTGAGTATTCTAACACTTAGTTCATGGAGATGTTCTTGTAGACCTAAGAGGAATAATTTTGTAGGAATAGTAATATAGGTGCACCCCAAGATATATAATCTAATTAGACCTTTATATCTTAGGATTGCCCACCAAAATTGAACCCATGACTTGAAGCTTTCAAATCAAGAGTATTACCACTAGGCATTATTATATTCCTCAGTAATTCTTTTAACATGAATCATTGCCTTACAATGTTGTAAAGTAGGAATGCTTGGAGCCATATAACAATTACATTTGAGACATTATTACATTCCTTTGTAATTCTTTTAATCATTGCCTTTATGTGTTGTAAAGTAGAATTGCTTTGAACTATATAACAATTACATTTGAGGCATTATTATATTCCTTTGTAAATATTTTAATATGAATAATTACCTTTTTATATTGTAAAATAGGAATGCCTGGAACCACGTAGCTTATTATAGGGTTATATAAGAACCTACAATGGCATACTTTTTATGTATCTACATTTGGTGATGAAAAGCAAATAGCCCAATATGACTACTAGTAGAAATTCATGATTGTGTCAATACAATATCATGTTGGCTAAATGTCCTTCAATGTGATTATAGTTAAGGTGGACCATAAATATCCTACAATAAGCATAAGGTTGTTTCTTAGATCATATTACCTAGGTTCAAGCCTAAGACCTTGCTTAGTGGAATGATAACAATGAGGTGTGAACCTAGTGACAACACTCGATTTGAAAGCTCTAAATGCTAAGTCATAGAGTTCTAATTAGACTATATATTCTAGATGTGTTTATATTATAGTTATTTCAAGGTCCCACTTGGCCACCCACCAAATCCTTAATGAGTATAAACGTAGAAATTGGGGGAGGGGGTGTTAGAATCAAATTGATCCAGGACTATATGCATCTTGTGGACATATAGCCAACATATAACTTTTGTAAAACTTAAATGCAACATAACATTGTGTCAAATCAACATACAACTTATGAGTGTTGGAACCTTGAAATAATTATAAAATAGGTACACCCCAAGAAATATAGTTCAACGAGAACTTTGTAACGTAGCATTGCTCACTAAAATCAAATCCATTACTTGGAGCTTTCAAATTAGCATACACCTTATGACTTGGAAACCATAAGTCCTAAGGAGGAAAATTGAAAAGGCATAACCAAAACCATTAGAGCTTTCCTTTTTTTATTGATTTGGAGTTTCTCCTCTTTGAAGTACTTGTGCTTTGAATTTTTATGCTCTAATCAACGAAGCAATGCCTCATCAACTATCACAGTTGTTTTGTATAACATAACAATGCTTCAAGAAAAAACTTGAGATTGTAATTCATATATAACAAAACTTGAACTTCCAACTTATCACATACAAAGCACTAATAAATTGAATTTTTAACTATAACAAAACTTGAAATTGCAACTTATCACATACAAGCCACTAATAAGTTAAATTTTTTACTAAAAAGGAGCACCAAATTGAATTTTTAAGCGGAAAGCACTAGTAAATTGAAATTTTTACCGCAATCTCAAATGATGGTTTTGTTCTCATAAAATGTCTTAAAACTGCAAGGTTATTTACAAGTTCTCTGTTTTAATTTCTCAGTTTGCGATCCCCTTTTCAATTTTCTTCAGCGACCAGTGAACATCGTGAGCCGAATCCGACTGCTTGAAAAATTTGTGTGACCGGTGAACATCATAAGCCGAATACGGCTGTTTGTTTGCGACTTTGCGTACATAAAATAATCCTGCACAGGGGAGAGCTCAACTATACAGAAGCCGGATAGCATTTTAAAATCCTACTCCCCACCATTGATCGCGAATGATTGTAAACGATCAAAGCGATGAATTCAACAACCAAGATCCGAACCACTGCTACAAACCAGGTTTTCTGTGTTTTTGCACCAGGTATCTTTGTATTTTAAATTTTATCTGTTTTGGAATTCTGTAAAAATATTTTTTGTTTATGTCAAAACCTGAAATGGGATTCCGCTCTGATTTCCAACGTAGGGATTCATGGGTACAGAACCGCAACATCGGCTATTCATAGTGAGCGCCCTGAAGATGAGATTTTGCATTATCTCAGAATCCCATCTGCTAGAGCAGACAAAGAAACAATGCGGAGGAGGAATTCTTCGTCGATTAGGGACCTGGACGAAAGGTTTTTGAAAATCCTGAAAATTTTTAAATGGGGTCCTGATGCAGAGAAAGCCATGGAGGTTCTGCTGATCAAGGTAGATCACCGGTTAGTGAGAGAAGTTTTGAACATAGATATTGAAATCGGAGTAAAACTGCAATTTTTTAAGTGGGCTGGTAGGAAAAAGAATTTTAAGCATGATTCAAGCACTTACATGCCCCTGATACGAAGACTGGCAGATGCACGAATGGTAGGGGAAATTTGGCAGACTTTGCAACAAATGGTAAAGGGGGATTGTGACTTTGATGCAAGTATATTGTCTGAGATTGTTAGAATATTAGGAAAGATGAAAATGGTTGATAAAGGCATTGAAATATTTTACAGGATCAAGGCTGAGAAATGCAGGCCAAGTGTGTACGCTTATAATTGCATGATGAGTGTGCTGTTGAAAGCTGGACTTCATGAGAAGGTTCTTGAGCTTTACAAGGAGATGTGTAATGAGGGGAAATGTTTTCCAGATACTGTCACTTACAGCATGGTTATTGCAAATTTTGGAAAGCTTGGTGATCCTGATGCAGCAGTAAGAATGTTTGAGGAAATGAAAGAAAATGGTCTGCAACCCAATGAGAAAATATTCACAAGCCTAATGGGGTGCATGTTCAATTCCAACAGATCTGAAGAGGGTTTGAAATTCTTTAACGAAATGAAGAAACAGAATTGCATGCCTAATGTGTTCACATACACAGAGTTGATTACCGGTTTGGGTAAATTTGGAAGGGTTCAGGATGCATATCAAATATTTCAGGGTCTTCAGAAGAATGGAATTAAGCCTGATGCAGTTTTGTATAATAAAGTTATTGATATTCTGGGTGATGTGGGAAGAGTTGAGGATGCTCTTCAGATATTTGACCAAATGGAGTCCACCAAATGCATTCCCACTGTTGTGACTTATAACAGTATTATGGAAGCACTGTTCAAGGCAGATAGGACATCTGAGGCTTTGGAATGGTTTGAAAAAATGAAAGAAAAGGGTATTAAACTCACTTCTTTTACCTATTCCATCTTGATTTCTGGTTTGTGTAAAGTGAAAAGATTGAAAACAGCTTTGAGATTGCTTGAAGAGATGGACGAGAAGGGTTTCCCACCTTGTCCAGCTGCTTATTGCAGCTTGATTGATGCTCTTGGCAAAGCCAGAAGGTTTGAAGCAGCTATGGAGTTATTTAATGAAATGAAAGAACATGGTAGTCCCTCTAGCTCTAGAATCTATGCTGTGGTTATCAAGCACCTTGGAAGAGCTGGGCGTATTGACCTTTCTACTAAATTGTTTGAAGAAATGCAAAGGAGAGGATATGTTCCAGATGTCTATTCTTACAATGCATTGATGTCTGCCTTGGTCAGGGCAGGCATGGTAGATGAAGCTCACTCTTGGCTTAAGAAAATGCAAGACAGAGGATGCTGTCCTGACATCAAGTCATACAATATAGTTTTACATGGATTGTCGAAAATTGGAGGACCAGAGGAACCGTTCAAAATGTTAGAAAGAATGAAGAGTATAGGTGTTCAGCCAGATTCAGTGTCTTATAACACTGTTCTTGGAGCACTTAGTAATGGAGGTATGTTTGAGGAGGCAGTAAACTTGATGAAAGAAATGACGTCTAAGAAAGTTGCATACAATCTGATTACATATTCCTCACTGTTAGAGGCAATGGGCAAAATTGATGAGGAAGGAAATCCTTCACTCTAACCTGTATCTATTCGATTTGCACCTGAAAAACCAATCCCAATGTACTATTTGAGCATGTTTTCTTGAGTACTCTTTTTCTTGATGTCTTATCCTGTCTAAATTGTGATGGTTAAACATTACGGTGTATTATCATCTCAAACATTACAACATTATAACGATTTTTTTAACTGGTTCTTTGTAAGTATGTAATTGTTACACCTTTGGGCATGCTTCCCTCTGAAACCAAACATTCCAACAGTTTTTCTACAAGTTCGTTGCAGGTTTACAGGTGTTAGAAATTGTTAACACTCCTGCCATGCTTCACTCTGAAATGGACGGCAACCGAAACAATACTTGTCAATAATCTTGAGAATGTTAACTAACTAGTCATTAATCTTAAGCATGTTAAGAAAACGATTTATTCAATACCATGGAATCGTCCAATGGGAACAGTTAAAGTGAAGCTTTAGCCCTTGATACGCTGAAGGGGGGTTAAGGGCAAAAAGAACTCCGATGGCCAACCCATATCCTTAAGATCAGGCTAAAATGATGATGATGATAAATTAGGAATAGTTAACTGATTTAAAGTTTCACTGAAATTAAAATCTTCATCATATCAATGCGAAGCTTAGACTACAAATCGAACAACATTTCGTTAACACCTTTCTTTTCACAATGCCAGGAATATCGGTAAAACTGGCTTGGAATTGAACTTGTTCCATGACAAGCCTGCCTTCCCAATACCTTTGCCTCAAACACTGGAGAGGAAGGGAAAAATAAGAATTTTTTCATGGTTGAAAAGATTATTTTATTAATTATAAAATTTGGCAACACGAAGTACTTCAACAAATCGGTAAAACGCCCACAGAGATCAAATTTTGCTGTCGAATTAATCTATGCATAAAGGTTCTTGATACTTATATTTGCCGATTCTGATCTTATTTATTTTTACCTGTACGTCATGTTATTGTATCTTTATTTTTAGGATTGAGACAAATACCCAAATCTCTAAGAATACAGGACAACGTGGTCTTATGGTGCAGCAAATGCTAACCAAATAACAGGCACATAATGTTACCACGTAAACCCAATGCCATTGCTATGGGAATTTATTGGTATTACAGTTAAACAAACACGCTGAGATCAGTATAAGGAGCAAGCAGGGCAAGCTATCTTAACAAAATCAGACCCAAAAGTCGATTCATGTTATCTTACGTTACAGTTTCAGGTGCAGAATTGCAATATGGAGTATGCAGACAAACCAGTTTGGTGCTTGTTAGGCATACCATTGCAAATGCCAAGCCCAACAGGACTCCATAGCTAGCATGCTTACCATTCAATTTCAAAGCACGCTTTACAAGAGGTCCCCCAAATGGAACCAGCACAATTCCACATGCCAAAACCATCAATTTGTCAAGCCCACTGTAATCAATACCAGATAAAATAGCAGCAATGGCAGCAATAGGACCAGCACAACCAGTCATAGTTGCAGCAGAAAGGGCACTGCGCCAACTATTTGTTGCTCCATAAATGCAACTGGCTACACATGCACCTCTGGGGAAACCATACAAAGAAACTGGAAGCATTAGATGTCTTCCCATACCATAAGCTTTTGGGGCAGCAACACCCAAAGCCAGGCCTTCTGCAAATGCATGTATTGCCACAGCACTCGAAGCTAGGAAAGCTTTAAACCCAGTTGGACTGATAGACCTAACTGATTTCATGATGTCATCCCCAGCATGACTTCGGAGAATCCTTGAGGTTGCAAAAGAACTAATTATCTGATACAGGAATGCACCTCCAGCCAGAAGGATTGATGTGTAAAAGAACCCAAGTTTTCCTCCCCACCATAATTGCAGTGGTCTCCACAGTGCCAATACAAAAGCTATCCCAGAAGCCATGCCAGTTGAAAATGACTGTGGCATCCTGATGGCTGTTGCAAACGAAACCAAAACAAAGCCTCCAAGAAATGGACCAAGTCCAAACAGAAGGGATATGGGCAAGCCTGTTGTGTTTTCCCAACTGCATCACAATTATATCTAGAATTAATAACCTAATGTAACTATTTTAAATTTTGTGACAAATGTTCTGGTGAAGCAAGTTTTAACCTCTTCTTTTGTTCAAAGCTTTGAAGAACTGCGCTCAGTGTTTCCATAAAAGCTACAGATAACGTAGCAGCAGATGCAACTTGGGATGCAGAAGCTTCCTGACCCGATAAAACATGAAACATTGCATAAGGCTAATGAATTAATTCGGATAAAAAATACAAGCGTCAACAAGTTCTTCAAGTAATAACAACCTTGAAACCATCAGGCAGCACTTCCGCTATGACCATCCATATCATACAACCAGCTGCAAATCCCATACAGAATGGGAGGAATTTGTGGAAAGCTTCAGCACAAACAAACGCAGGAACGGCCACCAAAGGCTTCAATCACATTAAAAGATGTTAAAAATAATTCATACAATAATATCCTGCTTTAAAACTAATAAGGTTATTAAATCAGAGAATTTACATGCATGGAAGGAAACAAGAAGTTTGCACAAAAATATGATATCTCAAGTCTGAATGCAGTGTTTCACTTCAGAATACAACCAGGAACGGATGGCATTCACCTCACACGATATTTTTTTGGCACAGGGTTCATCATAATACTCAACGACTATCATGGTAACTTTTACCCCAACAACATGGGCTAACCTCTACCGGTAAGCATGGTTTTACAATAATTTCAGTCAGCTCTGTACCTGGCTGTCAAATTTCACAGTCGGCTGTCTACCTAATGTCCCTGAACGTATGTTTGATACCAAAACTAGTTAAAGCAGAAAGCCTGATGCAAAACAAAGAAGCTCAAAATCTCATTTATGCATGGGATTTGAATGTTGATAACGTATTCAAATTGATCTCAGCCAACTAATCAAGGAACACTAACACTGTCCCAGTACAAAATAACCAACTACTTCTAGTTATGAGGAACATATAAGCACCTTTAGGCAAGAGGGCACAAATTCAATCTTGCTAAAGACAGACCTGAAGGCTATTGGGTTGTATAGCACCATTCTCAACAAAAGCAAAACCAGAGATATTAATAAAAACCAATGACGATGCCCAAAATAAGAATCGGTGAATGCTCATAAACCCAAGCCTACGATAAGACACATACGGCTATTGATTGGCTCTAGCTCTTTGTGTACTTTTCTTATATCCTGCCCCTATGGAAAGTGGATACTGAGCTTCATCGAGGTCACTGGTGGAGACTAAGTTTTTCAGAAGCTCTGGAAGATATCTCACATTCTCGGCATACGTATACTAAGTGCATTTTTAAATGTTTTTCAGGTCCATCAAAACCATGAGAAAGAATTTCCTAAACTGTGCATCTCTTCTCATTTTCAAAAATTAATATTATGTCTTTGTTAGCTGGACGCAACCCCTTGAAAAAAGGTTAGGCTTTCACTCATCCAACAACCCTTCAGGTAAATTTGAGCTAACCCTTCAGGTAAATTTGAGCTAGGCTTCACATCTGAAGGTTTCCCTCTATTCTTGAGGGATTTACCTTGTAAATCTTATGTTTCTTATTTACTGTTTTGGTTTTAGTTATGCACTTTGTTCATTATTTTAAGGATACTTCAGCTGTGTTACGTTTCAAAAATTGTCATTTTTCTAATTCATTTGCTCTGCTATGCGGTTTTTTTTTTTCGAAAACAGTAGTATCAGAGTAAGGTTGAAGGTTTGCTGGATTTTCTATGTAACTTAAAATGCAAGAAGCTGAAAAACTCTTTGAGTTTTTTGAAAAATTAATGCCACAATATTAGATCTAGATGCAGTAAGTCAAAGGTTTTAAGTGGTGAATGCTTATTAATCTTTTTGGAAGCATCGCTAAGAAGCTAGGGTAATTTAGTGACACCAATCAGTGCCAATACTGTCACAGCAATGAAAGAAGTGCATTGTTCTTAAAGTGGAGGAACTTCATCAAGAAGTCAAGTGCTGGTTATACAAAGCAATAAGAAGACAATATTAAATTGTTGGAAATGTGGTAAACAGACATGTAAAGAGAGATTGAAAGTTTGGTTATGGTGGAGTTGTATCTGAAGCAGAAAAAGGAATTAAATGTTGATGCATATTTTATTCTCTGAACATGTGAACATGGATGTCAGATAGTTTAAAATATCTTTTTATGAATGTCCAGGTTTATGTTTACCACATGAAGAAAGACAAATCTGCTAACATTGAAAAGGGATTCATTAAAATTGGATGATTTGGACCTCCCTTGCACATGTATGAGACACTTTATTGTCTATTGACTCCCACAGGTTGACACAAGGCCTCAGTTTTACACTGTCTAGAAGGCCTTGCTGTAATAGTGGAACGCTTCAAGCTACTGTAGTAACTACAATTATGTTCTCTCTATCATGTTTGTGCCTTTGATCAGTCCAAGCAGGGATGTTTTCTTGCTGATCACCGTTTTAGCGGGATATGCATCATTGAAGTAAAATGTCATATAAATAGAGGCGGTGGTGCTTTCATGAAGCAGATTCATTGCTCAGTGCAGAAGCAAGATTTATCTTCAAGTGGAAGATTATTAAGAATGTTAAGTTGAACCTTGTAGATTTATTTATATATTTTTTATTATTAAATATATTCTTTTTGTAAGGGATGAGACATTGTTGGTTAATAGGTTCTTTCTACATAGTTCTATGGGTCTGTTATTATTCTATAAGTTCTCTAGAATGTTTTACATTGTTGAGATCCTTCTACAAGGATAACTTCTAAATGTTTCTAGATTAGAGTTTGTAATGCAGCTTTGCCTATTTAAGGGCTGAATCCCTTGGTCATTGTATGTGAATATCTCATTTTGATTAATTGAACAATCTGAGCTGGTCTTCTCCTGTGGAGGTTTCCCTCTTGAGGGTTTTTATCTCAAAACTCTTTGTCTCTTATTTGCCGTTTCGCATTAGCTGCTGTTTTGATTTTGGTTTTGGGTTTGCATTTCACTTACTATTTTCAGGATATCACTGGGTTATGTTTTTCTAGTCCATATTTTATGCTGTGCTGTTTTTCCTCCAACAAAAAAAACTCCAAACATGCTAACATGAAATAGCTTTCCTGAAGAGATATTTATGGGCTGACAATCTTGCATTCTAAATCACCTACAAGTTTACCTTGCTGGTTATGAAATGGTTCAGATAGCAGTCTAGCCAAAAAGTGATGGTATGAAAAACTGCAATTTGATTTCTGCAATTAGGTGTGGCTGTTGTTCAATAGCTATTGCTAATCACTTACACCTTCATGATATTAATAGAGGTCAAAATGCAGAAACAGCCAAATTGTAGGTTGTCGTTGGATAAAAAAAAAATCATATGGCAGTTATCGTCTTGACGCCACTCCTGCCAGAAGTAGCATAGGAGAAAGATGTAATCACTTAAGAGTTGTTTAGGATAGGTATCAAATTCTAGTGTAATGAAACTGGACTGCGTTCCAATGAAAGGGTAACAGCAATAGTAAAAGTTCTTAAATGTGATGCCTAGTTGCATTAACAAACTTCTGTTAGTTCACATACATTCTGATCCCAATATTCCCCATCACGGATTCGTGATTTGTATTTGTATTCTTACTGAAATTAAAATTGAGAAACTGTTGTTAGCAGAATACATTTCGGAAGCTGTATTAATATCAATGATAAATTGCAATTGCTACTACAACAATGTCTGCAAGAACCATTTTCTAAGGGGGGAAATTGTAAAATTAAAAGAAGTATAGTTCTATATCTAGTGCAAACGACTATATTCACTACTATATAACCTGCCAAGTGTTTGCAAGGAAACTTTCATACCTGAGGCAAGGATGTAATTACACTCCATAAAAATGCATTGCTTGCAGGAACACCACGTGATGCTAGAACCATACTGACAGCCAGTCCTTCGGGAATATTGTGTACTGCAATAGCTATTGTAACCAACAAACCTTGTGACAATCCCTTGTCACCTGCAAATGAAACTCCAACGCCCGATCCTTCTCCAAATGAATGAAGAGTCATGATTCCAACAACTAGAACCATCTTTCGAGCATCTGCCCCTTTGATGTCTAGCATACTAACATCTCCATATTGTTCAAGAAACTGCATAACATCATGCATTCATTCAGAAAATGGGTGTATCACAAATCAGATTTTGAAAAGACAAAAGGATAAGAACAAGATATTAGAATTCTAAATGCAACAACTATATAATAGTTCTAATTCAAAAGCAATAGTTGCAATTCCTAAAAAAAAGTTCTAATTCAAAATCATTTTTAACAATGTTGCTGTCGTAGACTTTAAAAAAATATGACATCTTCTCGATATTTCAAGAGACCAAGCTTCGAAAAGGCTAACACCAAATATTTGATGTTTAAACATGTTGAGAGAGTTCTTCTGTCAAGCGACTGCTATTGGCTACACAATTCGGCACCACCAAGTGTGTTTAACAGTTGACAAGAAATAAGTTCAATAGATAACCTTTATCAACAGTTGGATTCCCAGAATCTCCATTGCATCATCAGGCAAACTCAAAATGAACATGGTCACATATAAGCTATTAAGCCAAAGTCAACAGTAAGTTCGATCAAATAAAAGTAACATGAAAGGTTCCTGATGTCCAAATAGAAAGGAAGCTACAATTAACTACAAAAAATTTAACATTTTTAAAAAGGATGTTCCCTCATCTAAACACAAGGCTCCAAAGCAATATGACATAAATCGAATACAAAATGTAAAAACCCATTTAATAACCCTTAAATTGCTATGAAATCCTACTGAATCCTCAAAATCTCAGTGCTTCTAATAGGCTGTCATTCAATGTTTTTATAGCTGATTTCATGTGCCAGAACAGAACACTTTAAACATACTGAAACGATACTGGATAAAATAATTCTACATCAAAACATGCATTTAGATACATACCTTCTGGCAGCCAAAGATGAAAATTCCTCCAGCCATTACACCTATGACAACACAGCTGCCTTCTCCATATTTCTGGCCTTCCTGAACCAAGTCAAAACTTGCTGCCAGCATCACTCCAGCTGCAATTCCATTACAAATTCCTGCCCACTGTGCTTCAAGCTCCACAAAGAAGAAAGGAACTGCACCCAGACCTGTTGCAGCTGCCATTATTAGAGTAAGCGATGCAACAGTCAACACAGTCACCCTGTTTTCCCTAATTCCATCAACCCCAACTTTTTCATCCTTTCCAATAATGTTAATATTATTAATTCTTTCTGCTGCATCGCTGCCCCCCGAACCCTCCAATGTTCTACCCACAAAAATCTCATTATTGCCACCATCAGAATCCGAATCGCCCAATGATGGCCTCTGCAAAAAAACCACCACCAGAAGAAATGCAAAGATCGCGACCGTGATTCGAGGCATCTTACAATAATTCGAACCCATCAGGCATTCATTCTTTTGCAGTGGTGACAACCTGCAAGCCTCGAATCAAGGTTTTAAAAAGAAGAAAAGGAAGAAGAAGAAGAAGAGGAAAATCTGTCACTGAAGTATAAAATTGAACAAAAGTCCAAACTGTTTCCTATGACAATCCAACAAACATGAACTCGCATACGAAGCTTGAAATCTGTTGTGATTCAACTGATCCTCCTCAAAACTCCTGAGCTAAATGCATGTCCCAGAAAATCCCAAAATATTACAGAATCCCCGACAGAAACCAGATCACCGTATCTCTGTCGAGGACGAAATCATAGAAAGGCTTCAGCAGGATGCCAAGATTACAATCCAATCAGCCCAAGACCGAGACTTTTTTCTTTTTGTCCTGCAACGGGATAGCTTTTCCCTAGCCTAGCTTGAAATTTCAGCAGCAATGTGAACACGGCAAGTTTTAACAGAGCCCCAAGGTCCGCACGCTAAAAGTGTGGAATTCCGGATTAATATCAGAATTCTGTTTTGCCAAAAAAACCATGGGCCAGGCAATTAACGAAACTGCTTGCTCGTTCTTTCTAAATTTGGATGTACGGGGACCAGAAATACGCATGCTGGTCAGGAAATTTTTATATTAACTGTGACTCAGTCTTCGCTTGATTTCTTTCCTTGCTTGGCTTCCTGAGCTGGGGCTTTTCCATTTGCTAGCCCATGGAAATTTAGGAATTCACAGTGGATTTAATCTGGGTTCATGTTATCCACTGCACCAGAAGTTTCTTTTCTTTGTGGTAGATTGGTGAATTTCCTTTTCACACCATGTTGGATTGTTTTTTCTGTTCGTTTTTTTCTTTTTGCTTTGGCGAAAAGCAACAAGAGCCCACTGAATCCAAGTTTCTGACTGTTCCAGGCTGCATGTGGGCCGGCCACATCGCTGGTCCTAGATTGGTGGATAAGCCATTCAGTGGATTGCGTTGCAGTTGCATAGATCCAAACGTTCAAATTTGTTTTAGCATTTTAAAGGGATTAGGACTTTGAGAGGGTTTCAAACCAAAATTCTCAATATTCGTAGTGATTTATATAGTAAGTCTTCAATTTTATGTTAGAAATATCAAAAGTCGAACAAATATTGGGGGGGAGGTGTCGGACCCCGAAAAGAAGAAGATTTATTGAAATTAAAGGAGCATCAATTAGAATAACTTGAATAAGTCATAAGGTTAAGGGAAGGGGAAAACTGAGAGCAACGTGAATGACACTCGGGAAACACCTTAAAAATAAACTAGTATTAGAGAAGGTACCCCAAGTTGGGACACAACCAAATGTTCGCACAGACTAGCTTTTTACAAAATAGAATGACATAGAATTTGATGCTAAGTGTAACTAAAACACATAGGTCTTTCCCATAGCTGCAGGAGATGAATCAATTGATGACTGTCCAAATTGAACTTGGATGCTTGAGATGTGAGTTGAAAATAGGTGAGGCAAAAGATCTGCAACATCTCCAACCTGGTAAGCAAACATTTGTTAGAATACTCTGTCTTTTGAAATAGAACATTGCATCTTCGCTTCCAAATATAATATAAAATAATAGGTCTAATAACTTTCCACAGAAAATTAAGATTAGTAGAAGTAATGTTCAAGAATCCGAATATGGCA
>MNCI01013751.1:243122-283933 GCA_015680685.1 Gnetum montanum
CAATGCTTGTAACCAAGTCGTACTCATGCCGCGCTAACAACAGGTAAGAAATAACATGAAATAAAACCTATCCATGTACTGCAAGGTTTATCCACAAAGCTCATCTTTATTGCCGTACACAACTTGCGTTCAGGTACAAAGCTGCTCGAATAAAGAACTATTCACTTGGGGAACTCCTACTACAGGCACATGGAAAATATTCTATCTTTGGGATGATCAATCTGCCAGAGCTTCGCTACTTCTAGCCTGGATTTGAAAATGAGGGGAGTGTCACCTCTTATTTATAGATTTGGTAGCAGACCGTGATATCGTGTACGCGATATCGCAGGGGATGATGTGATATCGCAGGGGATGCGATATCGCGGCTTGTGCATATCGCGTCTCATCAGTAAGCATGGCCTCAAATGTGCTTTTTCACTTTCTAAAAATTGAAATGAAGGTTGACATCCAAAATCTTAAGGAATTGATTGAATCCAAATGTGTAATTGAAGCTAAAACTATTTAAATGTGAAATATAGTAACAATGCTTAATGAATAATAAATTTTAAATGGATTGATGATTTGTAAACAACTGAATTGATGAATTGGTGAATGTTGGTAAATGTGAGGAATATGAATGTTGATGGATGATGAAAATTATTAGAGTGTTGAATTATGAATAAAAGATGAATAATTAGTAAATAACCGATGAATTTGATTTATTTATACCATCATCAATTGCGTAAATCACTCATTTCATTCAAATATATCAATGTTACAATAAACCATGATTCAAAAGAACCCTCTTAACAATACTTATTTATCATATAAATGTTGTCACACCTCAATATTTTACTTAAGATAATCCATGATTAAATCACACATAACTTAATACTTAGGGCATGTTATGTCATAATTCTTAACTTAAGAAAAACAACTTCCATACACATTATAAAACTTAAACAAAAGTGCATGGTAAATCAAAAATTCACATTTGAGTGCTTAAAACAATAATTTCCATAACCATAAACAAAAGCTCACAATTAAATCTCATAAATGATGATAATCTCAAAAGAACTAGTGATATTCAACAATACATCTACCCAAGTACATCATGTTCATCATTACATCAATATTAAAAGAAAAATAAGTTCGAAAATAAGAAAGAAACTTTATTGATCATGATCCATCACCATCCAACTCCTAGCTGCTACCATCTAAATTTGCATACAAACATGTAGGAAGAATCAAAAACCTTCTAGTAGAGGAAACCATCTTGGTGTACTTGGAACAAGCTATAGGATGGAACTACATGCTACATAAGAAATCATTTAAAGATCCATGAACTATAATCAACATCAAAATTGTGATATCCATAGAATGTTAAGGAAATAGATTAACTAAGAATGCCCTAAAAATTAACCATCCATGAGGACTAGTTGGTCCATGAAGGCCTCACTTATTTTGGATGTTATCAACAATTCTTCTCAAGGACTAGTTGACCAAGCATCACTTGATCTTGGATGAATCAATCCTAGAAGAAATCCCATGTGTTTCACCTATCCCTATCATTCTGAATCATGAAACTAGCCATGTAAGCAATCATAAGTGATGTGAGCATACACTGATTGACTAAATAACCCTCCCACAATGCTTTCCCATTATCATAGCATGTTTGTAATCATAGGTGAGATGTACAAGAGGCCAACCTAGAATTCCCACAATGCTTATCCACTAATCTCAATGAATGCAAAATCGAGAGGTTGAAATGTCCAAAAACATACTTGTATGAGTACCAAAGGTTAGGAAAATTTAGAGGATGTCGAAGCAACATGAAATGAGTGAAAGAAATAAACCATGAGTTAACCACAACCCATGGCTTGAAGCAGAATATTAACCATGACTTGTGGTTAAGTCGTGATGGAGATCATGATGTTGCCATAACCCAAAAAACTCATCACTATCCATTTCTACCTGACCATGATCCTTGTTTAGTTTGTGGTCTAAACCACGACCTCACCATGAGTTATGGTATATGCCACAACTCAAAGAATGTATATCTTAGCTTAAGTTTCTAGTCATCTGTGAAATCCATGACTAGTAGTTCAATTATGGTTGGGGACCACAACCTCACCATGACCCATGGTCTTTGCTAGTACCTTTACTACAAGTTGTGGTAAACATACCATAAGTTGTGATGGTGAGAAGTGCCACCGGATATCCATTGAAAGACACATGAAAAGATCAAGAATAAGTGCAAAATGATATCAAAATTACAACATGAATTTTACAAGAGATATAACCACACAAAGGGCTACATGTACTTGAAATTACAAAGGTGATAAATAACACATTGAGATCATCACAAGGTAATAAAGCTTGGAATTAGTTGTTCTACCTTTAGAAGGAAAACCTACAATACATAAGATTCACTAAAGCACCAATGCAATATCAAGATCATCAATAAGAGAGATTGATTAGCACATATGAATAAAGAATGCATGAAAAACACAACACTAGCTTTATATATAATTTCTAGATTTTCTATATCAATATAGAAACAAGGATTCAAAGTAGAATATCTCTTTGATCAATTCTACAATAATTAGAAAAGTTAGCCAAAAGTCTAGTGCATAATAGAAAGTCCAAGTACACTTGAGAAAGAAATAGAATAAAGCTTGAACAAGTTTTATAATAAGATAATATTTTTCAAAAAATATCTAATTGACACTTCATTACATGTGCCATCATCTTAACAACCTATTCTTACTAAGAAAACACTAAGAATCAGTCATTTCCAAATAAAATTCCAAAAGATGAAAAAAAAATCATATTTTATAAAAAGATACTAGATGTTTCCAAAAATAAGCATTTAGAACAAGAATATTTATAAAAAAATTTACAATTTATAAAAAGATAAGCTTTAATAAAATTTTTATTAAATATTACAAAAATAATACCAAAATAAAATACTTGGAAGGTCATGAGATCAAATCATCAAGAAGCTTTAACAAATAAACACAAGACACATGCCAAGCCATAAGTTAATAAAAGAATAACTATGTGATGAGACGCGAGATGCACTGGGTCGCGATATCGCGTCTTCCCCTGCGATATTGCGTACGCGATATCGCGTCCCGCTGCCATATCTATAAATAAGAGGCCGCACTTCCTTCATTTCCCAATCCTGGCTAGAAGTAGCGAAGCTCTGGCAGATTGATCACTCCAGAGTTAGAATTTTTCCCATGTGCCCGCAGTAGGAGTCCTAGAGTGAACGGCTCTTTATTCGAGCAGCTTGTAACCTGAACCCAAGTTGTGTACGGCAATAAAGACGAACTTGATTGGATAAACCTTGCAGTACATGGTTTTATTGTTGTTTATTTACTGCTTTCCTAGTGCGCACAAGTACGACTTGATTACGAGCGTCTACGGACGTGTACGGCTAGTCAAGGAATCGGCTGCTTGTCGCAACGCATGAGTACGACTTGATTACGAGCATTGGCTGCTTGGTAACCCAGTAGCGTATTCCAGGATTCTGCGCTTGGTAATCCCAGTGGTAGTCCAATGTGTACGGCTAGTCAAGGAATCGGCTACTCATTGCTAGGCTAGAACGTGTGATAAGTACGACTTAGTTACGAGCACCCACGGGTGTGTACGGCTAGCTAAGGAATCGGCTGCTTATCACACTTAAGCTAAATAGGTGCCTCAGTACGACCACTTCGAGCACTTGCGTTACGTGTGGTGATCCCAGTAACGATTAGCGTTTGGTAAGCCACAGTTGCATAGTTCAGGGTGTGTCCGGTAAGTGGGAACGGATGCTGACGCTAGTTAATTTAGACTTAGGACATTAGTTAGAGTTAGCTTAGTTTCTCAACCCTTTCCCCTGATAGCATAGAAGATAAACCGAAAAATACCAAAAAAATCACATACCTCAGACTTGCTTAACCATACACCGTGACACTTACAAGCAAGCCTGGGAAGACAACAAACGATTAACCCCAAGCGTTTCTTGTGGTGTTAAGGAATTTAGTCTGCGGAGTTCGACCGGATCACGCGTGCATGCTCGTATTCGTATGGTTGAGTGTAGGGGTACCTTGCCACTCATCACTATGCATAAACTAGGGGTTAGGAACATGGGATGTTACCAATGTAATATTAATTATGATGAAAGTAAATTAAGAGTATATCACATGCTTGACATTGAGTAGACACATCAAAAAAATATAAAAAGAAAAAAATTTCTGATTTTAGTATTATCTACTTAGGTATATAACCTTACAATTATACTTTGAAAAAATAGGTGACTAAAATTAATTATTGTAGGAGAAAGGTTGCACTCCTAACAACATTTACTTCACTCTTCAACATCCATGCTTGAACTTAAAATAGCAAAAGGATTTAAGATAAAGAATTGTGGCTTAATATGAATATTTGTGTGAAAGTAAGATTCAATAAAAAATGGTAGTACATCTTTTAGAAGATTTCCACCTCATTGCTTGTTATTAATCTTAGAGTGAGAATCTTTACCATTAGCTATAATTTTCTTATCAACTCTACTTTTAATCTTTTGAGGTAATAGTATTTTGGTTAGACAAGGAAAAATTTACTTTACGAGTTATTTGTCTAGGTTGATCAATGTTTTTTTATCATTAGTAAAAATATACATAAGAGCTTTTGTCTTTTTTTCTTTCTTTCTTGGATTGTTTATTTTTTTGAAAAAATAGGACTTTTGTCCCTATATTACATAAAGATCTAACTTTTTCTTTGTTTGATATTTGCCTTTGACTTTATCTTTCTATTTTCACTTGAATTTGCTACATTTCCATATGAAAATATGACCTTTAATTACTTTTAATTTTATCTTGTTGAATACATTTCTTCCTCTAGTTTGTAGTCCACAATGTGGGTAAGAAATTTGTAAGAAGAGTAATGAGTTCAAGTACATGTTAGAACTAACATGAAGATGCAAATTACTTGTACTATTTTAAAATTTAATAATTTTGATAAAACATCTATTATTAAAATATGAATTAAAAAATTTAATCTTGATTAAATAATATAGATATTCCTTTACATATAACTAGTGATTGAGATAATTCAGAAAATAATGTGGTATCCTTAAATAAAAACTTATTAGCATTCCTTACATTAAAGGTATTTTCCAAAAAAATTATAGAGTTAAAAAACATGATGTTATGATAATTTTTAAATCATATAATAAAAAACTATTTCACTTTTTTACACTCTTTTTATTAGCCTCATAAGTTCTCAACTTCCTCACTTGCATATAAAATAGATCAATGCATAATTGAGCAGGAGTCTTTACATATCCCCTATAGTTGTGGAGTATGATGTTGTATTAGAGGTAAGGTGTGGGAAAATCATAGCAACCTAAATTAAAGTTAGTACAACATACACACAACAAGCATCCAGCCACAGTATTCATAACTCATACATTTATCACATAACATTCATACTATCATAATACCATTATCACAACACATGGACTTATCATATAATCATAATCAATATAGACTTCTAGAAACCTATGCTTTGAGAAACGTCATTAACACCATGCATAACAAATACCTCAACATCTAATGCTCAAGGACTCATCCACACGTATAGTCAAAACATAATAGCACATAACACTTTTCTTCAACATATTATGCTCCAAAGGACTTCTAACACATGCTCATGACATATCATCACCATAACCATGCATACAACATAATATCCAAGCATAATACATAATGCCTAACACACTTCTCCAACAATCTACACCTTAAGGAAAACATATCTTCCATGGTAGCTGACACATTTTCACTCTATGTAATGCATGATATTATTGACATGAATATTCATAAAACAAACAATGCATGTGATTATTTTATTAATTTTATTAACATATATATCACTACTAGTATTAGTGCCCACTACATCATCTACATGTATCACTACTAAAAGATACAACCCCAAGCCACCAACCTTCTAAAAGATAGATCCATGTATATCCATATGCTCCAAGATCTGATGCTAGTCATAGGCACACCCTATATCCTTCCACTTCCACTATGAAAAATAAGATAGAATCCTCATCAATGCATCTAGCTAGGGTCATGCTAAGTTCTCCAAGGTGCCTCATTACCAATTGGTCCACATCCTTATCTTGGCTCCACACATCATGTGCACAACACAGTAACATTACCAACATAACAAAAACAATGACCATAAGCAACCAATGTTACATGTGTTATCCTAAGTTCATAATATATCATGTTCAACATAACATATAATTTGACACATTCACACAAAATCCATACTTTACACACATATATCATGAATAATTGTATCATAAATACTTATCATAGATCAGAGTAACTAGTACTATCAAAAAGTACCATAACAATCAAATGTCATGTTATAATTACTATGCACAAGATGTAACAAATGTCAAATTTAAAAATTTCATGTTCCATCAATACATCAACCATGACTTGGACCATGACTCATGGCACACTCATGAGCATGCTTGAAATTTAATGATGATATGAATGTATATGGTCTTTAAAACTATATTATACAATTTATTTTTAAAATAAAATGTATGATAATATCTTGTAGAGAAATAAAATACTATATTTTAGGTAAAGAAATGCATATTTGCAATTTATTAAATTCTAAAATTCTAACCATGCTCATAAGGGTTCTTTACAAGGGACTACAACCTAGCTGCACCTCTTTATAGAAACTAGCTCTTCATTCATTATGATCCCACCATGACTCATGTCCTACTTGTGGCTCACACAAAAATGTGACTATGACCTCACTGCAACAATGTCACAATTGCTCATGGCTCGTGCTCATTGGAAATAGAAAATTGAAACTCTGTCGTAACCTAGCCACAACCCTATTGCAGTTGTCTAAAATGCACATTTTTTACCACAACTATCTTGCAACTTGTGTCCCCCTTTAGAACCCTTGTGTGACTAGGTTGCAACTTGTTTGTAAGTCATGCTCATGATAAATATTGAGTTTTAAGTGATGCAACAAAAATATCAAGTCCACAAAAAATTAATCTAGTTAGTGTACATGCTTCACATCACATCACCTAGGGCCTAGAAACTAGCAATGGGATCTTTGTTATTTTTAGAATCATTAATAAAAGTATTGATATTACCCATTTGAATCACATCCCTCATAGTAATTACACACTAGAGTCAAACACTAGCTTATGGAATTTCCAATGAACCAAATACTTGAGAACCACCACATAGCACCTAGTTATCCCATTATGAGGCTTATGAAACTATACAATGATCTCAAAACATAAAATAGAATATGAGTAAATAATCCCATCTAAAATTTAGTAAACTTTCCAAAACTTGAAATTCAAAAACCAAGGCATGAAAATGCTCTCCATAAGATCATGGATCCTCTAGAATCTAAATTGATCCTGCTGTTGTATCCACTTTTTTGGTACTTCAACAATTTGGTCAAGTGTGTTTTTGATATTTTCACATCAACTTAGACACTGCTAAACCCCTAAAATCATCATATTGAGTAGTTGTTTGGATTCTTAGAGGCTCTTAGCAGATGTTCCTAATAAAGCCCTAGAACATTAACCTTAAATTGGGCATTTTTTATAGCTTTGATAAGGTTAAAATGGAACCTTTCATGGAGGTGACATGAGGTGATGTTAGCATCAACATCAACTACTAGCATCACTACTACATCATCCTTTAAACACTTGTCCTCTAAACATGATGTCACCTCCATCAAACCTTCAACAAATAGTTTGCATCATCCTTGAGGTAAGAAATGTTAGTTTTGATGATTTGGTAGGTTCCAGAAGGTTCAAGATGACTTATTTCCATTGCATGATGCTTAGGTTAGGTTGATGCTAGCATCACTTGAACAACATGACTTCAAAACTTAACTTTAGATGATACTTTTAACTAGGTGTGATCTTTGAGGTTTACTCAACATCCTCTTACTAATGTTCATCATTATTTCAAGCATTTATAGTGATCCTTGGGGCCTTGAATTGGGAACTTAAGGTATAGAATGTGAAATTATGCTAGTGTAGGTGATTCTAATGCTAGTGTCAGTGTCATCCAGCGTTAGCTAGCATCATCAATGCTACTTGTCTATTGTAAAAATTCAAGATGCCAAAAGTGAACTCTAAGTTAATAATTTGAAACTCAAAATATTTTAGGAAATCATAGGCCTATAAATACAAGGTTCAACATTAATTATAGGCTAATTTTTCAAGATTTGAAAGTACTTTCAAATTTCAAGAGATTTAGAACACCACCATCTACATCAAGTACATCACCTACATGCTCCATAGCCATTCTAGCATCATCTGTAGTCTGTGAACTTAGTCCTAGCACTTGCATTACTAGAAACATATGTAAGCACATTGATGCTAACATTAGCATCACAAAGGCTAGTGTTAGCATAATCACCTTAGTGTCATTAGGTCACTTGCTAGTGTTACCTCTAAGATAACACTAAGAAACTACCTTGTTTTGATCCTAAATTAGCGTTGATAGACTTTCTATTCATCTCTAGATGTATAAGGGATCATAATTCATTAGTTAAACCATTTATTTATTCATGAACTAAGTTCAAATTATCAATTTTCAATCTATAGTTTGTATCCACAATTTGTATCCCACACCATCATAGCTCTTTACCCTCCCTAGAAGGAAAACTTTCTTAGTCCATCTAATAAAGCATTTTTTGTTTATTTATTGGGAAGGAAAACTCCAAACCATTTCCTACATATTGGTCTCTTGTTTATTATCTATTTTAGGCATCTTAATCACTTTAAATATATCTATGTTTCTTAGATTGTATTTACATCATTCATATTTCACTAAATCTATCACTAAGTTTAACATCATTTATCTATACCCTTATGATTCTAATCTTGATCCATATGCTAAGTTTGTATTTGATTAAAGGTTCATGCTTCTTCATTTCATTATCATTAATCTAACAATGATTATGTCATTCCAAAGACCATTTACGATCATGAATCATGCATTGAAGTGGGTCATTCATGGAGGTGTTCTTGTAGGATTATGAGAGAATAACTTTGGAGGAACATTTTTAAAGCTTTCTAGTGTGTTACATTTACATTAAATTTGATAGGTCCTTTCTAGATTTTTTACTCTTTCTATTAAACATCCTGTTGTTCTTGCAAGATTATTCTTTCACAGCTTTGTAAGAACACCTTCATGAATTAGATGCTAAGCATCTAACTTGTAGTTGTAAATGATCTCCAAATCAATATAACCCTTAAGATATCAATGATTATGAAATGAAGGGGCATGAACCAATAATAAAATATAGACTTAGCCTACTAAGAAGACAATAAATCTAAGTAAAACATAATTTATGTAAATTAAACTAAGTATAGAAATAAACAATGTATGATGTTGAATAAAATCTTAGCATGGAATTATGCTTAGAATAACTTAGAATAAAAAGTCAATGGAAAATAAGAAATCAATGTGGGGGAAATGACTTTAGTATTCCCTTTCTAATGATAAATATGTTTTATTAATGAAATATAAAGTTCATCTGTTATGGAGGGCCAAAACTACAAGGGGTGATGAAAAACATATAAGAAATAAATTTGATAATAAAGGCTCAATTTATGAGCTAAGTATGGATTTTGGTGATGAAATTTAACCTTTGAGAGATGTAGATTTGAATGGGGAAGTTGCAAACACCATCCAAAATTAATTCAAAGTCAATAGGGCTATTTTATTTAATAGTCTACTTAGTGATGCTAGAGTTGAAAAAAATATTAACTCTAGAATGGTGACACTAATGCTAAAAAATTATAACTCTTGAATGATCATGTTGATGTTGAAAAATTCTAACTCTAGAATGGAAATGTAGATGTTGAAAAATTCTAACTCTGAAATGGTGATGCTGAGGCCACCTAAGTGACATTGATTTTGGTGTTAGTGTTAGCATGTAAGTTGTCATGGTCTTAGGTGTTAGACCAAGCTTAGGAACTACCAAGGGAAGCTGTTGTGATCATGGAGTGTTGAGGAGATACTAGGAAGGTAAGTGTTCTTGATCCTGATCTCTTAAAATCCAAAAAGTACTCTAGATCTCAAGAAAACTAGCCTTAGAATTGGGTTTTGATGTAGCATTTATAAACTTAGGTCTTCTAAATTCAACCCCAAAGGCAAGTGTAGTTAACTAGAATTTATTTTTAAAAACTAGAAGTTAAAGTACATATTGATGACATTGATTCAAATTTGACTAAGGTAGGTGATGCTAATGTTGACACTCACATCACATCATTTGTTCTAGACTTAGAAAAATTTTTGGTGGATAGGCAAACTTATGAAGCATGCTAGAGAATTGACTAAGATAAGTGATGTTGATGTTCATATTAGAGTTAGTGCCACCTAGCAAAACTTAGTCTCAAATTTAGTCCTAACCTTTCACATTGCCTCTGAACCTATCAAATTCACCATTTAATGCATTGAAAATGATGTTGACTAGTCATTGAATAGCCCATGAGGCCAAAAATATGTTTTAAATGCCTATTTTTACATTTTGAAGATGTGTTATGATTGGAACTAGGATAGTGATTCTGGTATTAGTGTTAGCTCCTAACCTAAGAAATATTTTGCTTTCTTGGTCTTGGAAAAACTTGTCAAAATGCTAAAAATTGATGCATGTCATGCTTAGACTAATGTAGATGAGTTGTTTGGGATCTTGTAGAGTTGAAACTAAGGCCTAGGAGCTAGTTTGATGAAGGTGATGCTCAAGGGGTGATGCTTACGCTACATCAACATCCCTTATAGGACACTTAGAATTTTTTGCTTCCTGAAGTTATTAGGATCACTGAAACTAACCAAAATTGTCATTTGTTATCTAGGATATGATTAGGACCAACTATTAGAAGCCTATAGAAGCTTGAAATACTACTAGTAAGGATATTTTTATAGGTAACATTGGTATAAACATCAACCATCATTAATTAGGTAAAACACCTCATTTTGGGCCTTCTAATGCTACCAAAATTTCCAAAATTGATGTCTATCATATTAGGGATGATTATGGGCAATCATGGGAAGTCTATAGAAGTCCAAAATGATATTAGAGATGGTGCTTTTACAGGTGACACTAGTATCAGTATCACCCAGCGTCACTTTGAAAAAACACCTCATTTTGGGCCTTTAAATGAAGCTGAGATTGCCAAAACTAATGCTCATATGTTGGGCCATGACTAGGAATATCTTCTAGGGGCCTATGGAAGCCCAAAACATGACTTGTGATGATGATTTTGGGATCTTTTGATAGCCCAAGTGGATGTAAATATGTTGGAACTACACTTGTCCTAGTTATGTGAAAAGCTAAAAAAGCGGGTACAACACTTGTATCTTCTTTGAATCTCCTTGATTAATGTTAATGTAGGTCTAAGGTAAAGGTTAACATGTCTTTTTTATTTTTAGTCATCATTAGCTTCATATCTCTAGTAATCTCTACATTGTTATCATCTTATCAGCATTTTTCACATTGTTTACATGCTTTTATTTTAATTTCTTTATGTCATAGTACTACAACAACTATAATCTCTACACTCTTTACATCCTTTACATAAATATTAATTTTCTTGTATTTTTTATTTATTAATTTTTTTTTCTATTTCTATATTTTTCTATTTTCCTACATTTTTGTTTTTCTAATATCAATATTATTTTTGCATTAGATTTTTTTGGTGTCATCATGTAATCCTTTTTTGTTATCTCACATATTTTCTAAGTATATTTAGGAGTATCATATATTTAGCATTGTATCATTGGTAAAACTTAGTCATGATATCTTCAGTTAAAAACTCTTATAAGAATAAGGAAGGATGACATATTATTTCCAAATAATAGAACATGCATATAGGATCTCTTGTGCTATGAGGAAAATGGTTGTTTCTATTTGTGTTGATGTCTTCATGAAAATGGCTAAATTTTAATTTGCATATAATCTCCCTTCATTTCTTAATCATTAAAATCCTATCTTCCTCTTTGAATAAAACATGAAATGGCTTATTAGGCATCTACACTTTTATAATCAATCCCAACAATTGATTATTGGACCCACCACATCTACATCATTATCCCCCATATCTAATCAATCTCATTAAACCTATCAATGTAATAATTTAAATTATAATCCCCAAAACTTAGTTTCTAGTCTTGGAGCTTGTCCCTCTACATTACCCTAGCTAAGTATCCCTGAATCTACTACTTCTAATACCCAATCTCACTTATTAAGTTAACCCCTATCCAACATGTCTGATATATCGCATTAGCTTCTATCCTTCATATAGGACATCAATTTCAATTTTCAAATTATTGAAAATAAAATTTACAAGTTTGTAACATTGCAACTATGAAGTTTTTAAGATCAATGATAAGTAACTCAAACAACCATGATCTCAGAGAGAAGGGGACTAAGAGACATATCAAACACATTAACCTTGATATGTAAAATACATGAAATGTTATGTCGAATAAAATGATTAGTCACAAATGCTAGTAATAGTTATAAGGAAATTAACAAATGTTAATAAGATAAATAAAAATAATGTAACATCGTGATGGTGGAACATTGCAATAGTGCCAAAACATAAAGTACATAGTGCATAGTGGTGAAATAGATAAAACATTAACATAAAATATAATGAGGAGTTTAATACAAGAAGTAATATCTTTAACATCCTTTGTCAAACCAAAAATTATGTGTAATTTACAAGGATTAAAGATTCAATGCCTTGTGAAACTAAAAATTATGTGTAATTTACCAATATCCAAGATTCAATCCATTTACAAAGGCATTGAAGTTTTAACACTTAATGGCTTAGGAAAACCATTAGAAAGTTGATCTTTGGTGTTGATGTAGGTAGGTGAGATGAACCCTTCTATATAGGCATGTGGAATATAGTGCATCGTAATTTTGATATGCTTGATTCTCTCATGAAATTCTAGATTTTAATTAACTTGATGATACTTTGATTATCATAGTGAATAGTAATGTGCAACATAATATCTTCCTTGCATTCTTTAAATAATTGGTGGAGCCACTTTAATTTAGTAACTAGGTTAACTTCAGCTTTGTATTTTAATTCTATAGAAGATAAGAAAACCGCTTTCTTTTTAATTAATCATCATGAAATTGCATTCCCATAGTGTTTGATAAAAAATCCTATAGTTGAACACTGTGATAAAATATCACCACCATAGTTTGCATTTGCATAACCTTCTAGAACAATCTTTGAAGGATAATCATAGTTTAAACCATAATCAACTATGCTCTTTAGTTATCTTAATATACCCTGGGTCAAATTAAGTTATATACTAGTTGTTTTTTTATTGAAATGAGATTAGAGATTGATAGAATATGCAACATCTAGTTAAGAATTAGTTAAATAAATTAACTTCCTAATCAACTTCTAGTATACCGTGGAATCAAGAATAGTGCAGTGCAAGAATCCAATGGTGTTGATCAAGATTTACAGTCTAGCATATGATTTTCTTTTAACAAATCCAAGACATACTTCTTTTGTATAACTCATATGTGATCCATTGATTGATGAATCTTCAAACTAATAAAGTAGTTGAGTAGGCCAAGATCTGACATTTTAAACTTTGTTTTCAACTAATTTTTAACACAATTTATCACTTGAGCATTCTTCTTGGTGATCACAATATCATCAACATATAAAAGCATGATTACATCATTCTGTGAGTCCATTCTTTTCATAACATAAAGATTAACATCTACATTTGATTGTTTGAATCCCATCTCAGGTACAAGTTCATCAAATTTTATGTATCATTCATGGAAAGCTTGCGTTAATCCATTTAAGGATTTTATTAGTCTACAAACATAATTATTAAACTTAGAATACACAAAGCCTTCAGTTGGTACATAAAAATTTCTTCTTACAAATCTCCATTTAAAAAGGAAAACTTTACATCAAGCTGATATAGTTTTCAACCATAGAATACTATTAGAGATAGAATATACTATATGATTCTTTGTTTTATAGTAAGAGCCAAGGTTTATTAATAATCAATGTTTCTTCTTTGCTTAAAGCCTTTTATAACCAATCGAGCTTTATACTTATCCATCATGTTATCAACCTTTCTTTTAATATGGAACACCTATTTACATATTAATACCATGGACTTTCGTGAATACTTGACTAGTTTCATGTGCCATTTTCATCAACATATGGTAATCTATCTTTATTGCTTCATACTAATCTTCATTTTAAATTTCTTGTTGCACACTCATGGATTCTCTAGCTTTAAATATTTTTTCTGACTCAATTACATTAGAATGATCTTTAGTTACAAATATTTTTCTACTTCATAATTAGTTCATCGACATTTCATCAATATGTTTCAACTCTACTAGCCTCAAGTCTTTTAACTAACTCTTGGAGCACCATGACTACCATTGTGTCAAGGGTTATGTGGAATTAGAAGTTTTAGTTACACCAACTTCTTCATCACTATCTTTACAAAGGGTCACAATTGATTGTAAGTCAATATCAGCTTTGTTTTGGATCATCGTGTTATTATTAGTAGCACTGTGACTCATAGTATTATTGGATTTGTTGAAGATGTTTTTCAAACAAAACATCACTTAACTCTAGCAACTTTGAATCCTTTATGTTTTACAATCATTAGGCTTTATGGTCTAATGATTTAAATAGTAGTAAACCCATCATGGCTCTCAAGTCTAACTTACCATGGTGTGCTTATGGAACATGAACATAGCAAGTTTTTTCAAATCGATGAAGATATGATATTGATGATTCCCTATTGTTAGACCATTATTTGATTGGAGGAATGTCATTCAAAGTTGCAGTTAGGATTCTATTAATAATGTGAAAAACATAATATGTGACTTCTTTCCATAATGATTTTGGAACTTGAGAATCATTAAAGATGCATCTTATCAATTTTTTTATTTATCTATTTTTTCTTTATACAACTCTATTTTGCTACGGTGTATATGACACCATGAATTCTTGCTTTATACATTGTTCATCACAATACTATTTGAATTGATTCAAAACATATTCCTCACTAGCATTGGATCTTAAAATACTTATCTTGACATTCTTTTCATTTTTATTCCTCATTTTAAAATGTTTAAAATTTTCTAGGACTTGTGAATTTAGGACCATTTCATAAAGCCACATTATTTGATTGAACTCATCACAAAGATAACAAAGTATTTTTTATTTCTTATTCCTTATGGTGAAAAGCATCCACATACATCTAAATGTAGTATCTCAAGTGGTTATGTTTTAATTTCATGATGTCTTATAAATGGAAAATGATGCATCTTCCCAAACTTACAAGAGGCACAATTAAGTGTCTTATTCTCATCGAACTTAGGAATTTTAGGGTAAAACTGATGTGTTTTTTAGAGTTTTTATATTAACATGCCTAGGTCTTAAATGCCAATTTCTTAGTGAATCTTTATTTTCAGCTATATATAATATTTTAACTTAATGATCCTCCAACTTACAAATTCCATTATCACACAATAGGATGTGCCATGCTTATTTTTCTTATATTTAACACTTAAACCTTCATTTTTTAATTAGAATACTAAAATTAGATTCATGAAAAATTATTTATTATAACTAACATCTTTTAATATTAATTTAAAAACTATCATTTCTCCACTTTTAACTATTTTAATTGATTGGACATCTCTAGTTCTTACATAATGTGGATTAAGCATATTCTTTATGTTTGTTAATAAAGATAAATTTCTCTTGAAATGTCACATGACTTAAAAATTAATATAAATAGAATTATCTTAGGTGTCATTTATGATGAGGATAGTAAAATCCATGATGGAAGGTTTAGCCTCATCCCTTATAACATTGGTAGTTCCATGGTTTTATTCGGATGAGTTTTCATTTTTCTTGGTTTTTTTGCTTGGTTTTTAACAAACTTATTATTCTATCTTTTTATCATGATTTTAGCTTTAGGATTATTTGAATTATCATAATAATGATTTGTGTCATGACTACCCTCCTTTTTATAGATATGATAATACCTTGAAACTCTTTATCTTTTCTACTATTCTTCCAATTTCATCATCCTTACTTGAGAGTTTGGTTCTACTATTGAGGGATATGTATTCATCTCTACTTCTTCTTTGAAGATATTTACATATAACTCCATCGTGGTGTATGCATTCATATGATTCTTCATGATTCTTTTGAAAAAGGGTGGCCATAGCTTCACCTTCTTTTAGATGAAGTGAATTTAATTGATTCTAAACTAAAATTAATTTCATTCTTTACTTTAGACATTTCCTCTCACTTTTTCCACATCTTATATATAGGATCTTGTTTCTCTATGAATTGAAAAAAAATCACCAAACACACTTAGTATAATTAGCATTTGTAGCATCTTAATTTCATTGTTCAATGTGATGGTTTTTATAAGAGTTCCTTCCAAACCATTTTCTCATGGTAGAAATCTTATTTGAAGTTTCCATATGTGATAATTTGAAGCTTTTAACACTTGAATCTCAAGCAATAGGACATATGATTTTATTCTTATCATGGCTATTTCTCAACTTTGATTAAATAGTTACTCATCATTCTAATCTGATATCATGTGAGGTTTTTAGGATCATTGATGACTAATTCAAACAACCATGACCTTGGAGAGGAGAGGACTAAGATACATATCAAACCTCTCAACCTTAATATTAAAGATACATGGAATAAAATAACCGATCACAGTAGCTAGTAACATTTCTAACTAAATGCTAACAAGGAGATTAATAAGTGTTAATTAGATAAACAAAAATAATATAACACTATGATAATGGAACACTACAATGACTCCAAAACATAAATTACATGGTGTATAATAGTGAAGTAGATAATTCATTAACATAAAACATAATGAGAATTTTGATATAAGAAGTAATATCTTTAATAATAATAGCCTTCTTATCCTAGCTTCACCAATCTCTTCAACCTAGCTGCAATATTATCTTAACTTTTCACCTAGAGCCAAAAGCTAAATCAAAGTAGAAGAAGCCCTTTATCATCAACATGTCTTCTTTAGTTGCACCTTTTTCATTTACTCATCGTTATAATAATGACTAGGCTCCATCTATTTTAGGTTCTCATGCATCAACACAACCATACATCAACATGAATCATCCAACATCCTATAAAAATTATAAACAAAGTATATCTCTACTCTGATATCTCCTACCTATGCCTATCCTATCCACAAGATTATCCCTTCCTCCTTTGCTTCCTATATGCTAGCTTCATGTTACAATAAAGAGTGATGAATCACATTTTTCTCATGCTTCAACAACAGATATCCGATGTCGAGGGGTATATGCTAGCCTATAAATATAGCACCTAGGCTCCTGATTTGGAATTAGTTTTTTTTGGTCATTTTTTAGTCAAGGTAGCAAAGCTCTTGTAGTTTATTTTCTCCAAAGTTATAATATTTTCTGAGTGCCCACAGAAGGAGTCTAAGTTTGTATGGTTCTTTATTTGAACATTGATGTACCTAAGCATAGCAATGTGACAGGAATAAAACAAACTCTTTTGACAATCCTTGAAGCATTGAGAATAGATTAATATTTCTTGTAATGCACTTTACTTTCATGCTTTATACTTAAATGCATTTTAATTAAGCAATTTATTTCCAGTTGTTAATGAACATAAGCACGACCACTTCGAGCATACATATAGTACTTGGTAACTTATCAATGCTTAACGTTTGGTAGCCCAGTAGTGCTATATTTGTTTAGGATGTGTCTAGGAAATTGGGACGGTTACTTGTCTTAGGCTAGTTAAACTATCTACCTTTCATCATTATTGTAGGTGATCAAACTTATAAAATATAAAATAAGAAAAATTCATGTACCTCAATTACATTTAAACCATACCCTTGAGTCTTACAAGTGTAGTTGGGAAGACAACGAATGTTCTCAACACCCATTTTACTTCCTAGAGAAAGCTAGTGCACTGGAGAACTATAGGTTCACGAAATTTGATTAGATCGTGTATAAATGCATTAGTGATTCATATGGTTAGGCATAGGGGTACCTCACCATTCATCATTGGCACCATTACTAGGGAACTTTTGGTTGTTTTGTGTACTATTTAGGACCTAGTAAAGTTATTTAAATTGTTGGAATGAACCTTAGAGTCACATCACATCTTAAGATTACTACAACAATATTTAGAAGCACATTGTGATTCTTATTTTTCTAACTGAAAATGTCTTTTTCTTACAAGAGTGATTATCTGTCCAAGTCTGATAAAGCTTATCAGCCAGTGCCTCAATAGCATCGAATTGTATATGCTCATTCTAATGAGTATGTACCAAATTTCACCTTCATCCTACACCAGGATGAACAGTTGTGGTGGTGTGACATGGAGGGAAACATTGTGTTGCCAGTTGATCAATTCGTTCTTGCAATGCTCCACCAAATGCTTATATGATATGGCCTTTAGGAACATCATGCTGAGTATGTTGTGCAAGATACTGATGCCAAGGATTATCACCCCATGGAGGCACAATATCTACAAGATCGATAACTGGAACAACCTTATGAATCTTCGAAGGGGAAAAGATTTAATGATTCTCCATTTCTATTATACCAACAAGCTAGTGGAGAACCCTTCTCTGGGGGTTTTCCATTCAACAAAATTCCTCTCTTTGAATTTAGTAAAGGAGGTTTAAACTAGAATTTGCAGTCCACGATTCACAATCTTGGTTATGGTAAAAATGGATCCAATGACAAGGAAGGATTTGGAGGAGTAAGTCAACACAGGGATGTGAAAAAGAAGCAAGATTGTGATCATGGTTGTGATTGCTGAAGGGATGGAAGTAGGCACCGTGATGATGCTAGTTCTCCTTCCTCTTCCCCTTTGTTGACATCATCTTCTTCTTCTAGCTCTAACTATGACCACAGAAGGTGAGACCGTGATGGAGGTGACCGAAATGAATGAAATGATTGACGAGACCAAAATGATAGAAGGGACCATTGGGAAATCAAGATCAAGGGCATAGATTTTCAAGGGAGACACATCGCCATGAAAAAAGGGATAGTCGAGGACATCGTAGGCACCATGATCAAGGCCTTGATGAGCCTTTGTTTGCTACTCAAAGTATGCTTAATATCATAGAGGTAGTATGAATTCCAACAAGGCATGTAAAGGATAGTCGAATTAAAAGGTTAGATATGAACAATATTTCTCGATTTGAAGGGGGATATAACTCTGATCCACAGAACCATCTACAAGCTTTTTAAGATGCATGTGCCTTACAAAATATAGAAAATGAGAACTGGTACTAGTCCTTAGAGTTGGAGTCTATTAGACGATGAAGTACCATGCTGAAATTGTTTAATGATAAATATCAAACATACTCCAGAGTGTCTAACTTGAGAAGGAAAATCCAAGGATGGAAACAAGGAACACATGAACCTTTGGATGCCATCATTGGCTGATATTGTACAAATATCCCAACCATGGTTATTCTCAATTGGATCAACTTTGCCACATTGTAGATGGGCTTCAATTAAAAACAAGGATAACCCTTGGTGTTTATGCGCAGGGGAAATTGTCAGAATTAAGTGTTCATCAGATACAAAGATTAATCGAGTAGGTAGCCAAAGAGAAGGACGAATTAAGAAAAATAAAAAGTGTAGAGGAATATAATCATGATCCTTCCATTTTCAAGAGGGAGGTTTGATTCTATGATAGTGAGGAAGAATTTGTATTTGATGAGGCGATAAATAGAAAAATCTTCCCACTCCAAAAATTACAATCTAAAATTACAGCCAAGGTTGATCAGTTATGGGACTCCATGGATAGTAGATTTCAAGCTGTTTTAAAAATTGCTAAAGAGTCCAAAGAACAAGGTAGTGATTGTGAGTGTAGAAGATGCAAGGAAGTTGAACGTGCCTATCATAAAGGTAAGGACAAGATTGTTGCAGTAGAAAAGGTTGCGGAAAGTGAATCAGATGATGATGGTGGATGTGATGTTTGCCAGTATGTACATCCTAAGGGATGCTGCCCCATTGTGTCACACTTGTAGGAGTCTAGAGTAAATGCCTTAAATCCATGACTAACACAAAGGCAAACCTCTAAAAGATTATCTTATCCTTAAGGTAATGTTAGGTAGTTCCACCAAAAACAACAATATTATCCACGTGGAGCTCCATTGCAACCATATGAGTAGTATCAATAGTGGCAGCAACCGGAATTATGGGTGTTGGCACCACCAAGGTAGTAATAACCTTACCAACAGACTAATCCATATGGTTACTATGTTCAGCAACCCCTATCTCCACGTGACTCCTCTAGTCATGTTTCTACTTTCCAACCTCACCACCACCCTTCTGATTATTATCGAACTCATTCTTCACATGAAAGAAGGGATACCACCTCTTATCCTTATCCCTTGCCTATCTCTACACATGTTCCTCCTTCATTCGCATAACTACCACCTACTCCACCTATGCAGGTTGAACTACTAGATCAATTGCAACAATGTAGTGCTACAAGGGTTGCTAATCTACAACCGGTTCATCAATCAGATGGATCAAATAATCAATCAAAGAAAAGACCTTTCTTTCAACCCCGTAGTTCTCCTAAGCCCTTGATTACACTTGTAGTTGACCACCTTGCTCCTGCATCTTCCTCTATATCCAATACCTTCAAGTTCCCTTCAAACCAAAATTTGCGTAAGATCCATACTATCGTGCTTACTCATACTATATCTAATTGGATGCATGTTGAAAATATTTCTAGGAAATTAGCTGATCCTAGAAGTTCTCTGGTTTATTTGCAAATTGTTGAGAATGAACCATGCAAGGCTCTTCTTGATTCAAATTCTAGTGTCAATTTAATTTCATAAGATGTACATCACATGGAACCTACCTCCTCTCAATAAGAACAACATAAGATTAGAATTGGCAAACCAATCCATCACTATTGCATTGGGACTGGTAGAAGACATTGTGACCATTGTTTGTGGGTGGTCTTATCCTACTGATTTCCTAGTGACCAAGATGGAGAATTGCAAAGGGATTTCCTAATCATCATAGGAAGGGCATGGTTAGGCACCATTGATGTAAGAATGGGCATTAGAGATCTTTCCCTGGAAATATCTAAAGAAAATGCATTCCAAAATATTTAGAAGAAGAGAGTTTCATGCATCATGTACAGTAATACAGGGTGCAATTGTGTGTAAAAAATTTGGGTTGTAAAGTAAACATCTATGCCTGCATGCAAGTAGTGTGCACTAGAAGCAAAAATTTAAAGGTGTTTGTACGTAATAGCCACAAAATAGGAGGGCACCCAGTGGCTAACCACTAATTTTGAAAGTAACACACTTTGCATGGAACCAACTGAGAGCCTAACATGCACATATGTCATAGGCATGGATGAACTTGAGCAAGTTCATCACTAACTCTCTGATGATACCTACTGGGGAGAGTTCGAAATTCTTGAAAATTTTAAACAAGAGCCCCTTGAATAGAAAATGCTACTAGTCAAAATGGAATATGTGTTTTTGAAAAATGGGAAGCCAATCATATTTAATGCAAATCTTGCTCCAAAACATAAAAAGATGTTGTTGAAGGTAGTTAAAAAATGATTAGCAGCTTTTGCTTGGTCATATCCTAAACTCACAGGGATTGATCCTAGGATATGCTAACACTGCATCTACACTAATCCAACCATGAAGCCAAAAAGACAACCACAAAGGTGATTAAACCCCAAATTGAAGAAAATTGTTAAGGAGGAAATTGAGCAACTCCTTAAGGCAAGGTTTATTTATCCCATTGTAGATAGTGAGTGGGTTAGTCCACTCATGATTGTGCCAAAGAAAGGTGGCAAGTGATGGGTCTATATTGATTTTCGGCAGCCAAATATGACAACATTTAAAGATCATTTTTTGTTGCCATTTGTGGATCAGGTGCTAGACACAATATCTAGGCATTGCTACTACAATTTTCTAAATGGTTATAGTGGTCATAAAAAAATTCCAATTACACCAGAAGACCAAGTGAAGACAACATTCATGAGTTCTTGAGGAACTTTTGCATATTGCAAGATGCCATTTGGTCTATGCAATGCTCCTGCCACATTTCAGTGCTTAGTTTTGAGCATTTTTCAATAACAGATTGGTAGTGGTGTGGAAGTCTTCATGGATGGCTTCTCCACTTATGGAGCTAAATTTGAGCAAGCCCTAGACTACCTTGAGCAAGTACTGAAATGATGTGTTGAAACCAACTTGAGGCTTAATTGATAGAAAAGTCACCTAATGGTCTAGGAGGGCATTGTATTGGGGCATAGGATATTACAAGTAGGAATTGAGGTAGATCTTGAGAAAGTAAGGATCATCCAAGCAATAACCCATCAACCAGAAACTATTAAAGATGTTTGATCTTTCTTTGGACATATTGGCTACTATCGACGATTCATAGATAATTTCTCTAAGATTACAAAATCGTTGATGGAGCTAACAATGAAAGATGCTCCCTTTATTTGGACCACAAAATGTGAACAAGCATTTTAACAGTTGAAAGAGAAACTTGTAGAGACTCCAATTCTACAAGCACCCGTCTGGTCTAGACCATTTCATATCATGATGGATGTGTCAAATTATGCCTTGGGAGTTGTGCTTACATAGTTAGATGAAAAGAAAATCCATATTACATCCAGTACGCTAGTTGAAGCATTGTGGGTGCACAATTGAACTACACCACCACAAAAAAAGAATTAATGATAGTGGTGTTTGTTCTAGAAAAGTTTAGGCATTTTGTGCTTGGATACAAGGTGTTTGTGCACATGGACCATAGTGCCATCGACTTCCTGATGAACAAGCCAATGGTGAGCCTCTGTGTCATACAGTGGCTAGTGATCTTGCAGAAATTAGATCTTACAATGGTAGATTGAGAGGGCACTAAGAATATGGTCATTGATCACTTGTCTCAGTTGCGATGGGATAAGAAAGAGGAAGTAGATTGGTTATATGATATGTTTCCTGATGAAATCCTCTTTGCTGGGGCTATAATTAAATAATTGCCCAATGAGCCAAAATGGTATGATGGCATTCTCACCTATCTTCTCACTTAGAAGATGCCACAAAGGTTGGACCACCAGAAGAAACAACAATTTCTTCACCAAGTAAAACACTTCATGAAGATCAACAAACACCTCTACAAGGTGTGCACCAATGGCCTAGTTTTTTGGTGTGTCCTTAATGCTGATCAACTGCATGTTCTTCAAGATGCTCATGAAGGTCCTTGTGGAGGACACTATGCTAGGAGATGCACAACCATTAAAATCCTGATTGTAGGGTACTATTGGCCAACAATCCTTAGGGATGCTCACCACTACGTCCACTCTTGTGAATGATGCTAATGAGATGTTGGAATGACTACTTGAATGGAGGGACCTCAACAATGGACCACTAGAATCCTTTGACATTTGGGGCATTGATTTCATGGGTCCCATCATGCCCATGTCAAATGAAAAGGCATACATCATAGTCATTGTTGACTATTATACAAAATGGGTAGAAGTAGTAGTCGTCATCAATTGTACATCTTCTACTGTTGCTTGGTTTGTACAACAAAATGTTGTAAATAGGTTTGGTGTGCCACATGCATTAATTTCTGATAATGGAACTCACTTTATAGGCACTACTTTTTAGAAACTCATGCAATGTTTGGGGGTTGAACATAAACTCACAATACCCTACCACTCACAAGCTAATGGTTAAGTTGAGGTTACCAATAGAGAAATCATAAGGATTCTGACACAAACTATTAGTAAATATAGAAAATACTGGAGCACAAAACTCAACAATGCCCTTTGGGCCTATAGCTCAACATGGAAACTTCCTATAAGCTATTTTTCCTATGAGCTTGTGTATGGAAAATTATCAACACTTCCTATTCAATCCGATCTTCATACATTTTCAACTACTTGTGACCTTGACCTTGACTTAAGTCTAGCCAAAAAAGAAAGACTAATGAATCTCAACCTGGTAGACAAAAATCAATTGGTAGCCCTATTATCTAATGAGTTGCACAAGGCCTATAATAAAAAGTGTCATGACCTAAAAATTAGAAAAGTCAAATTTCAATTAGGAGATAAGGTTTTCTACTAGAACCCCACACACGTACCTCAATGAACTAAGTTTCAAACATTGTAGAAAGGACCTTACATTATTTATGAGACTTTTTCTTCTAGGGCCATGATGATCTACAAGCTTGAGAGCCTAAACAAGAAATAGCTAGTCAACGTACAATAAGTTAAACCTTTCCATGAGCATAAGCCAGCTAATACAACAAAAGCCTTATCAGATGGACAACCATGCTCCATATTTCGGATCTCCTCCTTTCAACTTAGTGGTGGGGGGAGATGGCCACCCATGCTAACCATATAAGCAGCTCCTTAGTTTTTCAATTTTTTGTTTTGCACAATTTTTGTTGTACAACTTTTTGTTTTACACATTCTTTAGTTTACATCTTTTTGTTTTCATGTTATTAATCTTTTCTTTTCTAATTTTTTTTACACCATCATTAGTACATGTGCTATTTCTTGAATATTTTACACTTTCTTTTATATTTTTTTGGTGTGATATTCTAACTTTTTGTTAATAAGTGCCAGGTACAATAGTAATATGTTACTTGATGATGGTATGTACTACTTTATTATTTGATTGTCAGTGTCTAGGTTTTGGCTTTGAATTTCATTACGGATAATTAGGACATGGTTTCTTTTTCATGTAATAGGCAGTGAGTCCAAAACATCCACCCATCCACAAACTCTATGGTTTTCCTTGTTCTAGAAACGTGTAGTCCCTTTTTCATTAACACAACTTTAATAAATTTGTGACTTTGGTAGTCTCTGGAATTGGAAAGGATTCAAAGGTTTGAACAAGGTGTGGCTTTGAGGAGATTTGGTATTCTTTGTGTTTTTTTGTTTGCTTGGGTGCATGTGTGTTTCCATGAATTTCTTATCATTTCATGTCTACTAATAAAAGGAAGTTAAATAAGTCCTTGCATGGTGTGGTTTTCATCAATAAGAAAATGATGAAAATTCAAAGCACACCCCTTAGACAAAATAAATTTATGTGTCCTTGCATGGTGTGGTTCTCATCAGAAAAAAAATTAAATAAATGATGAGAATTCAAAGCACATCCTTTGGACAAAATAAATGCATGTGTCTTTGCATGATGTGGTTTCCATTTCAAAAAAATGATGGGAATTCATAGCATACCCCTTAGATAGAATAAACAGGCTACAAGTGCTAGTTATGGGATTAGTCCCCTCTAACTAAGGCCCTTCCTCACTTCCTACTTCTTCTCTAATAAGGAACAGTGGTTGTTCTATGAGAGCACTCTCGTGTCTGAGGGGATGGACTGGTCTTAGAATGATGATGTGAAGTCACTAAATGTGGTTGGTTTTGATTTGGACTAAAGATGGATCCTATCAAGTTATTTAACCACAAAGTCCACAAGGGGCTTCATGTGACCTTAATTTGGAACTCCATTTCACTCTCTCATCCATCTATGCTTTCTGTGTCTCACATCACTATCAGTTTTATGTTTTGGTTTAATGTGTCGGAATTCCTAGTTAGTTTCTTCTAGGTTTTTGTACTTAACCTTCCGTAATCATTAATCATCCATGGAGCCCACGAACTCTTTGGTTTAAAGTTATGCAAGGGCATAAAAGACCTGTGCTTGCTTTGGGGAGGACCCATTTGCATATCTTTTGGTTGTGTTAGTTAAGTTCTTTACCCTTAGATACTCTTACAATCAAATTCCTTTTGTTTATCCCATCAATGACATTCAATAGTGCACATATTCACAACATTTTTCAGTGAACTTTCCTTTTTATTATTGTGAATTCTTACATCCTCTTCAATTATTTCCTTGTGTTAAACTTTTTCAAATTTAATGGACCACTTATCTATTTTACCCTATTTGTTAGCCTTCCTGCTAACACTACTCAAGGAACCAATCTACCATAATCACAAATTAGCAGGGTGTAACCGCTGATGAGATAAGGCATTTATGTGCTACACATTGCATACTAATTCATAATTATGTTGTGGTTGCAGTGGGAAGCATGAACTAGAAGTGGGACTATCTTCACCAAGGATTGTGCAGTAGTACCACATAATGAGGATTGTTCATGATAGTTGGATCTTCTCTCTCATTCATCTGCTACCAAGAGGTGTTGGATGTCATTGTTATTCAAGGTGTTCTCTTCTCTTATCATGAACACCCAATTTTGTAAAAAGTTGTATCTTTGTACACTCAGGCACTCAAAGTTTGTTGTTCCATTTGAGTCAGTTTGTATGTCAATCAATAATCCCATACCTTTTCAGTATTTTGTCAAGGAATTATTCCTTCTCTTCTACACTCGAGGATAAGTTTTCATTCAATCATGGGGGTATGATGAAACACGTTTTTCTCATGATCCGATGTCAGGTATTTGACATCGAGGTTTGGATGTGACGTCGAGTATTCGATGTCGGGGGGTATATGCTAGCTTATAAATATAGTGTTTGGGCTCTTGGTTTGGAATTAGTTTTTTTGTCATTTTTTAGTCAAGGTAGCGAAGCTCTTGTTGTTTATTTTCTTCAAAGTTAGAATATTTTCTGAGTGCCCATAGAAGAAGTCTAAGTGTGTACGATTCTTTGTTCGAACACTAANAGCAATGCTTAACATTTGGTAGCTTAGTAGTGCTATATGTGTTCAGGATGTGTCTAGGAAAGTGGAGCAGTTACTTGTCTTATGCTAGTTAAATTATAAATGAACTAGATCTTAAATTACTCTACCTTTCATCATTGTTGTAGGTGATCAAACTTATAAAATATAAAATAAGAAAAATCATGTACCTCAATTACGCTTAAAACCATACCCTTGAGCCTCACAAGTGTAGTTGGGAAGACAACAAATGTTCTCAATGCCCATTTCACTTCTTAGAGAAAGCTAGTGCACTGGAGAACTATAGGTCCACAAAATTTGACTGGATCGCACGTAAATGCCTTAGTGATTCATATGGTTGGGTGAAGGGGTACCTCATTGCTCATCAAAGAGTTAATTGCATCCCTTATCTTAGAATCCATGCAAAGGAGTCTCTTCAAGCTCTCATCAAAGCAAACACAAACACAAACACAGGTGGAAGTGACATTCACTGTAGAAGAAGATACATGTTTCTTCTCCTTCTATTTTTTCACAATTTACTCAAGCTTCTTTTATTATCAGCTTAAAGAAGGTAGATCAACCCCTATTCAATATCACTTCTACATTGACACAAAATCATCAATCACTAGATCAAACTCTTAAGGATATTTCAACTTCAAATAATTCCACCTCTTAAATAAAGACCATCTTAACCATTTATCATTGGTCCTATCATCTTGTAGTTTCCTCAACTAGTTATTAGGAAGTCACTTCCCTTCCCCAGGATAAAGAGATTATTGTTATTCATGATTCTGAAGTCAACATCCCTTCATTCAAATATATTGGTGATCAACCATCTACCTTTGTTTCATCATCAATACCTAAAAAAGTCTTTTTTCATAAACATCCATTCTCAACAACATAAACTACTTAGTGTTGGCACATTTTTACCCTTCCATCCAGCAGGCTTTATGAGGTTGCGGTGGTGTAAGAGCTACTATACATTTAAAAAAAAAAAAACTATGGGATACTTGCTCTACTTCCAAAATTGTAAGAAGATATATATATTAATATCACTAGAGCAGCACCATAAATAGCGGGCATTACTTTTTATTCGTCTGTACAGGTGCGGCAGACGGTGGTGATGGTCGTTGGTTTAGGATCACTGATTCCTCTGTGCGTTAGCACAAGGATGTACCTGAAGGGAAAGATGTTGGAATTGGCAAACCTAGATTTCAACGTGATTCAGTCCCTCCATAATAAGGAACTCCAAGATTTATGCAAGTAGTGGAAGAAGTCTTAAAAGATGTTCAGAGATAAACACATGGAATGCTACTTGGTCATGGCAATCACCATCTTTGAGCCAGAATATGCAGAGGTGAGGTCTGCGGTAGCCTTGGCATGCATAGCTCTGCCCGTGCTAGATGACCTCTACGACAAGGCCACATCCACATGCCTTACACTGCCTCAACTCAGACTTGTAATCGTAGCTTTCAGAGACTGGAATTCATGCAACGCCATTATTGCAGGCTATGATCAGAATGAATTCATAGAAGAAGAAGCGCTGAGACTGTTCAGACAAATACATGTAGAAATATCGACGGAGACATCATCAACAGAACAAATGATGTTGATGATGCAGCTGAAGTGGTTGATTCTTAAAAGTTGAACACCTCAAATTTGTTTAAATCCATGCATCAAAAGATTCTGATTCATGGAAACGAGGAATCGAGGATTCGTGATTCTGAATGTGTTTGGGTACGTGTGCCTCAAGAAAAAGTGGGTACGGGTTCGTAGCCCGGGATGCGGGAAGTGATAGAGAAAATTTAAATATATTAGTTTTTTTTAAAATTAAATCCCATATATCATAAAAATACATTGTAAAACATAGAACAAGTACAATGTAAATCCAAAATATTGTTAATGCTTAAAAATTCCACAGCAAATTGCAATATAACCGTTAAATTGAAGCAAGAAAATTTGCAAAGGTATGGAGGGCACTGAATTCATTTCCTTACTCAGGAGCCATAATCTGGCCAAACATATAATTTCTGCAACAACCAAAATGACAGCAATAAAATGAAATCCTTTTGTTACTCAATCCAATATTTTCAAAAATGAAATTAAGCTTCAAGCCTCTACCAAATTTATAACAAATCAGGTCTGCTAATACTTTTGTTCAACAACCACCTGTGAGTAGCACCCTAGGGACTACCTGTGAGTAGGGCCACGTTGAAGATGACCATATTATAAGAATACACAACTTAACTAAACTAGGCACAGCCCAGTAACTCATCTTACCTATAATGATCGAAAACCTTTCAAACGCAAATCGGCACTAGTCATGATGAAGGGAAAAGTAAGAACAGAGCACCATGAGCTTGCATATGGCCATTGTCCATGTGATGTGCTGGTGGGCTTCGTTGCTTTATAAGCAAACAGATTTTTGAAAAAGTTGAACAAGCATCCATCCGTCACCATGTTCATGACCCATGACGATGACCCCCTGTTTTGTTTTTTCTTTTTTAAGCAGAGATATGAGAAAAAGAGCAAAAATCAGCAATGAACAATAAACACGCGAGAATGTGAGTCATGGCGGAACCTTTGACGCTCCCAAAGCCAGGCGAATCCATGCGAATGCAATGTTTTCCTCGCACGTCCCGTCCAAAACTTTCCGTATGACCCATACTTGCCCTTCGGCCATCGGTTACCATAGTAGCCCTTTCGTAATTTCCGTGTGTTTGTTTACTTATTCTTACTCCCTTGTTTTCTGTGGTCTGCCGATGCTATGAATCTTGATTGCTTGCTTGCCACTTAACAATGAAATGAAATTTTTGGTATGATTCAGAACAGGAGAAGATATGCAAGATTTTAATGCAAGACGCAGACATTGCAATGCAAGATTTTAATGCAAGATGCAGACATCGCAAAAACTATATCCAGACAAAATTTCATTGGAAATTATGAAATACGTACCCACTGCGAATTTAATACCTGTACGTGCTCCCGAATCCGACGCGAACAGTTCGTTAAAATTTACAGGGAGATAAATTTACAGGGAATCGCGAATCTCTGGCGCATAGGTTTAAATGCTGCCTCCATTGTTTGCTAGAAGAAGCTGCCAGCTGCCGTAATCTTGTTTTTACCTTTGAAATTATGAAACCTGGCATGATTTTATTGAAAAATGTAACCCCGCGCGAAGAAGTTGTAGCAGGCGCATCAACAATGTGGCGATGGCGGACGTGCACTGCTTTGGCGTAGTGGCATGCAGCAAGCTAACGTGCCATCTATCCAAACAGGCTGGTACCATGGCTATCCTTCTTCTGGCAAGATGGACATTCCAAATGCAAAGGTTGGATTGATAATTGGCAAAGGTGGGGAAACCGTTAAGTATCTTCAAGCAATTTTCTAAGCCGTAGTGTATTGTAATAATAGTTTAGATATGTATTTATATGATATATATTTAACCCGAGAGATAAAAATAAAAAAATAAAAAAATATAATAATAATAATATTAATATATACAATTATTTTGTAAAAAAAGGGGACAAGTTTCAATTATAATTTTTTAATATCTATGGTAGTTATAACTAACTACCATGGTGGTTGCAACTGAATTTTAATTTCCCATGATATTGTAACCACTAAACAAGACACTTGTCAACTATAGCTTCTTAATCTCCATGGTGATTGTAATTGCCAGACACTTGTCAAGGTATAACATTTAACTCTATGATGATTATAACTAACCCCATAATGTTTGTAACTCATCTCTTTCTCTCATGATGATAAAGGGGTAGAAGATACTTAGAAGAAGAATATTTAAGATTGTAAAGCATGGCCTGCTAAAGACATCGATTCAGCTACTTTGTTTTAATCTTGTGAGTTCATTTCTTTTTATTTTGTTTTAATTACTTAGCTAATGGTTTAGATAGTATCATGCTTGGCATTTAATTTTGGGATTTTTCTAGGTTGCCTTTATAGCTCTATTTTTGCACAATATTAGACTTCTATTAGGTTTGCCAAATAAGAGCTTATGTTGTAGAAAAGCATCTTGAGCAATTTAATAGGAATGTCTTATAGAAATTGCCTATTTGAGTTTAGGGAATTTAGAAAATCTTTGATACTTTGAGATGACTGAAATAGCTTTTTCTATTTATAAAGTTCATTGTCTTAATATTGCAATCTTGAAATTGTCAATTTTTATGGAAGTTCTATTGTTTGCAATTCTTGACCAATTTTAAGTAGAAAAATAGAAGCTTGTACTTTGTTGTTTACAAAGTGTTTTGGTAGTTAAATAGAGTGTCTTTTATGAAATTGCTTGTTGAGCTAAGAGGGTTTGGATGATTCATAATAGATTTAATTGAAATAGCTTTATTGTGAAGTGTTTCCTTATGTGAATTTATCTTGCTTAAATGTTTGAGGTCCCACACAAATCTGCTTTTTTTTTCTTTTCTTTTTCTAAAACCCATTGAATCTTACTCTATTTCTAGTTTTCTTATGGAATTTTCTCTCTAGAGAAATTTAGGGGTAAATTGGCAGAATTTTGCCCAAACGTTTTTGTGAAATTTTATTTTTTTACAAGTAATGTACTATAGGAACTATATAGACTAAGTGATTTGACAAAATAGGAACCTTTAACAACTCATAGTATTAACAAAGCTACTTGAATTTCTTTTATGATAGCCAATTACAATTTTATACACAACTCAACCATTTTAATATTCACAACAACAAACACATACTCACGACTAGTTCGTTTCATAATCACTAAGTTTATTTGGAGGTATCTAGGCCTTGATGTTGCTAGAGTCCAACAAGCACTTGAACCCTATTTGAAGAACACCCTCATGTCCTGTGATCCTAGTCATAAGACTGGATGCCCCAAATGTTGGTAATTCCAAATAGTCGTCAACACTTAGTAGCCAATTTATCCACCTTCTTATTTTGTGATGAATTTTCCATGATTAATGCCTTCATCACCAAATCATTTTTAATAGCCTATTCCTTAATCTTCTACAACCTCATATGTAGTTGATGTAGCACCACACTATCCTTCTCCTCCATATATTGCCCAATCCACTCATATCTATTATCTTTCTTTGGTTATCAAAGCCCTTTCTTATCGAATGTCCACCTAATTATTCTTCCATAATAGAATATATGCCTTCATGACCATCTTAAAATCTTTAACCAAGATCATGTGTAATCTCCTACATCAGTAATCCCATCTTTAGCATGCATAAGCCTACTATCCCATAGGCATCACCTCTTTAGTTTCTATGGTTACCATATCTCCTTCCTCTTTATATACACCATTCATTCATCATTTTTTCCCAATCCCTATGAGAAATTTATCCCTTATTCCATTCTAAAGCTAACTATTATCATCCTACTTATCGGCAAGCCATTATCAACAAATTAGTCATAAATATCAATAATGAGTATTTAATATATGCCCAAGTGGGGGCATTCTAGCTAGGGATGTATTATTATTTTCAATAACATCATCCATCATCATGTAATAGGTGTTTTTTAAACTCTTCCTTATCAATATCTATTTTTTATCATTACATCTTTTAATCTCTTCCCTTTCTATATAACTATTCATCTCTTTTTGTATTCTTTTACTACATTTTGCTATGTTTCTACTATTATCTATATATGTTTTCCTCCTATATCCTTTCTCTTTCTATTCCTTTTTTGCTTTATTCTTCTATCCAGCATACCTCTAAGGTTTGAGTGAATCTACTCTATTTTGGTAAGGATGTGACTAAGTGTATATGGAGTCGGATAGGGAGGGATTTTCATTATATCACTTTATCAGTTATATATGACATCATTTTAGCTATGCTGGTGTGTGGGATTTAGTCATGCCCTAGATCTATGGTAGAGCATTATCCTCATATTTTTATTTTCTATCTCTGTTTGCATCTCTATATTTTTCTAAGAAGTCCCTATCACTTTATCTCTTCTTCTCTTTCTTCCTTCTCATTTTTTTTTATTCTTCTCTTGTATCTTAGCATATTTGTGAGATTTGAGTGGATCTACTATACTTTAATGAAGGTGTGCTAAGTGATGAATGGGAAAGGATGTGTGTACTTTAGAATGTTTTAAGTGTAGAGAGAAAATAATTTATTTGCTACATGGATTTAGCTATGTCTCACTTCTATGACACAACACTCCACCATAGGTGTATTGGTAATGTTCCTAATATTGTTTTCTTTCTTTGCTTAGTTATTTGATTTTCCTTTATTATCTTTGCATTGTTATCTACCTCTTTATCTCTGTTTCTTCCTCTAACTTCCTATCTATTTAGTCATTCCTTTCATTATTGTTAACATACTATTGAGGATTGAGTGGATCTACTATTATTTTCCATGTGAGGGTGTGTTGACTTTCAATGGGATAGGGAGAGAATTTATCAATATCATTAGAGTATGGGATCTAGTTATGCCTCACATCTGTAACATAACATCTCAACATGTTGTATTGGTGATGTCTCTCATTTATTTCCTCCACTTTATCAGCCTCTCAATTTCAAAATTTTATATTACATCTCTTCTCTCACATGGTTCTCTATTCTTTCTCTAATTCCCTTTTTTATTCATATCCCTTCTTCTGAACGACACATCAGTGACGATGAAGTGATTCTATTTTATTCCAATAAGGGTGTGTTAAGAGTTTGAGTGGGACAAGATGTGAAAAATTGTCAATCACATCCTTTCAACCATCTTGTATGAAGATTTATCCATGCTCTTTTTTTATGGCACAATACTATCCTCATGATAGGTGTATCAATGATACCCTAATATTCTTCACTCATTCTATTTCTTTTCTCTTCCTTTTGTAGGTACATAAATAGATTCTTAGTTATCTTATTCTTGATATATCCTCTTTCAAAATCTTAGCAACATTCATTAAGATGGGATAATGTTATACCTACTTTTTCGGTGCTTCAACATCATCAAATCTCTTTGGCCTACATAAACACCAATAAATTCATCACTTTCAATAGCATTTTAGGCTTCTATAAGATTTTGATAGTAGCTTCTAATCATCCCAAAGATGATAGGCATTAGCCTCGGTGCTTTCAATAGCTTTAGAAGGCTTAATTCACATCACTTTCTTGGGATGACACTTAGTTGATGCTAGTGTCAGTGTCAATTGCACTTCATGGCCTAAAAACTCATTTCTTGGTCATAATTTTGAGTTTGTTAGGTCTTTCATAATTAGTTCACATCATTCCCAATGTGATGAGCAGCAAGGTACCCCTACACTCAACCATACGAATATGAGCATTCACCCATACGAATATGAACATGGTAATCCCTTGTCATATGTTGTTAAAGCTAGAAAATGAGGGTTTGATTTATGTAAAAAATAAACAAGAAAAATTGGTACCATTCCCCATGTTGATTTGTGTTTTCTATTATGGCCATGGTGGTTGTGTAGTCATGCTACTCCTACTGGCCTTAGTCATGCTACTCCCTACTAGCACTAATTCTACACTCCCACTGCTCCTTGCTGGTTCTAGTTTGTCAAATGTAGGTTTTTGACATGGCAGGGTAGTGATTTATAATAGAAATCACCACCTTGAAAGTATTTTACTATGTTTTTTTTACTCTTCTAGTTATCAATTCATATCATGACTTTGATTAGGCTTGATGCATTTTAAGTCAATTTTTATCAATACATCGATATAAATCAATATACAGGAATTACAAATTATAGACATATCGATATCCATCAAAGCCATGCTAATAAAAATTGTGGCATTCATGAAATGTCATGGGATATCAATGTAGATAGATTTAGGCTACAAGAATCAATATATATCGATTGATATCACTATTGGGCTAAAAAATCAAGCATTTGGGAAAATCTAAAACATGTTAATATAGATCGATCCAAGCTACAAGAATCGATATGTGTATTAATTCATATCAATGCCACATTGTTCAAATGCAAAATATTCATGGAAGTTTACTCTTGATCGAGCAAAATCCAAAAAATCAATATCCATCGATATAATAATGTTAAATCTTATCAATAAGATCAAAATTCTTGTTGAAAACCTAGACTTTTATTACTATCATATCGATCTTAGTTGCTGGAATTGACAACCTACAATTTATTACTATAGAAAGACATTAAGATTGTGATGTCTCATGATAAAGAAAGACTAGGATGTTCTTTGTTTATCTATAGACATCAATACTTTGATAATATGTTATAATTATACATGTCCTAATCACCCCAAGTCAACGCTATCGATGTTAATCAATAGTATTGTAAGTTTATTTCTAGATTATTTAAATATGGTAATTTCTCTTTTTGATTAAAGAAGTTTTATTCTTGGATATGAGTTCACATATAACTCAGTTAGGAAAGCCCTACCTAGGATTAATTGGGCTTAACATCACCTCACATGGTTTTCTTCATTAGATGTAAGAATGTCTTATAAACGCAAGGTTTAACCTTTCTTATGCGTTAAGCATCCAAAATGCATTACTTGCATCTAACTCATTCCCTAACTTGTTCTTAGCTTAGCTTCCAAGTTGGTTATACCCTACTATCATATCCTTTATTAATTAGTTACCTGCCCCCCCTCCCAACCACTACCTAGCTAGGTTAATGAGCAAATATAAATTATTAAAGGGAACATGGTTAAAAGATATACCAAAAGCAAAAGGTGCCCTAGGTTTTATATATCCAAATGACTAAGAAGGTACTAAAGAAAATGGATGAATGAGTATTAGTATCCATCATTGGTGACCATAGTAGGGATCTCAACCATTGATGCCTATGGAAGACATGATGGGAAACACAAAGAAAACCCATGCACAAAAGTACCACTAGTTAGAAGAGATGACCATGCAAAAGAAAAATAGGAAGATAACTCAATAAAAATGGATGACCATGCAAAAGAAAAATAGGAAGATAACTCAAAAAATGAAAAATAGGAATAGAAAAATTTAAAAACAAGATAAAAACAAAAGCAAAAAGAACAATAATCTAAGAATTACAAAGAAACAAAAGCAAAGTAACTAAATAACAGAGTAAGAGAAATGATTAAAAGTGAAGGTGCTTGTTAAGATACCGACTATGGAGGAGTCACTCGTTCATTGCCAATGTTATACCTTAGTTCTAAGGTAATGGCACCTTGATTTGATTGGTAATTATTGTCTAACCCTTAAACACTCTACTTACAAAAGGGGGTTCATGTAGGATGATTAAAATTGTGAGCTTGGAGCATTGCCCAAACTGTAAGGTTCTTGTAGAAGTGGGACTCATATTATGATTGAAGATTCTTGTGGTGTCATTTTTTCTTTTGTTTTTCTTTTCTTACTTTTTTTTCTATCCTTTTCTCTTCCTTTTTTCCTCTTTTTCTTTTTACTTTTTCTTTTCTCTCTTTTTATTTTGCAAAAAATTCAATATATGATTGGCTTTAGTCATGAGGTTCTTGTGGGAGCCAATTTCATTTTGTAAGGGTTTCTCACATGGTTTGATATCAATAGATGCCTTTTGCTACCAAAGAAACTAGGTCCTATATAACACACCCTTTCTTCCTTAGTGACTCATCTAATCAGGTATTTAATACAAACCAAATGCTAATAAGCATTAAGCTATTTAGCCACCTTAACTTATGAGCATTGTACTTAAAGAATATTATTTAAAAAAATGAAGTTTATTATGTGTAAGACACTTATTAGTCTAAGGCTCACCCTTAGTTGGATTTTGGGTTTAAACCTACCTATTTCAAGGTAGGAGGAGTTGTCCTTCTCCCTTACATTCTAGACATGATTCTACCAAATTCTTTATAGTCCCAACTAACAATAGAACATCCTATTGTCCTCTACATTTTTCAAGGCAAGAGTTGTAGACCATAAATACTTCTTTATTAGCTTATTCAATGACATAAGAGTTGTTTTGAAGGGTATGTTTGAGATCTAAGACTTCTAATGGATTGTTGTCATGTAATTCATTAGTAGTAGGATAAGGTGGATCCCTTTTCTCTACTAATTCATCTTCTCCAGGTTCCTCAATGTGATGTTGATAATATAACTTAAGCCTTTTTCCATTGACTAGGAATGTAGTTGAGGAATCATAAATAGGTGATATGAGAACACTTCCATTATCATGGGGTTAGACAACTAAATAAAGGCCTTTCCACCTAGTTAACTTCCTTGGAAATTTATGTAAGAAGAACTTTATTACCTATGAAAAAGTGTTTTTTAAAGAGACTCTTATCATGTAATGTTTTCATTTGTTTCTTTACAATTTTTTTTGTCAAGAGCATATAGCCGCATTTCATCAAGTTCATAACATTGACTGAATCTAGTGGCCTGATTCATGTCTTTATCAAAATTGAGTTGTTGGGCTAAGCACAAATATTGATATTTAAGTTCAATAGGTAATAGACATAACTTACCATAAACCAATTAATAAGGTGAATATCCTAAACTTGGTTTATAGGTAATCCAATAGACCCAAAGTATGTCTTGCAATTTTTTAGACCAATCCTTCCCTTTAGTACATACTCTTTTCATAAGTATATTCAAGATAATTCTATTAGCATTCTCTATTTGGCCATTTTTTTGAGGATGATAGGTTATCGCTATTTTATGTTGGATACCACAAGACTTGAGGAAATTTTCCATGATTTTATTGACAAAATGGGTTCCTTGATCACTAATGATCATCCATGGAGTTCCAAAATATGTTAAATTATTTTATCTAAAGAATGCTACAACAACCTTAACATAATTTTTTGGGATGGCTTTTGCTTCTACCCATTTAGTGACATAGTCAATACAAACCAAATGTATTAACATCCATTAGATGGTAGAAATGGTCCTAAAAAGTCTATAACCCACACATCAAATGGTTTTTTTATTAAAATTTGTTTTAAAGGCATTTCATGTCTTTTTGTTATGGCTCCCATTCGTTGACATTTATGACATTCTTGCACATACTTATGTGCATCTTTGTATTTTGGTTAACCTTCTATAATCTACACAAACTCTCCATTTTCAACCCTTTTTTGGAACTATTGTAATGGGGCTTACCCATTCACTATCAACTATTGGATAAATAATCCCTTATTTCCAAAGTGTTGAGATTTCATCTTTAACAATTTATTTTAAGGCTAGATTAATTCATCTTATNCATAGCTCCATGAAAATGCCTCAAACTTTCTATGCAAAAATTCTAATAATTTTCTTTCTTATTAATTAGTAAGTTGGGAATTTATTATTAATGGTTTATTACGATCTAGGAAAATATGCTTACATGTACTAGGTAGTTCTCTAAGATCCAAGGAATCTTTATTTGTTAGTTGAATTATTTCTCCAATATTGCTTGAGCCCAAATTTAAAATTTGGTCTAGGAGATTTTGTTCTTTAGTTGATGGATCTAAAGGTCCTTCCTTAAAATTATTTAACACTAATGTTTTCCTATCCTATGCCATTGCTAAAGTGGGTAAAGTGTAGAGCATTCTTGATTCCTTCAAGTCAAAACTTAAATAATCTTCTTTTACCTTATCAAATATATTTAGTGTAAAAGTAAGATTTGCAAAGGAGAGTTGAAGTTGTCCAGATCTACAATTAATTACTACATCAGCTATTGCTAACCAAGGTCTACCTAATATAATAGGAAAATAATTAGAATCTTTTACTTTCAAAATAACAAAGTCAATTGAGTATTTTCCTTTTTCTACCTGCATTATCAAGTCCTCTACTATTCCTATGGATTTTACATTTGAACCACCAACCAAGGATATTGTCATGTTTACTTTTTTAATATCCTCAATATCAAGTGACCTAGCCATTTCAAGAGGCATGATATTAATACTAGCTCCTAAATCTAGTAAGGCATTTTTAATCAGTTGGCCATTTATTTTGATTGGGATCGTAGGGACTCTAGGATCTTGGTATTTTGGAATCTCATGATTTTGTATAAGTTAAGAAAGATTTTCAACCAAATAAACTTATTTAGAAATTTTTTTCCTTTCTTCTCCTAGTGCATAATTCCTTTAAGTATTTGGTGTAAAGAGATGTGCCTTTTACTACTTATTCTAAAGGGATATGCAAGTACAATTCACTAAACATTTTTCCAATATGAGCTCTAGTTGTAAAATCCTCTTGTAATCATTTAGGAAAAGAAGGTAAGACTAGTTCCCTAGAGAGTAATGGTTGTTCATTATTCTTTTTCTCTTGTTGGTTGATCTTCCTCATGTACTATTTATGGCTAAATTTCTTCTTATGTCCCTACCTCCTAAAATCTCACCTTCTTTTGGGGTTTAGGTACAACTATTTTTCCACTCCTTGTGGTGATGGAATGTAATTGCTCTTTCCACTTTCTTTAAGATGTGGGATTTGGTTTAGGTTGGGATGGTAACTCATTTTTAGTTATGTCCTAAAACCTTCTCCTAGTCTCACTCATGAATTGTCTACTTTCTTCTATGAAGGAAGTAAGGCTTTGGGTGAGTTTATCCAATTATTCATTACTTGCGTTTTTGAATGGCCTAAAATTATTTTGAGGATATTTTTGTGGGTAAAATGGTGATTGAGGAAAGCTCATTGTTGATTGACTCTTATATTGTTGGAAAGCATTTGCTCACTCTTGCGTTTCCTCTTGGCAATATAACAAAGCTAGGAAACTTTTTTGGTCATGTTGGGAACTACCACAAATACTTCATGCTTTGCTTTGAATTCCATGAGCTCGTTTCTTAATCAATTGTTTTAACTCATCCACTTTCTTTTTAACTATTCTATTTGTTGGGCCATGCCTTGCATAATGTTGGGTTTTGGCCAACGTTTACTTTGGTCTACTAATGAATCTATAATTCTTAAACCATCTTCTAATGTCACATTTAAAATATTTCTCCAAATTGATGAGCTAGGAAAAATTTAGTGCTAGATACCTTTAAAATTTATCTTTCATTTGTTGTAGAGATCATCACCTCGTCGATGACTAAGCAATGGTGCCAAACTAATGAGCTAGGAAAAATTCAGTGCTAGATGCCTTTAAAATTTATCTGTCCTTTACTATAGGAATTATCACCTCGTTTGTGACTAACCCATAAGTCATATCCCATGGAGGAATAGTTTCAAAGTCAAAACAATCATCAAGACAATAAATGGTCAAAATTGAATCCAAGCAAAGTCCACACTTATGACTATCACTCATAAGTAAAAACATGCATCTTCATCCTAACTTCTAATCACAAGCTCCAGAATAAAGATTTATAATTAAATCAAATTAGAGTCAAAGTTACAAGCATAGATGATGATGATAATTACAAGGAAGACTTCACCTAAATTGTGATTCTACGTTGTTGTCTTGACAATGCAGCAACCTCAACAACCCAACAATGGACTCTAATGATCTATAGTTGCCACAAACCTCAACAAATCCTCACTAAATAATTTCAAGGGGAATTGGACTTGAACTTAATGTGGGTTTGCTTGGGTATTGATTCTCTTTTTTTTCTTTCTCCTTTGTTCTCCCCTCCCACCCTTAATTTTAATCTAGACATGTATCTATAATTCTAGATGATCTAAAATGAAATATGAGATAACTGATCCTTGTCACAGGCATCGATGTCAATTAACATTTGTTTTATTAATTTCCATTGTAGCCTCGATCTCTTGTGATCATCATTGCAAGTCACCTATCTATGTTTCGATTGATATACAAATTTGTTCCTCCTAATCCTATCTACAGAAATTCACGATATCAATCCTTATCACTATTTCAGTTTGGATCGATATCTCTTGTATCAATCTTTATCGTAACTTCGATTACCTACAATGACCAAAATAAATGCCATTAGTTTATATCACTTTAGGTAGCAAAAATAAATGATTTTCAATATGTCAAATGATAAAAAAAAGTAAAATACTATATCCATTACTATTTACATGTAACATTTTATGGGGTTCAACACTTTCCTCAACTAGCCTTTGGCTAGGACCTAGTAACAAAGGTGAAACAAAACATAACTTCCCTACCCCATCAATACCCAAGAAATATATGAAACCACACACACAAACACAC
>MNCI01013751.1:289984-315798 GCA_015680685.1 Gnetum montanum
ATTTAGCATAGGTGGCCATCTCCCCCATGACTAAATTGGAAGGAGGAGATCCGAAATAGTGAGCAGGGTTGTCCATCAAAAGAGGTAGCATGTGTACTGGCTGTCCTAAGCTCTTACAATGGTTTGGTTTATTGCACGTTGACCAAGAGTTTCTTATTTGAGCTCTCAGGTTTGTATATTTTCATGGCCCCTGAAGGAAAAGCTACATAAATAATATAAGGTCCTTCCCATAGTGTTTGAAATTTAGTACGTTGTGGCACATGTGTCGGATTCCAGTAGAAAACCTTATCTATTGGCTGATATTTAACTTTCCTAATTCTTAGGTCATGGCGTTGTTTATTGAAGGCCTTGTGTAATTCGTTAGATGAAAGCGTAGCTAATCGATTTTCATCTAGCAGGTTAAGGGTTACTAACCATTTTTTTTGTGCTAGATCAAGGTCAAGGTTGAGGTCACATGTCATGGATAGTGTATGGAGCTTAGTTTGAATGGGAAGCATTGGTAATTTACCATACACTAACTCATAAGAAGAGTAGCCTGTAGGGAGTTTCCATGTGGAGTGGTATGCCCAAAGAGCATCGTTCAGTTTAGTGCTCCAATCTTGCCTAAAGTTGCTAATGGTTCTTATCAATATCTTTGTAATCTCCCTATTAGTAACTTCTACTTGACCGTTCACTTAGGGGTGGTATGGTGTAGTCAATTTATGCCCAACCATTAAGCATTGCATTAATTTCTGAAAAGTTGCACCTGTGAAGTGTGTGTCATTATCTGAAATAAGTGCACGCGGCATACCAAACCTATTTATGATTTGTTGTTGAACAAATTATGCAGCTGTAGATGATGTACAATCTTTAACAGTAGTTTCTTCAGCCCATTTTGTTAGGTAATCAACAACAATAGTAATATAATCTTTTCCATTGGACATTGGTGTAATCAGCCCCATAAAATCAATTCCCCAAATGTTGAAGGGTTCTAACAATTGAATCCATTGTTGCGGACCCTCCATTCTAACAGTCATTCCTCCATCACATTGATAGCCCTCACAAGATTGGACAAAATGATGGGCATCCCGAAATAATGTAGGCCAATAATATCCTGTAAGTAGGATCTTGACGGTTGTTCATCTCCTAGCGTAATGACCCCCACAAGGACCCTCATGAGCATATTGGAGCACTCATAGTTGATCTATATCGAGAACACACCTTCGAACCAAGCCATCGGGACACACTTTGTAAAGTTGCCAATTGATCTTCATAAAGTACTTGGCTCAGTGAAGAAACTATTGTTTCTTCTCAAGGTTTAACTCTTGTGGTGTTTGTCAAGTGAGAAGATAGATAAGAATGCTACTATACTAGTTTGTCTCCGTGGGTGACTGATTATTCACTACACTAGCAAAGAGGAATTCATTAGGGAATTGATCAGAAATTGGATACTCATCCTCTTTGTTGTCCCATCACAATCGAGATAAATGATCAACAACTACATTCTTGGTGCCCTTGTAATCTATCATCATTAAATCAAACTCTTGTAAGATTACAAGCCATCATATGATATGAGGACTTACCATTATTCATGAGGAACTAAATTGCACTATGATTTGTATGTATATATACTTTATATCCCAATACATAGTGTCTAAACTTTTCTAGTGCAAACACTATAGCCATTAATTCTTTCTCTGTGGTAGTGTAGTTAAGTTGTGCACTAGAGATACTTCTACTTGCATAGTGGATGTAATAAGGAAACTTCTAGTCATCTAACTATGTAAGTATGGCTTCTAAAGCATAGTTGGACATGTCATTCATAATATGGAATGGTTTGGACCAATCAAGAGCTTGTAGAATGGGTGTTTCTAATAGCTTCTATTTCAAAGTTTGGAAAGCTAATTCACATTCCTTGGTCCACTCGAAAGGTACATCCTTTTTCATTAATTTTACCAATGGTCCTTTGAAAAGTTCTCAATAAATCTCCTATAGTAGCTAATATGTCCAAGGAATGATCGAATATCTTTGACAGTTTTCGGTTGATGGGTAATTCCTTGGATAATTTTGATTTTCTTGGGGTCTACCTCTATCCCTATGTGTGAGATTTTGTGTCCTAGTACTATGCCTTCTTAGACCATCAAATGACTTTTTTGCTAGTTGAGCCTCAAATTGGTTTCTACACATCTTTTTAACACTTGCTCCAACCAGTCCAAGGCTTGATGAAAGTTTTCTCCATAAGTGGAGAAATCATCCATAAATACCTCTACACCATTCCCTATCTACTGTTGGAATATGCTTAGAACTAGTCATTGAAATGTTGCAAGGGACTTGTACAAGCCAAACGACATCTGTTTGTATGTGAATGTTCCCCAAGGATTGGTGAATGTAGTCTTGGCTTGGTCTTCTGAGGCTATTTGTATTTGGTTATATCTACTATATCCATCCAAAAAACTATAATAGCAATGCCTTATGATGGTGTCTAAGACTTGGTCAACAAATGGCAATGGAAAGTTATCTTTGAATGTTTCCATATTTAGTAGCCTAAAATCTATGCACACCCTCTATTTGCCTTCCTTTTTAGGTACAATAACTAAGGGGCTAATCCATTCACTATTAGCAATGGGGTATATGAACCCAGCCTTGAGAAGCTGCTCAATTTATTTCTTAACTACTTACTTCAACTTAGGGTTCAATTGCCTCTGTGGTTGTTTTTGAGGCTTCATAGAGGGATCAGTGTAAATTCTATGTTGGCATATCATAGGATCTATTTCAATTAATTCAAGATATGACCAAGCGAAAGCTTCTAACTATTTATTTATTACCTTTAGCAATTCTTCTTTTGGTTGAGAAGAAAGCTTAGCATTGATAATGACTAGTTTTTCATTTTTAAGGAACGTGTATTCCATATCGATGGGCAATGGTTTCAGCTTGAGGGGATCGTGCTTAAATTTCTTAGGTATTTCCAACTTCCCCCAATTGATATTTTTAAGGTTAAGACTTGGAATTTGGAATTGGACTTGCTCTAATGTGTCTATGCTATCGATGTAAGCACAAGCCAAACCCTTAGTTGGTTCCATGCATATGAGTGAACTACTTTCTAGATCAACTGTCAGCCACTGGGTGTCTTCCTATCATGTGGCTACTACATACATGCATCTTTGTATGTTAATCACTTGTGCACACTGATTGNGGTTGGCCAACTCTAGATAGATGTTGCTCTTTTTCAATGTAGGAAGGTTGTAGGCCTTATACATTTCTTGAGAAATCAAGTTGACATTGGAACCTAAATCCCAAAGAGCCTTGCATGGCACATTTCCAACAATCTGTAAGTATATTAGATGGCTCCCAGAATTAGAGAATTTCCTGGGAAGGTGGCTAGCTTTGATCTAATCGATAACAACATGTGTTAGCATGGCCATATGTGTTAAGTGTGGTGATTGGGTTGAGTGGGGCTTCGAAGTTTTGATTGATACTAAGGCATCTAAGGAATCAGCTGCTTGTGATTGTAAGGGCTTGGTTGGACTATTGGTTCTAAAGAAAGGTATTTTCTTCATGTGGTTGTTGGAACCAACAGTAGGTTGAGAGTTAATAGCCCTTGTGGCATTACGTTACTGTGGCTGGGAAGGGATTTCACCTTGCATCGCAGAAGCAGGTGGTAGTGGAGCTATTGGTGAAAGAGATGTAGTCAAATGAGAAGGATGATATGCTTGTAGAATATTACCTCTATAAGAGGGAGTTCCATAATACTCATGGGCTTGGTAGTGAGGTTGAGGAGTGACGTGACTAGTAGAGTCACGTGGGGAGATTGGCTGCTGCACATAATATCCATATTGGTCAGGTTGCCGATAAGGATACTATTACCTTGGTGGTGGCATTCCCCATGATTGTGGGTGTTGCCACTATTGATATTGCTCAATCGGTTGTGGTGGAGTTCCACTAGGATAATATATTAAGGGTTGGTGGAACTACCTTGGGTTACCTTGAGGATAAGGTAACCTTCATGGTGTTTTCCTTTTGTTTAATCATGGGTTGAGTGCATACACCCCAGACTTCTACAGATGTGATATTATAGGGTAACATCCCTTAGGATGGTCATATTGAAATATCTCACATCCACTATCATTGACTATTTCTAAATCCACAACCTCTTCAATGATGGCAACTTTGCCCTTACCCTTGCTACGTGCATGTTCAACCTCTTTCTTCTTTCTTTTCTCACTACCTTGCTCTCTAAACTCCTCTACTATTTTAAGAATAGTTTGAAATCTATTGTCTAGGGAATCCCACATTTGGTCTACCTTTTCCAAAACTTCTGATGTCATCTTTTGGATAGGTAAAGTTTTCCTATTCACCATCTCTTCGAGTGGTGACTCTTCTTCATCCTTACAAAATCTTACTCCCCTCTTCTGAAGGGAAGGATCTCAGTTATACTCTTCTACACTTTCTCTTTTCTATAGATCACCTTCTTCCTTAGCAACTTGCTCCAATAGTCTTTGAATTTGATGGGACCTAAGCTCGGATAGTCTCCCTTTGGCATAAGTCCCAAGGATTCTTCTTGTTTCATGCATAATCCCATCCACGAGATGGTGTAGTTGATCCCTTTGCGAATAACCATGGCTAGGACAACAATGTAATACTGCATAGTATTAACCCATGGTAGCATCCAAGGGTTCATTTCCTCCTTGTTTCCAACCTTGGATTTTCTTTCGCAAGTTAGACACTTGGGAGTATGTTTGGTACTTGTCATTATATAGTTCTAACATACTACTCCACCTACGCATGGATTCTAGTTCTAAAGACAAGTACTAGCTTTTTGCTTCTTTAACTAATATCAGTGGCAACAACTTAAGTTTTTTCCATTCATTCTCTATGTTCTGTAAGGCACACGCATCATGGAATGCTTGTAAATGATTCTGAGGATCAGTGTTGTATCCTCCTTCAAATCGTGGGATGTTTTTTATATCTAATCTCTTGATCCTACTATCTTTCTGATGCCTTTTTGGAATTCTAATAGCCTTAGTTATGTCCAACATACTTGGAGTAGCGAGGATTGATTCATCGTGATTGTCTCATCCATAGCATCTATGATGCCTATGTTGTTCCCTACTCTCACTTCTTCTATGTTGTGACTCTCTAGAGTGTCCTCATCCCCTTTCCTGGCTATTTTGTCTATGACTTCCACTTTTCCTACCTTTATCCCTATGGTCTTTTTCTTTATAACCACATCTAGATATTGAAGGAGAGGGTGAAGGAGATGATGAAGGTAAAGAAGAAGAAGAATCGTCACCATGACGGTGTCTGCTACCTTCTCTTCTACGGTCTCGGCCCTGATCGTGATTGCGATCAGAATGTCCACCTTTATCATGAGTTCATGTCCCTTTTTCGAATCCTTTGTGCCCATGGGTATCAGAACCTAGGTTATGAATAGTGGGATGAAGGTCTTGATACACAACCCCTTGGCAAAAGTCAAGGGAAGGAACATCGTCATGTGGGCAACTACCTGAGGTAGGTTCACCTCCCTCATTTTCACTTAAGACATGTGGGGCATCCTGGGACCACTTACCCTTCAAAGACTTATGATGTCTCTCCTATTACAAGTCCCTTTGACATTGTGCCTCTGTGGAATGGTATTCTCTCAAGTCATGGTCTTGCACAACGTATTCTGCATGTAAGTGTGACATGCCAATTCATGTGAGAGCACGAAGAAGCATGCTTGGGACTAAACGATCAGGAGGTAACACTATGTTACCTTCTAAGTCTCGCCAATGCAATTGTTTGTCTTGATGGAGGATAAAGGTGAAGTTTGGTATATACTCATTAGGATGAATATATACCACTCAAACTTGTTGAGGGACTGGTAGATCAATGTCATGTGTATTACGTCACAGACTATTTTCTAGTTCAGACCTAGGCGGTAAGGCACTTTCATACGAAGAAGGAGATGTACTTGTCTATTCAATGTGTAATTTATTCTTGTTTATTATTTTCTCAACCAATCCTAAGGTTTTGTTCCAATAATGTGAATGATTTCCTATGTTCTAGTTAGCGCACAAACAACTAAGTTTGTGGTAATGGCACCAATGATGAGCGGCAAGGTACCCCTATGCTCAAATATACGAATACAAGCATTTCATGCATGATTCGATTGAATTCCAAGGACTAAGTACTTATGCACCCTTGTGGGAAAAAATGAGTTGGTTGATCGTTGTCTTCCCAAGCTTACCTATATGTCATGATTGAATGGTTAAGTGAGCTTGAGGTATATGATTTTTATAGCTTTTATGTTTTCATGTCCTTCACTAGTAGGGAAGGAGAGAGGTAACTAAGTGACTAATTTAACTTAACTACTCATTAACTAAGTTCTAACTAATCTTAACACTAGCATCCATTCCCACTTGCCATACACATCCTGAACCAGTGCAACACTGCTGGGATTACCAAATGCTAATTGTTACTGGATTACCAAGCATTACACGCATGCTCGAAGTGGTCGTGCTTGCGTAATTTAACAATTTTCTTAATTGAACAAAATTAATTATTATGCTAATAACATAAATGTAAAGTTCATAAAATAAAATAAATGCATAAGAAAAATAAAATAAAATAAATGTGTGAGAAAACAAATCTCAAGTGTTGCAAGGATGAATCAAAGAGCTCGTCTTTATTGCCAACACAATGGTGTGCTCAGGTACATCCATGCTTGAATAAAGATCTATCCACACTTAGACCTCCTGCTATGGGCACTTGGAAAATATTCTAACTTTCAAATAGACTACAAGAGTTTCGCTACTTGACTGCTAAAAGACTTCCTCCCAATTGTGTGCCTGGGCACTATATTTATCGACTTGGGAGAAACTACTCTAATAATTAGAGTAACCACTCTAATAATTAGAATAACTACTAAAGTAACCACTAGAGTAACCACTCTAATAATTAGAATAACTGCTAGAGTAACAGCTAGAGTAACCACTCCAATAATTAGAATAGCTGCTAGAGTAACCGCTAGAGTAACCGCTCTCATCATAGTGTAGCACAATGTTCTTTAGAGGTTACCACAAGATCATACAATAATAAGTTAGTTTCTTTAGAATGAACAATGGTGGTCATTTGTCATAAGATCTTATTGTTCATAGTCTAAGATTCTTACAAAGCAAGTGCTACCATTACAGGTTGTATAGAATTAGAAAAAGGTAAGAGGCTACTTGAGGAAGTAGGCTCCTGTTGTTGCTAAAAGAAAACCTTCTTTGTTATCTTAGAAGGTTGCTTTGATGCATTAGTAGCCTTCTCCTTTTGCTTAGCTAAATGTGACTTATTGGTTTGTTTACTATGGATGAGGATTTTCACATGAGATGAAGGGAAAAGAGATGTTTGCCTATAGTGGATGCAAGAGTATTCTAAGGTTCAATATGAGATGGAGTAGAATGAGAAGTGAATGGATGTGTAGATTGAGTAGGAGTGGTATGATCAGAGTTTGTAGCATGAATGCAATAAGAAGATTAAGAGGAACACTATGATTTGCATGGTGTGGTGGTATAGTTAGACTAGTAAATCTCATAAGGCTTCTAATGTTGTAGTGATAACTGCCTAGGTTGCTTGTAATTAGACCAATGGATAACATAAGGCTCTTTGGATGGAGACTTACAAGCTTTGTATTCAAGCTTAAAAGCTAAAATTGTATCTCTAGCTTCTAAGGGATTCTAAAATACTTCAATTTTCTAGTTGTTCATATGCATAGTGGATGAATCACTCTCCACCACTATCTTATCCTTATCAATGAAATCCTAAATGTCATCATTCAACTTCTTGTAGTTATCTATATCATGTCTAATAATCTCATGATAGTAATAGTACTTCAAATAGTCATACCACTTAGACATCTAAAAATTACCTTTTTGTCTTTAAGAATGATCTATAGTTATTAGCTAAATGAGATGGTAGCATGCTCTTACTTAATCAAATACCTATTTCTTATTAAGATGGCTATCCTTAAAAAGATTGTTCAAAAGTAGAGGATACCTCATAGGTATCTTGGTGTATTGGTTCCTACTCCTTTAAGACCTACATGATTGAGTGATAGAGGAAGCCATTGAGGGAACATAATTTTGTTCCTTAGGGAAAGAAGAAACACTTGCAGAAGTTGGTGTTCCTTTCTCTTATTTAGTACTCTTGTTAACCTTATTATAGACTGACATGAATTCCTAGTCATTGCATTGAATAGTTTCTTCTTCAATGCATCTCATGGTTAAAAAAGTATCATTCAGAAAGTGAGACTTAGGATAAGCCATCCATTTCTAAATGTATTCAATCACTCTTACTTTAAAGATGTATTGCAAATAACATTTCTCAAAGTGATATGAAAGTTTTTTTGATGATGCTATCCATCAAGAAATGAATTTGTTAATGGGCTCATTTGGAGCTTGTTTGATGCCAACAAAAGACATCATGTTCATACTTTGATGCACATTGAACTTGAAATGTTTAATGAAGGCTACAAGCAGTTACTCCAAAGCAATAATATATCCATGTGCTAGGGACCTATATCATTCCAAAGCTCTTCTAGAAAGAGAATTTTAGAAACATCTTAGTACAATATGTGGGTAAGGAGCCAAAATCATGCATTCATTCTTGATTGTAACGACATGATTCATGGGATCTCTTGTTTCACAATTGTGCTTAGTAAAATTTGGCAACAAAACTTCCTTAGGAAAGATGAATAAAGAAATTCTAGAGCTGATTAGATCACTTAAGACCTTGTCTAATGAAATAGGAAAATTTTCTTAAAAGTTGAGAAACTTTGTTGTTTTGAGAATGGAGCATCATTTCATTGAGTAATGCAAGTAGCTATGGATCTACTCTAGAGGAATTGATCGTAGGTGGAACCATAGTAGTTGGTGCATAGGTTAAGGGAGGACACACATAGGAAATGGGTCCAAAGGTTGTAGGAGTGGGTATACCCATAGAGAATGGATTGGATGGAAATATAGGAAAGGAGAATATGTTAGTAGCTTGGGGGATGGTAAATGGCTGCAAAGTAGGAGTAGAAAGTAGAAAAGAATAGAATGAAGTTATGGTAAATTATGCTTAAGGAATGGGATGAGTAGTTCTAAAGGATCAAACAAAAGATTGGAAAATGGAATGTGGATTGCTCAAATTCTTAGGTAAAAATATTTAGTATGATCATATAGAAGTTGTAGAAAGGTTGAATGGTTTAGTGATGAGTGGAACAAATCTAGGTGCAATACTCTAAGCAAATAAGATGTTAATGCTATGGATGTGATAAGAGTGAGGGTTTTTTTCTTCTAAGCTTCCCAACTAGTTGCTCTTCATCTTCATCTTCATCTAGTAAATGGATATCTAACTTAGAGGGAACACTTGCTCTCCTTACTCTAAGAGTGATGTGCAAACCAAGAGGTTGATTTAGGATGCTCTTCTTCCTAGCTTCCTTAATCTATAGGTGAAAATTTTCCTACATGTTCTCTTGCTCCATGATGAATTTGGCTACCTCCTTGGCTTCCTCATCATCTAGTTCAATTGGGTGACCTAGATTAGGAAGAAAATGTGATAGCTCATTATCACACTCATGCTCTACTATGATCATAAACATGTCACGTGTCAAGATATAACATAGCTCCCATTTGACACAAGCTATTTTTTATTCCTTTAGGCTTAATCTAATTAAGAACCCTTGATTTCTCCTCATCTCCATTAATTTCTAGATCTTGGAGAGACTCCAAGCAAATGATGATGCCATAGTATCAACTGTATAAATGATATGACTTCATGGGATTGTTACCTTCATGTTGAATTATCATTAAAAATAGGTTCACATTTGAAATATAATATGAGAGGCTTTAGTTTCAAAGAGAACATAGGAAGTTTCATAATAATAGAATCCAACATAACCTAACACAAAACTGAGATAGGCAATCTCATGGCCACCAAATGGTCTAGGAAAACTAAACTTTCAAATATTTTCCCTCAAATTAAAAGGGGACTTTCAGATCATGGGAAAAATTTGGCAATCCAAGAAAAACATTTTAGTCAAAAGCTAGTAATTTAAAATAAGATATAAAAGCAAGTGCATGGAATAGCTAGTAGAAAATGCATTGATATTGTGTGTTGATCTATGCATAACAAAATGTAGCATAATGTGTATGGGGCTAGCAAATGAGAGAAATTGGCAATAAGATGCAAAGTAGAATATATCTAATTTGTTAAAACGTTAAATCAAAAGGCAAACACATGAAAAAAAAAACTAGATCTATAGAAAATCTAGATGATGCTAGACATCAAAAGCCTAAAGAGAAAAATCCCCATTACAACAAAGAGAGGTAATCATGAACTTACAAAAATATGTTCTAGTACATGTATTAGGGATTAGAGATATATGATAAGGAGGTGTGTTACTCTAATATTTCTTTGATGTGTATACTTAATGTAGATATGGTAGGAACAATAGTAGATTTAGTGGCTAATGAAGTAGAGGAAAGGATCAGATTAATGCATTAACTTGATTTTCAACAATTTCTTCATGTGTCAGAAGGACAACACAAAAGGAATACAATGCATCAATAGAAAAATCGAGACAAAATAAAGAGGATAGTTATTTTGCAAAAAGGTAGTGTCTTTTGAAAGAAATTTTCAAATTTCAAATTACAAAGAATACTATTTACACTGAGTAAAAGAGATGGCTCCTAGTGTTGGGCTAATCTCAAAGAGGTCAATAAAGAAAAATGTCATATGGTAATAGATGCTAACCAACAAAAAAGCCAACCTCTTTTCATTTAAGGGTATCCTTCTATTTATAGGACAAAAAAAGCCTTATAGATTGCATACAAATAACATAGTAGGATGCACAAAATCTTCCAAAAGGTTCTAGAATCTTTTGGATAGTAGAATTAATGTATAGATATCAAAGTTGATGTTGGGCATCGAATGCAAGATTGATGTTGGATGTTAAAGATTATACATGATGAAAAGGTGAACTTGATGCCACACATCAAAAGTAGATTTGATGCTAGACATCATAATTTGAAGATAGAATTAATGTTAAAGCTAATGTTGAACATCAAAATTGGAAGAAGATTTAAAGCAATGCTACTAATGATGTGAAACATCAAAAGTAGATTTGATGCTAGACATCATAATTTGAAGATAGAATTAATGTTAAAGCTAATGTTGAACATCAAAATTGGAAGAAGATTTGAAGCAATGCTACTAATGATGTGAAACATCAAAAGTAGATTTGATGCTAGACATCATAATTTGAAGATAGAATTAATGTTAAAGCTAATGTTGAACATCAAAACTAGATTGAAGATAGAAACCCAGAAACTATGTTTTGAATGATGCAAGACATTGAATCCAAATTGCTAAAGATGGTCTTAAATGTTGAAAAGTCATAGAATATACCCAAGCCTCTAACTTACATAGAAAAAGCCAAAGTGAATACAACAATCTCCATCTCTCCTTCCTCTTTTCTACATCATGCATTCATCATTGTTGTTCAATCCATATGAGCAATTTGTTCCTTAATCAACCTTGAATCTAATTATCACCATCCTACTTATCTTCAAGCCATTATCAACCTAACCTTGATTTTTAGCACTTCCTCTATGCCTAGTTAGGGGTAGTCTAGCTATGGGCATAGTGTTATCTGCAATGAACATTTAGCATAATCTTGAAGATATGCAACATTACTAGTTCAGGCTTTTACCAACAAAAAAGCTATGCAATATTATTAGTTTAAGATCTTGCACAAAATAAGGTTTACCTATCCCTATCTCTTACTTATATTTTATTATACTATTTTTTATCCCCTTGATATCTTACTTTTTCTCTTTTTTATTTGCTCTCTCTATGCTTTCTACTATCAGTTTTTTATGTCTCTTTCATATAATTTCATCTATTTTCCATAATCTCTACTTGTCCCATTCTACTAACATTTCTTTTACAACATACTATGATGAGGATATTTATTAGTTTTCTACCTCATAAGTGAGAATGAGTGTCTACCATTTTTACTCCATGTGAGGGTATGTTGAGTTAGAGTGTAATAGGAAGGAATTTATTCAAACTATTAAAATCAGTGATCATTAGAGTATGGGATTCAGTCATACCTCACTTTTGTGGCATAGCATCTTATCTTGGTGTATAGATGATTTGCCTTATTTATTCTTCATTTTTATTATTTTCTTATTTACACACCTCTATATTTCATTTCTTCTCTCTTATTTTTCTCTATTCTTCCTCTAACTGCCCTTGCCTATCTCATTTCCATTCCTCTCATTAATACATCGATGAGAATTTAGTGATTATATTCTATTCCAATGAAGGTGTGTTAAGAACTTAAGTGGAACAAGGTATGAACATCATTAAAGGCATTCCCTTAGCCATCTTGTGTGTAAGATCTAGCCATGACTCCTTTTTGTTGCATAGTACCTGATAAGTAGCAAGGTATCCCTATGACCAACCATATGAATCACTAAGGAATTACGCACGATTTGGTCAAATTCCATGGACCTATAGTTATCTCGTATACTAGTTTCTCTAGGAAGTGAAGCAACAATGAGAACATTTGTTGTCTTCCCAACTACACTTGTGAGGCTCAAGGGTATTGTTTAAGTTTGATTGAGGTATATGAATTTTATTCATTTTATATTTTATGGATGTAATCACCTACAACAAGAATAAGGGTAGAGTATATTGGAAACTAATTTCTATTGCCTAGCTAGTCTAACACAAGTAACTATCCCACTTTTCTAAACACATCCTAAACACATATAGCACTACTAGGCTACCAAACATTAAGCATTTCTAGGTTACCAAGTACTATATGAATGCTTGAAGTCATCGTGCTTGCATTCATTAACTACTAGAAATAAATTTCTTAATTCAAATGCATTAAAATAAAGAGGGAGAAAATAAAATGCATTAAAGAAAACATTAAGCTATTCTCAGTGCTGCAAGGATTTTCAAAAGTGTTTGTTTTATTTCCATCACACTACTATGCTCAAGTACATTAGTGCTCAAACAAAGAACCATACACACTTTAGACTCCTTCTGCAAGCACTTAGAAAATATTCTAAATTAAAGGAAAATAAACTACAAGAGCTTCACTACTCTGACTAAGAATGACTCCAAAATTGACTCAAAATGGAAGCCCAAGCATGATATTTATAAACTGGGGAATATACCCCAATGTCAGTTATGTGACATCGAACTAAGGCCCCGACATCATGTACACAACATCACAGCTTTGATGTTAGAGCCAATAATAAACGTGTTTCATCATACCCCCATGACTAAATGAAAACTCATCCTTGAGTAACAAAGAGGAGGAACAAGTTCTTTACAACATAACATATTGGGTAGGTATGGAATTATTGACTCTCACACAAACTAACTCAAATGAAATAGACATACAGACTCTAACTACCAAGTGTATGGAATTACAATATTTTTACAACATTTGGTGTTCATGATAATAGAGGTGGACATCTTGAATAACACTAACATTCAAAATCTCTTTACTAGTAGAAGAATGAGAGAGAGAGAGAGAGAGAGAGAGAGAGAGAGAGAGAGAGAGAGAGAGAGAGAGAGAGAGAGAGAAGAGAGAAGAGATCCAATGGTCATGAATGATTCTCATTGTGTGGTTGGGCTGCATCATCCTTGGTGAAGATAATCCCACTTCCAGTCCACGCTTCCAACTACAGTCACAACAAAATCATGAATTAGTATGTAAAGTGTAACACATAGTGGTTAAATACCTTGTCTCATCAGTGGTTACACTTGGCTAGGTTGTGATTGTGGTTGATTGGTTCCTTGAGTAGTATTAGTAGGAAGGCTAACAAATAGGTTTAAATAGAAAAGCGGTCCATTAAATTGAAAAGTGTTTAACACAGGGAAATATTTGAAAAGGATATAAGAATTCACAATAATAAAAACGAAAGTTCACTAAAAAATGTTGTGAAGATGTGTACAATTAGATATCATTGATGGGGTGAACAAAAAGATTTTATTATAAGAGTGTCTAAGGGTAAAGCACTTAACTAACCCAACTAGAAGATATGCAAGTGGGTACTCCCAAAAGTAGGCATAGGCCTTTTATGCCCTTGCATAACTTCAAACCAAAGAGTCTGTGAGATCCATGGATGATTAATGGTTATGGAAGGTTAAGTACAAAAAACCTAGAAGAAACTAACTAAGAATTCAAACAATCAAACTAGGACATCAAACCAAAACATGAAACTAGTAATGAGGTGAGACATGGAAAACATAGATGGATGATAGTGTGTGAAATGGAGTTCCTAATTATGGTTACATGAAGTCCCTTGTGGATTTTGTGGTTAAATGACTTGATAGGATCCATCCTTAGTCTAGACCAAAACCAACCACATTTAGTGACTTCGCATCGACATTCTAAAACCAATCCATCCCCTGAGACACAAGAGTGCTTCCACAAAACAACCATTATTCCAAATTAGAGAAGAAGTAGGAACTAAGGAAGAGCCTATTTAGAGGAGACTAGTCCCATAACTAGTGCTTGTAGCTTGTTTATTTTCTCTAAGGGGTGTGCTTTGAATTCTCATTGTTTTTTTTTGAAATGGAAACCATACCATGCAAAGACACATACATTTATTTTATCTAAGGGGTGTGCTTTAAATCCTCATCTTTTCTTCTTTCTTTTTTCCTGATGAGAACCACACCATCCAAGAACATATGCATTTATTTTGCCCAAGGGGTGTGCTTTGAATCCTCATCTTCTTTTTTCTTTTTTTTTATGAGAACCACACCATGCAAGGATGCATGCATTTATTTTGTCCAAGGGATGTGTTTTGAATTCTCATCATTTTTTTCTCGATGAGAATCACACCATGAAAGGACTTATTCAACTTCCTTTTATTGGATGACATGGAATAGTAAGAAATTGATGAAAACACACATGCATCCAAGCAAACAGAAAAGCACAAAGAATATTGAATCCTCTTGAAGCCACACCCTGTTCAAACCTTTAAATCCTTTCCAATTCCAAAAACTACCAAAGTTACAAATTTATTAGAGTTTTATTAATGAAAAAGGAATTGCACATTTCCAAAACAAGAAAAGCCATAGAGTTTGTGGATGGGTCGATGCTATGGATTCACTGCCTGTTACATGAAAAAGAAACCATGTCCTAATTATCCACAATAAAATTCAAAGCTAGAAATTAGACACCAACAATCAAATAAAATAATACATACCACCATCAAGTAATGCATTACCATTATACCTGGCACTTATTAACACAAGGTTAGAAAATCACATCAAATAAAAGAAAATATAACAGAAAGTGTAAAATATTCAGGAAATAGAAAATGTACTAATGATGGTGTAAAACAAAAATTAGAAAAGATTAATAACATGAAAACAAAAATATGTAAAATATAGAATGTATAAAACAAAAATTTGTAAAACAAAAAATTAAAAAAATCGAGGATCCACCTAAATAACAAGCATGGTTGGCCATCTCCCCCATGACTAAGTTGAAAAGAGGAGGAGATCTGAAATATAGAGCATGGTTGTCCATCTAATGAAATTCTTGTTATGTTAGCTAGCATATGCTCATGGAAAGGTTTAATTTGTTGGATGTTGGCCAACTATTTCTTGTTTGGGCTCTTAGGTTTATAAATCATCATGGCTCCTAAAGGAAAATTTTCATAAATGATGTAAGGTCCTTCCCAAAATGTTTGAAACTTAGTTCGATGAGGTACGTGTGTGGGGTTTTAGTAAAGAACCTTGTTTCTTTGTTGAAATTTGACTTTTCTAATTTTTAGGTCATGATGCTTTTTGTTATAGGCCTTATGCAACTTGTTAGATGATAAGGCTACTAATCGATTTTTGTCTAGCAGGTTGACATTCATTAGTCTTTCTTTTTGGGCTAGACTTAAGTCAAGGTCAAGGTCAAGGTCATAATCCATTGAAAGTGTACAAAGTTTAGATTGAATAGGAAGTGTTAGTAGTTTGCCATACACAAGCTTGTAGGGAGAGTAGCCTATAGGAAGTTCCCAAGTTAAGTGATAAGCCCAAAGGACATCATTTAGTTTTGTGGTCTAGTCCTTCCTATACTTGCTAACAATCTTGTTAGTATCCTTATGATTTACCTATTGGTAATGTTAGCTTGACCATTAGCTTGGGGATGGTAGGGTGTTGCAAGTTTGTGTTCAACCCCTAAGAGTTACATGAGCTTCCAAAAAGTAGTGCCTATAAAGTGAGTTCCATTGTCAAAAATTAATGCACATGGCATACCAAACCTATTTACAATTTTTTGTTGTACAAACTGAGTAGCAATAGAGGATGTACAGTTAATGACAGCTACTACTTCTACCCACTTTTTATAATAGTCAAAAGTAACTATGATGTATGCCTTTCCATTTGACATGGGTGCAATGAAACCCATGAAATCAATGCCCCAGATGTCAAATGGTTCTAGTGGTTGAATTCATTGTTGAGGTCCCTCCATTCAAGTGGTCATTCCACCATCTTGTTGGCATCATTCATAAGAGCAAATGAAATGATGAGCATCCCTAAAGAGTGTTGGCCAGTAGTACCTTGCCATTAGGATTTTAATGATCATGTGTCTCCCAGCATAGTGTCCTCCATAAGGACCTTTGTGAGTGTCTTGGAGAATGTGTAGTTGATCAGCATCAAGGACACACCAACAAACCAGGCCATTGGTGCACACCTTTTAGAGGTATCCATTGATCTCCATGAAGTGTTGTACCTGATGAAGAAACTATTGTTTCTTCCAGTGGTCCAACCCTTGTGGCATTTCCTAAGTGAGAAGATAGTGAGAATGTCATCATACCATTTTGGCTAATTGTGTATTTGTTCAATTATAGCCCCAGAAAAGAGGAGTTCATCAAGAAACATGTTAAAGAGTGGGCTTTCTTCCTCTTTGTCATCCTATCATAGCCTAGACATGTGATTAGCCCACATTCTCAGTGCCCTTTCGATCTACCATCATAAGATTAAATTTTTGCAAGATCACTAGCCACTGTATGACATAGGGGCTAACCATTGGCTTGTTCATTAGGAAGCAAATGGCACTATGATCTATGTGCTTAAACACTTTTTATCCAAGCACATAGTGCCTAAAATTTTCTAAAGCAAACACCATAGCCATCAATTATTTCTCTATAGGGATGTAGTTTAGTTATGCACCCACAATGCTTCAGCTGGTGTAGTGTGGACATTTCTTGTCATCTAACTGCATTAGCACAGCTTCCAAGGCATAATTCAATGCATCTATCATGACATGGAATGGCCTAGGCTAGTTGGGTGCTTGTAGGATTAGAGTTTCTACAAGCTTCTCTTTCAGTTGTTGGAATGCTTTCTCACATTCTACAGTCCAAATGAAGGAAGCATCTTTTTTTGTTAGCTCCACCAACAACTTTGCAATCTTAGAGAAATTCTCTATGAAGCATCAATAGTAGCTATTATGTCCAAAGAATGACCAAACATCTTTAACTATATCTGGCTAGTGGGTTATTCCTTGGATGATCCTTATTTTTTTAGGATCCATCTCAATTCTTGCTTGCAAGATTTTGTGGTCCTAGTACAATGCCCACCTAAACTATGAGGTGACTTTTCTACTAATTGAGCCACAATTTGGTTTCAACACATTATTTTAGAACTTTCTTAAGGTGGTCCAGGGCTTGCTCAAATGTAGCTCCATAGGTGGAGAAGTAATCCATGAAGACTTCCACACCACTACCGATCTATTGTTGAAAAATGCTCAACACCAAGTGTTGGAATGTGACAGGAGCATTGCATAGACCAAATGGCATCTTACAATATGCAAAATTTTCCTAGGGACTCATGAACATTATCTTTTCTTAGTCCTCTAGTGCAATTTGAATTTGGTTATAGCCACTATAACCATCTAGGAGGTTGTAGCAACAATGCCCTAATAGGGTGTCGAGCACCTAGTCAACAAATGGCAACAAAAATTGATCTTTAAATGTTGCCATGTTTAGCAACCTAAATTTGATGTAGACTTGCCACTTGCCATATTTCTTTGGCACAATTACAAGTGGACTAACCCACTCACTATTTGCAATGGGATAGATGAACCCTGCCTCGAGGAGTTACTCAATTTCCTCTTTGCTAATTTGCTTCAATTTGGAATTCAACCACCTATATAGTTATTATTTTGGCTTCATGGCTAGGTTGGTGTAAATGTAATGTTGGCATATCCTAATATCAATCCCTATGAGTTTAGGATATGACCAAGCAAATGTTGTTGCCCATCTTTCAACTACCTTCAACAACATCTCTTTCCATTTTGGAGCAAGTCTTGCATTGATTATAACCAACTTCTTATTTTTTAAAAATACATATTCTATTCTAGCCAGTGACATTTTCAATTCAAGGGGCTCTTGCTTAAATTGATCAAGAATTTCCAACTCTCCCCAGTAGGTATCATCATTTGTATCTTCAGAGAGTTGGTGATGAACTTGCTTGAGTTCATCCATGCTCATGACATACTCACATGTCAAGCTCTTAGCTGATTCCATGCAAAGTGTGCTACTCTTTGAATTAGTAGTCAGCCACTAGGTGCCCTCCTATTTTATGGCTACTACATATAGACACCTTTGAATTTCTACTTCTAATGCACATTGCTTACATGTAGATATAGATGCTTGCTTTATGGCCCAAATTTTTTGCACACAATTACACCCGCTATCGCTATACGCGATGCATGGAACTCTCTTCTTCTTAATCTTTCCAAATGCATTTTTTTAGATATCTCTAGGGAAAGATCTTTGATGCCCATTCTTGCATTGATGGTGCTTAGCCATGCCCTTCCCATTATGATTAGAAAATCCCATTTCTAGTTCTCCACTTTGATTACAAGGAAATTGGTAGGATAAGACCATCCATAAACAGTGGTCACAATGTCTTCTAATAGTCCCAATGGAACAGTGATAGACTAGCCCACCAATTCTAATTTGATGTTGCTCTTATTGAGAGGAGGTAGGTTCTAGGTAGTGTACATCTCATGAGAAATCAAATTAATATCAGAACCTAAATCAAGAAGAGCCTTGCATGGTTTGTTCGTAACAATCTATAAATAAATTAGAGGACTTCCATGATCAACTAATTTCCTGGGAAGGTTGCCTACATGGATCTAGTCAAACATAGTATAAGTAAGCATTATGATATGGATCCTTGGTAGAGTTTGGTTTAAAGGAGGCCTAAAGGAATTTAATATGGAGGAAGAGGTAGGAAGAAGGTTGTCAACCATAGGTGTAGGTAAAGGCTTACATGGACTATAGGGTTGAAAGAAAGGTCTTTTCTTTGATCAAATACTCAACCCCTCTAATTGATTATTGGGTTGCAAATTAACAACCCTCATAGAATTGCATTGTTGTGGTTGAGCTGGAAGTTCACCCTACATAGGAGGAGTAGGTGGTAGCTATGCAACTAGAGGAGGAGTGTGTGTAGGGATAGGAGGAGGATAAGGATAGGAGGTGGCATGCCTTCTTTCATGTGGCGATTAAGCTCAATAATAATTAGAAAGGTGGTAGTAAGGCTAAATATTAGAAACGTGACTGGAAGAGTTATGTGGAGACATGGGTTGCTACACGTGGTAACCATATGGATTAGGCTACTGGTAAGGGTATTGTTACCTTGGTGGTGTCAGTGCCCATGATTGGGGTTGCTGCCACTGTTGATTCTGTTCATACAGTTGCAATGGAGCTCCACTTGGATAATATGGTTGTTGCTAGTGGAACTACCTAAGATTACCTTGAGGATAAGGTAACCTCTTGGATGTTTACCTTTGTGTAAGTCATGGGTGTAAGGCATACATGCCAAAATCCTGTAGATGTGACACAATGAGGTAACATCCCTTAGGGTGTTCATAGTGACAAACATCATACATCTGATTCACTATCCCCAACCTCTTATATTGTAGCAATCTTGCCCTTACCTTTGTAATATGCACGTTCAACTTCCTTGCACCTCCTACGCTCATGGTCACTATCTTGTTCTTTGGACTCTTCAGCGATTTTGAGGATAGCTTGAAATCTGCTATCCATGGAGTCCCTTAACTGCTCAACCTTGGCCGTAAGTTTAGATTAGAATTGTTGAAGTGGTAAGGCTTTCTTATACATCCCCTCATCAAATAAGGATTCCTCCTCACTATCACAAAATCAAACCTCCCTCTTGCAGATGGAAGGATCATGGTTGTACTCCTCTACACTTTCTCTTTTTCTTAGTTTTTCCTCCTCTTTGGCAACCTGCTCTATTAACCTTTATACCTAATGAGTAATTAGTTTTGACAATCACCCTTCGGCATAGACACTAAGTGTTTTCCTCATTTCATTATGAAGCCCATCTATAATGTGGTGAAGTTGATCCAATTGAGAATAACCATGGCTAGGGCATTTGTGCATCAAGACATAGTATCAGCCAATGGTAGCATCCAAGGCTTCGTGTGTTTCTTGTTTTCACCCTTGAATTTGCTTCCTTAAGTTGGACACCCTAGAGTAGGTTTGATACTTATTATTGAATAAGTCGAGCATGGTACTCCATCATCTGATAGATTTTGGTTCTAAGGACCAGTACCAATTCTCCACTTCTTTGATGAGTGTCCTTGGGAACAACTTCAATTTTTGCCACTCGTTCTCTATGTTTTTCAAGGAACATGCATCTTGGAAATCTTGAAGATGATTCTACATATCATAGTTATATCCTCCTTCAAATCAAGGAATATTGTTCATATCTAATCATTTGATCCAACTATATTTCACATGCGTTATTGGGATTTTGCCTACCTCTACAATGTTAAGCATACTCTGGGTAGCAAATAGAGGCTCATTGAGGCCTTGATCATGGTGCCTATGATGCCCTCTACTACCCCTTCATTCATGGTGATGTGTTCTCTTGAACGTTTGCACCCTTGATCTTGTCTATCCCAATAATTTCTTCGATTATTTTGGTCCCATCGATCATTTTGTTCATTTTGATCACCTCCATCATAGTCTCACCTTATGCGGTTACAGTTAGAGCTAGAAAAAGAAGATGATGATGAAGGAAAAGAGGAAGGAGAACTAGTACCATCATGATGCCTACTACTGCCTCTTTGGTGATCATGACCACAATCATGATCTTACTTCCCTTGTTACAAGAATTAGGATTGTGAACCATGGAGTGCAAATTATAGCTTTGACCTCCATCACCAAAGTCAAAGAGAGGAGCATCATTGTATGGAAAAACCCCAGAAAAGGGTTCTCCACTAGCTTGTTGGTACAATAGGAATGGAGGATTGTTAAGTCCTTTTCCCTTCAAAAACTCATAGCATTGTTCCAGCTGTTGGACAGCAAGCACTATGCTTCGGTAGGATGATAATCCTTGGTGTTGACATCTTCCACATTATACTCCCCATGGCAGTCTTGAAGACCACATCATGCAAGTATTTGATAGAGCATTGCAAGAGCAACATAATCAGGCAGCAACACAATGTTTCCCTTCATGTCACACCACCACAGCTATTTATCCTGGTGTAGGATGAAGGTGAAGTTTGGCACATACTCATCAAGATGAGTATATATAATTTGATATTGTTAAGGCTTTGGCAAATTAACTCTATCAGCCTAGGGTAGAGAAGCACGTCTATGAGAAGAAGACATTTTTAGTTAGTGAAATAAAAATCATAATGTACTTTGAGAATTTGTTGTAGTAATTATGAAATAAGATATGACTCTTAGGTTCCTTCCAATGATTTAAATACTTTTCATTGGGTCCAATGATCATCCAAACATCCAATCTGTGATGTTGTAGGTATCTTGGATAAGTCATTTCAAGTCTTATGGTATTCAATGTAGCACTTGTATTTTCTTACTTTCTCATACATATTTGCATGTTTGCATCACTATTTTTAGCCTGGGACACCCTGCTACACTTTGGCTTAGCCAGTCCCAGTGTCCGCGCATAACGTAGTTTAAACCCTTCTTACATATAGTTTTCTTAACACCACATACGTCCCTATCTAATCAAACAGACCATTTAGGGCACCTTGTTTCCATTTTCCAACATGGCCCTCACACAAATTCAGGGTTAGGTTGTACACTTGCTGACCTCTCAGTGTTCCAGCCATTGATATTTTGGATGTTATAGGGAATATACCTTGACATCAGATATGAGACATCGAACCAAGGCCCCGATGTTGTGTAAGCAATGTTGTGGCTCCAACGTCACATACCCAACGTCAAAGTCAATAATAAATGTGTTTCATCAGCACCGTACTCATGACTATTGTATTGGTGATATCCTAACATTATCCCCTCCTCTTACTTCTTTCTTTCCATTTTTCTCTTGCATGTACATCAGTTTATCAATTCATTCTTCTCTTAATAGATCCTCCTTAGACATCTTAGCAACATCTGTCAAGAGGGGATAATGTTACACCCACTTTTTTGGTTTTCTAGTCTTTGTGACTATGTGTGATTTTGCCATTGCCCCACAAGATTTTTAGCATCACACTCTCTAAAAATGGCATCATCAAATATTTTTCCATCTCCCAAAGAGTTCTAAAAATCATTCAAGTTTATAATTCAACTTATGAGATCCATTTTTGGTAACCCTAGTAAAATTTAAGAATCAAAATATTTCTAAGTATTGGAGGTAGCACAAATACTATGTTAGTGCTACTCTTGGACCATCATGATTGTGTCATTCGTATCCAAGTTACGTTTTGTCCTTAAATTGGATTCCATGGGACTTGAGAAATGACTCATCCAAAATACCTACAACATCAGAGGCTTTAAATTTTAGCATTTGGATAGTTTGAGTTTGGAACCAAAATTTTCTAAAACTTATAACATTGATTCTAACACTAGCATCAACATCAACATTAGCTAAAGAGACATCCTTGAAAACACCATCTTTGATATCATCTTGAGCTTCTACAAATCTCCAATGATGGTTCCTAACCATCCTCAAAATAATGGGCTTAATTTGGCTACTTTTGGTAATATTTGAAGGCCCAAAACAAGGTGTTTTTGGCTAAGTGATACTAAGTAACATTGAAGCCAACATCAACATTAGTGTCATCCTACCTACATTAGTATCATGCCAAGGTCAATAATTTCTCTAGTTTGTAGTATTCCATAGGTCTACAAGATTATCAATATCTAAAAGACATCATTTTAACTCATTTCATGGTTAGTTTGAGCATCCTAGTAGTTAGAATTTTTAAAGTAAAAAACTATGAAAAATTTTTCTAACCCCATGGATGATGCTAGCATCAACACCTTGGAAGATTGAAAATTAACATCCTTGACATGTAAGATTATCATTCAAAAAATTTCCTTGACTTTTCAAAATCCTTGTCATTATCTTGACAACATTCAACATCAATTTGGACATCAAAAGAGGTTATAAAAGTCCAAAACGTCTACATGGACAAAGTGGGAAAAATTTGGCTAAGTACCACTAATGCTAGTAAGCATATGTGAACTCATATTTTACCCTTCATTACCTTTCAAACATATATTTGATAGTATATGTAGGCTTATTGAGCTTTTCAATATCATCTTAATAGCATTCAACATTAGTTTGGACATCACATGAGGTCCTAGAGGCTTAAAACTTTAACTTGAGAAAAACTCATGAAAACTATAATCCTTGACATTTTTAATTAACATCGAACCTTATCTATTGGCCTCATGAACTCCTTGGCATCATCTTGACATCATTCAACATCAATTTGGATATCAAATGGGGCCTTGGAATGCTTAGACCAGTACTTAGACAAATTGATGAAGTTTTTCTAAGTTTTGGAGACATTGATGCCACATCGTCATACTTGTCAAATATAAAAGTCACCATAGCTTCTCCAAGCTCTAGTACCAATACTAACACAACATCTATGTCAATCAAACAACATCCATGTTAGCACTCCAAACTTAGAATATTTTCAATTGAACATCAACACTAGAGTTTGAATATTTTTAGCTCAACTTATTTCTTTAGGAATATTTTCAACTCAGCGTTAGCACTAAAGTTAGAATATTTTCTACTCAAAATTAACACCAAAGTTACAATATTTTTAGCTTAGTGTTAGCACCAGAATTAGAATAATTTCAACTTAGCATTAGCACCAAAGTTGGAATATTTTCAACTCTAGCATTAGTTTCTAGAGTTAGAATTTTTTTAGCTCTAGCATCAATCTTGGGAAACTTAGTTAAAATAGCCTTTTTTAACCCCAAATTGATTGTGGATCATTTCTTCAACTTCCCCATCCATATGCCTATCATTTAAAGCTTTAATTTTACTCTTCAAAATCACACTAAACTCACAAATTGGGTTTCTATTATCAGTTTTATTACACTAACATTGCCATTAATACTTGTAATTTGTCCTTCCTTAGGAGGCAAACACTAATTTTTCAACAATAACACATTTTTCTTGTCTGGAAGAAAACTGAAACCCTTCCCCCATATCATAGCTCTCATATTCTAATATTTTATGTTGTTTTATGCACATTTAACATTTAGTTTTTATTTTACCACTCATAATGTTTTTCACACTTAGTCCTTTTTTCAGCGGTAAATACTTAACATTTTCTCTAAATTTAAACCATACATTCTTATCATTCTCCTACCATTCTTGGTTCACATGTGATAGGCTAAGTCTACATTCAATTGGAGATTCATACATTATCATGTCATTATCATTGACTTAGTGAAGATTACATCAAATCAAAGATCATTTTTAGCTACGAGTTAGCTATTTTACACTTAATTTGTAGAGGTATCCTTAAAAAATTAGAATAAATAATTTTGTAATAACAACTTCTAATGCCTATTTTAAGTTTCTCATGTTACAATTAACATTGGAATTGATGCCTATCATCATGGGAATTGTCTGGACTAAACATTGAAAGAATGTCAAGAATTAAGATGACATAGAGAAGTGAAATATTAAAGGTCTTCCTATTTGTGACAATAGGCATATTGATGCCAATGTTACTAAAGTATTAGTGGGAATTTTTACCTTTATTTTGATCTCTCAAAGTTATTGTTGATGTTGGAATTGATGCCTACCATCATGAAGATGTTTAGAGCTAATCGTTGAAAGGTTGTTAGGACCTAAGATCAATCTAGAGATGAGTTTTTGGGATGTGACCTATAGGTAATGCTCATGCTAGCATCAATTTCATCTAATAAAAACATGCAGCTTTGAGCTTTCAATGCCTCTAAAATTGTTAAAGGTAATGTTCATTACCTTGTGATGAAGTGTCATTAAGTCGATGCATCAATGGGGCCCCATTACGCAGTCGCCTATCCTAGCCTATAAATAAGAGGGTCTTCCATCTCATTTAGAATTCTTTTGTCAATTGTAGCTAGACTCTTGTAGTTTATTTTCGTAGGAGTTAGATTATTTTCCTAGTGCATGCCTGCAGTGTGATGCTTGTAATTGTACGACACCTTTATTCGAGTGTGACGTACTTGGACGCACACATGACCAAAAATAAAGATCGAGATTACTTCTTCATTGCAGCATTCACTTAGTTTTAATTGTTTAATTATTATTGTTAATTGTTATTGTTATTTATTTCTTTCTTAGTTAATATTTATTTATCATCATTTACTATTCCTATTGTTAAATGCGGAATGAGTATGACTTAATCACGAGCATTTAAGTGTGACTACTTGGTAACCCAGTAGCGTACCTAGGATCTATGCTTGGTAATCCTAGTAGTAGTCATGCATGAGGTCTAAGATGTGTACGGATGATTAAGGAATGGATGCTCATTGCACTTAGGTTAGCTTAGACTTCAT
>MNCI01013751.1:325029-359283 GCA_015680685.1 Gnetum montanum
AATTGCACAAATGTTAGGGAAAAGAATTTAACTGGTGCACTAAAGAGGAATGTCAGTGGATCCTCCCCAAAGCAGGCTCATGCCCTTAATGCCTTGACAAACCCACATTCAAAGAGTCTGTAGGCTCTAGGAATGTCAATTGGAATAAGAGTTAAAGTCTTAACCACAAGAATTTACCAAAAAGAAAATAATGCATCAACCAAAATATATACACTAATGATACAACTGGCAATGAGGTGAAGAATGGAGAGAAGGATGGAAAGAATAGAATGGAATGAAATCCCAAGAATAAGGTGGTGTATAGCCCCTTGTGTAGTTTATGATTAAAGTGACTTGAAAAATCTCATTCCAACTCCGACCTCAAACTAACCACATCCAGTGACTTCATATCAATGCATCTGGTTAATCCATCCCCTTGAATAATAAGAATGCTTCCCCCAAGATTCACCACCATTCTGAAAAAACAAGGAGAGAATGGGAAGCGAGAAAGGCCTTAGTTAGAGGGAACATTTTTAGTTCCATAACCAGTGCTTGTAGCCCAATCGATTATTTCGTCTAAGGGATGTGCTTTGAATTCTCACTTTTTTTTTATGTTTTATGTTTTATGTTTTGTGTTTTTATGCATGAGAACCATACCATGCAAAGACTTTGTTATTTTTATTGTCTCAGCTTTCGATAATTGGGTAACATCAGAATGGTGAGGAAACCCAAGAAGAAAACATCCAAGCACCCAAGAGAATGGCCAACACCAAAGCATCAAGTTCCCTTAAAGTCACACCCTTTTCAAACCTTGAGTCCTTCCTTAGTTTGAGAAGTGCCCAGTCACCAATTCGTTAAAGTTCTTATTATGAAGGAGACTGTACATTTCCAAGCCAAGAGAGACCATAGAAACTGGTGGATGGATGGATGAAGTGAACTCATTGCCTACCATATCAAAAGAAACACCTTAGTATCAACATCGTGACTTAAAGGTAAAAATCAAACATTAGCAATCAACATGAAAATAGTTCATACCATCACGAAGAACACTTATTGGGTGACAAAATTACAGGGTGGATAACACATGCACAAAAAAAATGAAAAAGTATAACGATGTTGAAAAACAAAAACAAGAAGAGTTNTGGAAAGTATAATGATGTTGAAAAACAAAAACAATAAAAGTTGAAGAAAGTTGTAAAACAAAAACAAGAAAAGTTGAAGAAATTGTAAAACAAAAACGTGTAAGACAAAAACGTGTAAAACAAAAATGTGTAAAATAAAAACATGTAAAACAAAAATGTGGAAAACAAAACATGTAAAACAAAAACGTAAAAGAACTGAGGGCCTCCAATGGTTAGCATAGGTGGCCATCTCCCCCATGACTAAATTGCAAGGGAGATATCCAAAATAATGAGTGTCTATTTGAATTTCATAAAAGTGTCCAACTTCTTCCCACTGATGTTCTCAGATTAAGGGGTGGAAGTTGGCAACGCTCATACTCCAATGTATCTATGCCTCTGTTGTTAACATGAGTTGTTTCCTCAGTTCATTCTGTGCATATTGGTTTGCTCTTTCTAGTAGCTGTCAACCACAAGGTGTCTACTACTGGTGTGGTTGCTGCATATAAGTACTTTTGTATATCAATGTCTTGTGCACATCGATTTCATGTAGGAAATGTTAAACTTCGAATTACCCATGATTTCTACATGCAATTGCACCCTGTGTCACTATATGCGATGCATGAAACTTTCTTCTTCTCAATCTTTCCAAAGGTATTTTTCTTGGATATTTCTAGGGAAATATTATGAATTCCTAGGTGCACGTCTACTGTGCTCAGCCATGCCCTTCCCATTATTATCAAGAAGTCCCCTTTGTCATTGTTTATTTGGATCACCAGGAAATCAGCCGGGTATGACCAACCACCTATGATGGTGACAATGTCCTCAACCTGTCCCAAAGGGACAGTGATGGACTAGTCAACCAACTCTAAGTGAATATTACTCTTCTTGAGTGGAGTCAAGTTCCAAGTTATATACAATTCTTGTGAAATTAAGTTGACTCTAGAGCCTGAGTCCAGAAGAGCCTTATGAGGTTCATTCCAAGTGACTTGGAGATAGATTAGGGGGCTTCCAGGATCATAGAATTTCTTGGGAAGGTGGCCTACCTTAATCCAGTTGGTAACGGTATGTGTTAATATAACCATGTGCATTAGCCTCATTTTTTTGTTTGAAGGAGGTCCCAAAACCTTATTTGGTATGGGGGTGTTTAGATGTTCAACCGTTCATGAAGGTGAGGGCTTGGTTGGATTGTTGGTCCTAAAGAAAGGTCTTTTGGCATATGATTGTTAGAACCAATTGAGAATTGAGAATTGGGAGCCCTTGTGATATCGGGTTATTGCGGTTGAGTGGGAAATACCCTAGGCTTTGATGGAGTGGTTGGTGGTGGAGCTACCGGCGTAAGAGATGCGGATGGATTTGGAGGAGAGTATCGGTATGGAGCGTCTCCCGGAGGAGAAGGAGTCCTAAAATACTCCTGAACTTGGTAGTAAGGTGGGTTTATGTGACCCATAGAGTCATTTGGAGAAACCAGCTATTGCACATAATAGCCATAAGGATCAGGTTGTCGGTAAGGGTATTGATGTTTTGGCGGTGGCATCCCCCATGACTGTGAGTTGCCACTACTGATGTTGCCCGATGGGTTGTGGTGGAGCTCCACTTGGATAATACATTAATAGTTGGTGAAACTACCTTGGGTTACCTTGGGGAAAAGGTAACCNCGCTTTGTCTTACCTTTGTCACTACTTCATTCCTCCTTAGACTCTTCTACGATTTTCAAGCCACTTTCAAGTCTGGAGTCTAAGGAATCCCACAATTGATCCATCTTAGCCGATACTTCTATTATTAGTTTTTGAATCGGAAAGGTTTTTCTATTCACCAACTCTTTGAGTGGTGAGTCATCCTCCTCATCGCAAAATTTCACTCCCTTCTTTCGAAGAGAGGGGTCATGATTGTATTATTTTGCACTTTCCATTTTTTGTAGTTCACCTTCTTCTTTTGCTACTTGTTCTAACAAGTGATGAACTTCATGGGCTCTAAGTTCTGATAGTCTCCCTTGGGCATAAGTCCCAAGGGTTCTTCTAGTCTCATGCCTTAGCCCATCCACGATGGAGTTGATCCCACTGTGTGTAATCATGGCCCGGGCAATGATGTAACAATGTGTAGTAGCGGGCCATGGCAGCATCCAAGGATTCGTGATTACCTTGCTTCCACCCTTAGACCTGCTTACGCAGATTAGACACTTTGGAGTATGTTTGATACTTATTGTTGAAGATTTCTAACATCGTACTCCACCTCCTGATGGTTTCTGATTCTAAGGACCAGTACCAACTCTCTACTTCCTTGGTGAGTGTCATGGGAAACAACTTAAGTTTTTTCCACTCGTTCTCTATATTTTGCAAGGTGTAGGCATCATGGAATGCCTGTAAATGATGTTGTGGATCAACGTTATATCCCCCTTCAAAGCATGGGATATTGTTCATGTCTAAATTCTTGATCCGACTATCTTTTAAATTCCTTGTTGGTATTCTCATAGCCTCCGTTATATCGATCATACTTCGGGTTGCAAGTAGGGGCTCTTCATGATCATCTCTTTCATGACGTCTATGGTGTCTTCGTTGTTCCCTACTTTCCCTTCATTGATGCCCTTGTCCTCTCTCTTGACTCTCTCATCGAGGTCTCTCATTTTGCCTACCTCTATCCTCATCGTTATGTTCATGATGGCTACGCCTAGATGTGGAAGGAGAGGGTGAGTGATGAGGTGAAGGAGAAGAAGAAGGAGAACCATCACCATGATGATGCTTCCTACCTTCTCTTCGGCTGCTACGGCCCCAATTGTGATGACGATCTAAGTGCCCATCCTTGTTATATGTTTTTGTTCCCTCAATGAATAGCTGGTGTTCACGGGGATCAGAACCAGGGTTATGTATCATGGATCGTAGGTTCTGATACCCCACCTCTTCACTTTCGTTAAGATGGGGAACATCTTTTGATAGTGAACCAGTTATAAGTGGTTCACCATCTCTTATTTCGCTAAGGACATGCCGGACCTCTTTGCCCTTCAACAGGGTATGTTGGTTCTCCTGCCTTAAGTCCCTCATACATTGTGCTTATGTGGGATAATAATTCATTGAGTCAAAATCTGCTACAATGTATTTAGCGTATAATTCTATCATGCCAACCTATGCCAAGGCATGGAGAAGCATGTTTGGGATTGCCTGATCTGGAGGTAACACTAGGTTACCTTGCAAATCTCTCCCTCGCAGCTGTTCATCTTGATGGAGGATAAAGGTAAATTTTGGAATATACTCATCGGGATGAGTATAGACTATCCAGTATTGTTGAGGACTTGGCAAATTTAGGTTATGTATTTTTGATTGCCAACTGTTCTTTGTATTGTCCCTAGGTGGTGATTTGCTCTTGTTAGAAGAAGACATTGTTATCGGTGTGCTAATTTTACCGTTATATAATATTTCTTTTAATTAACCTGAAGGTTCGTTTAGGCTCCCAACGATGTGAGTGATATCCTATGTTCTATTCAGCACACAAACACTTAGTCCTCGACAACGGTGCCTATGATGAGTGGCGAGGTACCCCTACACTCAACCATACAAATACGAGCATAGCACATGCGATCTGGTCGAACTCCATAGACTAAGTGCCTACACACCCCATGGAACACTTAGGGTTAATCATTCATTGTCTTCCAAAACTTACTTGTGGTTGTTACGGTCTATGGTTAAGTAAGTCCGAGGTATATGATTTTTATATTTTTTATGTTTTATCTCCTATGCTATTGAGGTGAAGGGTTGAGAAACTAATTACTAACTCTAACTAATGAACTAAGTCTAAATTACCTAGTGTCAGCATCCGTTCCCACTTATCATACACACCCTAAATCGATGCAACCGTGGCTACCAAATGCTAATCGTTACTGGGATCACCATGCATAACGCACGTGCGCGAAGTGGTCATACGGAGGCACTTAACTAGGAGGAAAGGGTTGAGAGAATCTAATTTAGCCTAAGTGCAATGAGCANAGTTTCCCTACTTCTAGCCTAGGATGATGAAACAAGGGAGAGCCACCTCTTATTTATAGATATGACGGTGCACCATGATATTGCATACGCAATATCACAGGGGACGATGCGATATTATGTAGGGGATATCACATGGGATGCAATATCATGGCGGCCATGATATCGCATCTCATCAGTATACTTCATCAAAATTGCATTCAAATTATCACCAACCTTGCAATATTATGAATCATGAGTCAATTATGATTTTTAAAAAAGCATTGTAACTTATTATTGGATTTTTGTAGGAATATTTAATTATATTTTTAGTTTGAAACATGATAAAAATTTGCATGTTATAGCCAATCTGCATCATGTAGCTTTCACCCATGAAACTTGAGGCAAAAATTCATTGTAAATGCAAGAATTGTAATCCACAATGGGCAATTTCACATACTTTATACTTTTGGGGCTAAAAAATACCTCATAGGTGGTCAAAGCCTTATTCCCCAAGTGAAAAAAGTCACTTAGTGTCTATATTTGGGCTAGGAAGTGAGGGGTCAAAAATGTCTTTTGGAATGCCAAAAAAAGGCAATTTTGTGGGTTTTATGAGGGGTATACATTTTTCTATGCTTGAAGCACATGCAAAGAGATAAATCTCACCTACCTCCAACATGGAAGGATGGGGGTTTTGGAAACTTTACCCCTTCAATGTGAAGACCATATGGATAGCCTAGAAACCTTTCCCCCTTAGCATGGAAGTTTCCCTCCAGCATGGTGTCTCCACCCCTAATGTGGAAAATTACATCCCCTAACATGAAAGCCATAAAAGCCAAAATCCATCACTTCATGCACTTCAACGTTGACCAACCACTTCAATAAGCATGGTGGAGAGCTCAAAGTAGAAGATTCATCTCTAGCATGGAAGGTGTGCTCCAATTACTATTTATAGTAAATGGAATGGCCATGGGGGGAAGTACTTACTACGTATGGCAACCCCCCAAATTTTGGCATCCATCTCACCTAAATTTGGCAGCCAATTTGAAGCCATTTTTGTAGCAAAATCATAGCCATTTTGCAACCCCTTTCATGGCCCAAAGAACCTATGAAAACTAGCCTTCAGCACCATTTATAGGTTCCACAATTTTTGATGATTAAGCAATTTTTTTCTCATTGAGCATACAGGCATTTTTTCAAGCACTAATCCCACACTTGGGGCATTTTCAAGCACTCAAGAGTTCTTGCAATCTCCCATGTTTGTATCCTCTTGGAACCCCATAGTGGAAGCATAACCACCTAGAGATTTGTGGATTTTTGATGTCAACACTACACTTTTGGGATTTCTAAACCCCAGCATGGAGCAATTTGGCATCCAGATTTTTCACTTTTCTCACCCCCCAGTAGTGACCCAACTTGCAGATTTGAGGTTGTAGTAATGAAGTAAAGTTAAATAGCATCAGGAGTGGCTTAACACCCAGATGATGGAGCAAATCACACCAGCTTCAATGGGCTTTAAACTCCTACATAAGTGAACCACCTTTTTTACTCATCCAAGCATCATTTGTACACATTTCTCTAACTTACTCTTTATTTTTTCTTAATAAATTTTTAAGTTTTGAATTTTGTGTGCGAAAATAAATTTATTTTCTATGCATTCTTCTGATCTATTTTTATTTCCACATTTTGCATTTCATAAATCCCTAGTTCATCTACCAAACTAGCTAGGGCATCTCAAATCCCATTTTCTTATGAAGGGCTTGGGGATTCAAGGTTGGGAAATTGCTACACCAAGGATCCTTGGTTTTTTTTTCTAACAATCAAGCTTCTCAATCACAACAATTTTTCTTGGCACTAGAAGGAGGGCCTTCACCTAAATTTTCTGATCAGATTTATTCCTTTTGTTATCATATGCAAGCTTTTTCTTGATTTTTGCAGCCAAAACCTTTGAAGAATCAACATTCATCTTTCTGTTGTCCAACACCCCCTCCCCTCTCGGCCTTATGATGAAAACTGTAATGTGGAAGTTACAAGTGATTGGGTTTTGGGTTTTCACAGCACTTGCTATGAATTTTATAGTCCAAAGCTAGCATTGATATCTCCTACTCCTTATTTTTTCCTTTTTAGTACCAAAAATTTATTTTCTAGTTTCCAAAGTGGGTGATTCAACTCTTTTTTAAGTTGGCTTCCCCCCATTTTTCCAAGCTGAGAAAATTGGTAGTTGGCTAAAACCAATTTTAGTGGAAAAGCATCAACTTTTCACTTTGGTTTTTAGCCTTCTTCTCATTAACGTTGAGGTAGAAAATGTGAATTTCTAGAGAAAAGCCAACATCGAAGCCTTAACAACCATTTAATTTTTGCTACCACATTTTTGCATGCGACTAATGTTGGTTTCCATACCAACCAAGCCTACTTTTCCCTCCTTTGTGGTAAAAGTTGGCAACCTACCAAAATCCTGTTTGGAAACTACCATGTTTCCATTTTGGCATTCAAAATTTTCCCCCTCTCTCTAACATTGAAATAAGGTGTGAGATTTCCATTATCTCACCCCCTTTCTTTTCCCCCTTGTCATACCTAGCATAGACACAATTGGGTGGCCAACTTGGATGAGGCTTGATACCAACGTTTTTAATTTTCCATTTCTAATAAGGGGGGGAAACCCCTCTTATCCCCCACTTACTAATTATATTAAGTACATCATTTTTTACCATTTTCATTTCCTTTAAGAGTTTTTGAATTCCATTCACTAAAATTTACTTCTATTTTACCATTTATAGTCTATTTTAAGCCGATATCAATACTATAGCCATGTCTTTCCAGCAGTCCATCAAATTGCCCTTCACCCTCACTGGCGAAGATCATAGCTAACAAGCCATAAGGGTGTATGACCCCAAGGACCCTACCATCATTAAGTATATGTGATCTTTATGGGTCAAAGGAGAGAGTCCTAATTTTGTAGCCATAAATGAAGATCATTATAGCTTCATTTATGCTAAAATACAAGTAGGCATGCTAATTCCACAAATTGAAGCTGAGTCCAAAAGGGAGTTTGATCTCATACATAGGAGTGGGAAGGAGTACACACCTTCCTTGTATGACCAAATTCCCCTTAATGATATCTATTCTAGCATCCTAGCCTAATTGATTGTCATGGAAGAGGAAGATGACAGGCATAGCTTTGAGGAACAACAGGAAGAGGAGGATGAATTTAAGGTAGAATATAAGCCTAAAAACATCCTGGGAGGACTATTCCAACAAACATCCCCTAACACCATAGCACCTTCCTCTAATGCTTTTGTTTTCTTCATGGGCATGGTGCCACCATCTTCCACTCCTTCCTACCTTATTGCAGTAGATCCCACACTGGTTATAGTCATACATCATACTTAGTCAATGCCACAAACAACAACTATAACACATCAATGTCATTTACAGCATAGTCTTGATATATAAAATCATCAATGATGTTTTTTACCACCATAAATCGATTAACTACTCATGTGGGGGCCATCATAGGACCCCAAGAAACACAGGGGTCACACACCTGATTTGTCCTATTTGTGCCTACTGACATAAACATCCTTTTCCTTATTTGGCACATAAGCCACAACCATAATGCAACCTCTTCCTTTTATCATGAAACCCAAAATGAGGCCACAAGCCTTACAATAGGCATCACAACATTATGTACAAACCTTGCAACCTATGGGGCCATTGCAAGGCTTGGATCAAGCCTTCCAAATTATCCAATACCTAATGGAGGAGTTAAAGAGACTTAAAGCCTCTACCACACAAACTATCAAAATTATGAACTTCTACTAGGATGATCCCATAAGTCCTGTAGTCCCACCCTTGACACTTCCTCCTAGTGTTCCTATTCCCCAATTTAGCAAATATAATGAAGAAGGTAACCCTAATGCTCACCTTATTATCTTTCAATATGAATGTTTACTCTTACAACCATGGGCTCATACCATCATGAGGATTTTCCCGACGTCTTTAACTAGGAAAGCACTTAATTGGTATTGCACATTGCCTAGAGGGTTCATATCCACTTTGGAGGACTTAGTAGCCCCATTTGTTAATGATTTCAAGTATAACTTGAAGCTTGACACAATGCTTGACCAACCCATGAAGGTCAAGCAAAGGCCCTTAGAACCCATACAAAAATTCATTCAGTGGTGGAATGGATTGCTGAATGAAATATTAAAGCCCATAGTTGAAGCCCACTTGTTAGCCATATTCAAGGGAGTAGTTAATGACTTCATCAAGTCTAAACTCTACTACCTTGATCCATGGTCTCTTAGCTAAGTGTTCTCACAAACTAAAAATATAGAAGATGCCATAGAGGCTAGTCATGATCTAGCCTATATATCATATACAAATCAACACACTTGAAGAGGCAAAGAAAATATTAAACAAAAAAAAACTAACATAGCAACTATAACCAAGGAAACAAAGATCACAAACCAAGGGCCAAAGTTCAATCCACCCAAGGCCCCCACCAATGACTTCAATAACCAACCATCAACTTTTGGAACCACTACATCGAAAACAACCAAACCTAACTTCGAAAGGAAGGATAGGTCCAAATACACTATGTTTCCATTAAGACCATCTAATTTTCTAGACTAACTATTAAAAAGTGGATGCATGCAACATAAAAAAATGACTAAAGCTACTCGAAAGAAACATGAGTGACTGTGTAAAATAGCTAAAGATCCCTCTCAAACAATGAAAGATGATCCTACATTGCCTAGATACTTCAAGCTAGATTGCTTCTACCATTATCATCAATTGCTTGGTCATGACATAGACCTCTACCTTTCACTGAAGGATGACTTGCAAAGGATGATAGATATGGGGGAATTGGTCTTAGATGCTTCTAACTCAATTTACCTACAAAACTAGTTGATGTAGGTCTACAAAGACCCACTAAATGCTAATGATAACTCCTATGTTATTTTAACATTTAACATTGATGATGATTGAAGACTTGCAAGAGAACCATTCATGATTCAAGTACCCCTCTACAATTAAGGGGCTTCTTTGGCTTCCCATAGCTCAAGATCCCCCTTTATTCTGAAAGTACCATCATGAATGCCTCCAAGGGAACCTTTTGTCATCAAGGTCTCCCAACCCAATACAAACCAAACAACCATAGCCTAACCAACTACACAATGACCCCTTATGGTGGCCAATGTTACTACCTCTTTCTCATAGCCAGTGGTTAAAAACCAAAAAACTTTAGCCAAATAAAGGAAGAATCATAAGCAAAATCCTAACAACAAGGAAGATAAGAAAACAGAGGTAAGAAAAGAAGTGGATCCATCGAAGTCCACTCCCAATTTGGCTGTACCCATGACCACCTCTACTCCATCCCCTTCAACCAACAAGCCATAAGAGGACACTAAAGCCCATAACCAAAATCACAAGGAAGAGCCACAATAGCCATAGCCTAAAGCTAAAGTCAACATTTTGGGATGCATGGAGGAAGTTAAGCAATGGAAGAGATAAAACCCAACACAGCCAATGATGACAATGATAAGTAATGAGATACATTATGGGATGAACTCCCTTTTAACATCATAAGTGAAGGGGATGGTGAATATAATCCTGTGAAAAGTAGGCCTCACTCCCTAATCTTGCAAAGATTAGGAAGAATCTGCACAAGTGAAGTTTACCTTAACCTTCCCATGCCCCTATGACCAAATGCAGTAATAACCATGTAACCTTACTTTTCATTTGCAGTTTATTATATCCTTGTTTTTTTATGCACGTAGCCTATGCATGTAGCCTAATTTTTTTTGCATTTTTACCTATTTACTACAACTTTTCTTTATTCTCTCTTATGATTGAAAAAGCCTCATAAATATACATCTCTTTCACATTGCATCTACTAAGAAGTTAAACTGGCATTATGTCCACTAAGATGTTAAACTGGCACTATGGTCTATTAAGACCTTAAACTGGCATTATGACTCACCATGGCCTTAAACTAGCAACCTAGCCACAATCGTGTAATATAACCTATGCCTGCAATGGCCTAAAACTAGTAAACATCTTATTTATTATGACACTTTTTTTGTTGATTAGTCATTAAATGCTATAACCAAAAGCATCAACATAGTTGTTTTCAATGTTTGCAACATTTACAATGTTCACTACTACTATATAGATGCATATAGCCAAAAATAAAACCAAAACTTAAATTTAAATTTAAAATGTCCATAACATACATAGCCATGGCCACACTACGTGGCAAAAATATCGAAGAATAACAACCATCTCTATCATAGTCTTGGCTAATAATAGCCATCAACATAAAAACAAAAACAAATAGCCAATAGGCTAAACTAAAGGAGGCTGCTAAGTGGCATCTAGAGGAGGAAGTGGTGGATCATTCCCATCCTCACTATTGGGGCCACCAATGTCTCTTGAGGCCTAAAATACAATAAGACATAGCCAATTAGTAAGCCATAGCCAAAATCACAACTCAAAACAAATACATTATGACCAATTAGAATTTCTTGAGAAGTTTGGAAAACATCATAGTTAGAGGTAAAATTATCCTTCTTAAAAATTTGTAAGGTGTTTACCTAAATTATCTTAAGAAATTCGACAAAAAAGGAATTATTACAACCTTTCAAAGAAAAAACATTATGACCTATTAGAGTTAGCAAATTTAGATAAAACATCTAGTCAGAGGTGAAATTAGCCTCTGTAAAATGCTCTAAGGTGTTTATCTAAATTAGCCTAAGTAATTCCACAAGAAAACAGCATTACAACCTTGCATAACCTTACATCATGACCAATTGGAATTTCTTAACAAATTTAGAAAAAACTTCCTAAGTCAAAGGTGAAATTAGCCTATGTAAAAATCTCTGAGATGTTTATTAGCTTAAGAAATTTCATAAAAGCATTACCATATTTTATAGCCTTTATAGCCAAAATTTCATAGCCCAAAGCCATGTCTTAGTCAAATTATGCATATATTTAGAAAAAGCATATAAATTATGCATAAATTCGGAAAAAAACATGCAAGTTATGCATAAATTTGGAAAATAGAATCTACATTATGCATAAATTTAGAAAAAGTAAGCATAAGTTTAGGAAAAACATCTAAACTATGCACAAGGATTAGGGAAAAAACATCTAAATTATGCAAAGCATGCATAAATTTGGAAAAATCATCTAAGCTATGCAAAAATTTAGAAAAAGCCATGTAGCCATAGTAAAAGCTTATTTAAAATAGAAAAAGCTTTTACTCTTCTTTAAAAAGAAAAATTAAGCATTAGTTTTATATGTTCACAAAAGAAAAACATAAGTTATGCATATCAACCACTCCCATTTCCAAATGGATAATATGCTACAACCATGATTTTTCCTTGTTCACATAGCCATAGCTAAAAAATTGATCAAAAATTCTCTGTACTTCGATTTTAGTGATTCCACCATAAAAAGAATCCTTAAATTATGAAACTAAGAGTCATGACTATTAAAGCTAAAAAAAATATAGTTGTATATCCATAAAACATGAAAGAATTTAGCCAAAATCGTAGTCTTCAACAATTACTCCTTTTCACCTAAGGTTGGTAAAATTTTTTCCAAAAATTCATTTCAGCTCCAAATGGAGTAATTCCACCACCGTTTAAAAGCTTAAAGCAAGCCCTATGAATCCATGCTTAGAAAAAATTCAAAACCTTTTCTATTTAGGAATGAAAAATTCATCAATTTGGACAATAATCTGAAAATGGCACAAACATCCTTATTACACATGCTTAGTAAAAAGTTCATAGACTTTTTTTTTTTAAGTTCAATCAGAGTGATTCCCCCTCCTTTGGAAAGCTAAGTCGAAGCCTACTTAGCCATAACTAAAAAATAGCCATAACCTTTGCCATTTCTTTATAAAACAAATTTGAAAGACTGCATAAAATTACAAAAGTGCCATAATTAACCTAACTATGCAACGTTAGGAAAATAGCCATAATTTCTTTGTTTTAAGGTTAAATTAAACGAGACAATAATAATTGGAAAGTTTAAACAAAGGAATAAAAATCCATAACATTAATTTTACAAATGTATAGCTATTCTACCAAGAAAAAATTATAAATCTTTGCTTGCTTTTCCATATCAAAACTTCAAAAATCTCAAAACCTAGATTTCATATAGCCATGGAAATAGTTGAAATAGCCAAAAACATTGAAACCCATTAAAACTCACACCAAAATAATGGGGTAGGATTTTTTTTTAAGTTAATTTTAACAAATCCTAAAGCCTAGGTCTAGAAAAATAGCCACACCCCAAAATTTTGAGAAAAAATAATGAAATAGTAAGCCCTATTTTCAAAATCAAATCTATGAAAGCTAAAGCAATGAAACAACTATAGATCTGCATGAAAGAAGCCAAAATAGGAGGTGGGATATCATTAAAACTCCATTTAATCTCTCCACCAAATTATATCTAAAAAAGAATGACATGAACACATAGGAAGCAAAAAACTAGAAAAACCATAAGAAACAAAGGCAAAAATAGTTGGAACTACCTACCTTGGAGCAATAATAGAAGAATTCTAAATGGAGATGGGCCTAGGTACTTCTTTTAACTCCTAGGCATGTTTATCCACCTTCTGAATCACAAGGTTTTGACTCTTTCCCCCTCGTTACTTTGGCACTGTGGTAGGCTCAACACTAGGAATGGCTAAAAATTGAGAAGGATGAGAGATCAACACTCGCTATGAGGAAGATGTGAGGCTTCTTCACTAAAAGATGGTTATTTCTACCACAAGAACATTTTCCAAAGATCTTCTCTAATGTGCTATTGCTATAGAATGATAGTTGTGATCAAAACTTGCAAAATTTGACATATAAAACTCATCTAAAACCTAAATGCATACCTTGAAACCCCAACTGCTAATTCAGTGCACCATAGCTCCAAGTGCACTAAAGCGAAAGGTGGGGGGGGGTTTTGGATGGGAAACAACTTCACTTTTCAAATTTTAAATTTTTTGGATTGTGGGCTCCACCCTACACCTTCACTCTTAACCAAAACTCGTATCAATGCTGAGATTTTTACTAATTTCGACACTTAAAAACTTATGACAACCATAACCCCATGCATACACACTAGGAATACCATGCTTAACATGGAAACATGCCTCCTATTTTGAAAAATCATTAGAATTACAAATATTTTGCTATTTTTGGTAACCCAAATATACCTTTTTCAATCCCAAGTTCCCAAAAGTGGATAAGACATGAGCAAGCCTAAACACCATGGGTTTCCATGCTAGGGCAACAATGCCTAGCATGGAAGAAGGGGTAAACACTGACTCTTACCCCCCCTCCCCCCCAACCATCCATCTATCAGAATTTTGACCCCAAAATGAGCCCCAAATGACTAAAACCCTTCTAAGCATCTTTGGTAGCCTTGGAAGCCCACCAAACCTACTCAAAACTATTGAAATCTAGGATTTGGTGTTTTCCATGCTAGGGGAAGGTTATTCCATACTAAGCCTCTCACCCTTATCATGGATGGATGGGGGAAGCCAAAAATGACCTAAAGTGAATGCATAATGATCATTTCTTAATGCCCAGTGACCCCTAGACCCTATCAAAACCCTTTGGAGCTTTCAAAAGCCTTAAAAAGTGTTTCAATATGGCACAAAACTATCATCCCCTTCTCATCCATGTTGAGGCCACCATGCCTAGCATGGAAGAAAGGGGGAAGATTGCATGAGGCACTTAGAAGCCTCCAAATTATCAAATCTTAACACCCAACATTGATCGTTAACACTAGCAACCCCAAAGGTTGACATGCATGGTCGATTAGCTATCGATTTGGTCTAGATCTAACCTTCTTCACTATTGAGCTTTCCACCATCAGTGTGGATGGATGGGGTAACCCTAAAAATTGCCTCACAGCCTTGAAAACAACTAGATCTTGACCTTAGGCACTAACGACCAACACCAGCAACCATGTGGACACTCATGCATAGCTAGAATGATCATGAAAAGCTAAAAATCCCATCCCCAAAATTTTCCACATTGAGCATGGAAGCCCCAACATGGAAAAAGGGTCAAAATCCCACAAATCATTCATCAACCTATAAAACAACAAAATTTTTACACCAAGCATTGATCATTATTAGTAGAAACCTCAGGGACCTACATGCATGATCAAAAATGATGCAAAAAGATAAAAATCTAGTTCCCCTATTTTTCTATGCTAGGCATACCATCCCCAACATGGAAAAAGAGGGGGAATCTTAAAACCACTTGGCAAACCTATAAACTAACAAGTTATGACTCCAAATCCTAATCTTCAATCCCAACAGCCTTGAAGGCTAACATGTGCAATTGATTGAAGTCAAAACTAGGCTAGATATAAGTTTTATGGTGTCTCCATGTTGGGGATTTTCCCTCCATGCTTCTCAGCATGGAAATTAATGGGGAGACTCATTTGGAATCCATAAATATCTTAGAACAACATTAACTAAACTTGCATGCACTCTAGGACATTCCTGACATTGTTTGGAGTCTTCAAACTTCAAGAAACTAATGTCAAAAGGCCAAAAATTGATTCCCCCTAGTTTTCACGCTAAGCATCCTAGTTACAAAATGGAAAAAATTAAGAAGCCCAAAAAAACACTTAGAAATACCCAAAATTACCAAACCTCAACATAAAACCCTAGTCCCTAATCCCAATAGTCCTAAACATTGACATGCACACTCAATTAAGGTTAAAATTGGTCTAGATTTGAGTTGCATGGTACTTACATACTAGGGATCCCTTTTTCCATGCTAAAATAGTATCCCTAGCATGGAAACTCAAGGGAAACTTGTTTAGGACTCTTAAACATCTTAGAATGACATTAAATGATCTTTCATGCACTTTAGAACCTTGGTAGCAGCCATAGAAGCCCTTAAACTTTACAAGACTAATCCTAGATGGTCAAAATGTAGTTCACCCTAGTTTTCCACACTAGGCTCTTAATCCCCAGTTTGGAAAAGGTGGAAAATCCTAAAAACCACTTAGGGATGCTCAAAACTACTAAATTTTGACATAGATCCATAACCCTTGACCCTGGCAACTTCGGAAGGTAACATGCATGGTCAATTATGATCCAAATCAATCTAGATCTAAAACTCTTCCTTCTTCAATGCTGGAGGAACTTCTTTAGCATGAAAACAAGGGGGAAAAGCTACTTTTCCACTTATGGTGGCAAGATGACACTCCCAAAAGCCAAATATTTACACCAAATAAGCCTAGGACCTTGTAGCCTCATGATTTTTCTTTTTTGACCTCATTTCACCCTTTAAAATTCATTCCTCCCATTCTTCCAAACTAGAGTAGCTCCCTCAATGTGGAAATAGGAGGAAAGACCCTAAGTTCTCTTAAACAACCTTTAAACATGCCCGAAATCAGCTAAAAACTTACAAAATTGAAGTCTATAGCCCTAGGGGCCTAAGAACATAGTGAAAGTGCTACTAAATAATTTTGAATTCAAAAAATAAGTGTCTCACTATTTTTCCATGCTAAGGATGTTATGCTTGGCATGAAAAAATGGGGAAAGCCATTTCGACACATCTTGACACCCAAAATTACCTCAGAATGAAACTAGGAGATTCACAAGTTCTAGATCTAGACTTTGGGTACTTGTTTTATCATGTTTGATATCATGTTTGCTTTTATTTTGGTTCTCCATACTAAACCTACTCTTTTCCACACTAGCCAACTTAGAAATAAGGGGGAAAGACTTTAGAACCTACTTTTGGACCTTTACAAACCTCCAGAGTGTCCACTTTTGATGGATATGACCCTGCGCTACCTTGGGAAGGTCCCAAAACCTTAATTTTGGACCTATAAGCATTCTAAAACCTATTCTCCTTGGTTTCCATGCTAAATTTCCCTATTTCCATGGTAAACCTAGCATGGAAGCCTCAAAACACTTGATTTTTTGGTCCAAACAGCCCTAATTGATGCTTGAACTCACCTAATAGCTCCATAGCCTCAAAACATGGCCTGCTAAGGCCTAAAACTAGTAAAAGCTAACCATTTTTTACCTATATTAGCCAAATTTTATCATATATAGCCTATTTTGATTAATTTTTGTCTTATTACATAATTTTTTGGCTTGTTTTTGGACTTATGTTGCCATTTTAACCTTGTTAACCTTCTATGGCCTTATATGTTCATTGTTTGTCTTATTACAACTCTATTTACCTTTGTTTGGCCATTAAATGGTATCGAATAGTGGGATTTGAGGTTCCCTAACCACCATTTAACACCATAGGACCATGGCCTATTGAGGCCTTCAACTAGCATCATAGTCCACCAAGACTATAAATGGGCATCATGGCCCACTAAGGCCTAAAATTGGCAAAATTGTGGCATTTATTGACCATTTGTAGCCTTACTTCTTATACTTCCCCTTTCTTGACCTTTATGTGACCTTTGTTTGCCTCTATTACACTTTATCAAATTGACCTTATCTCATTGATGACCTTAGATGGCCTTTATTACATTAGATTTACATATGTTTTATGACATTTAAACACTATTTATTCACTTCTACCCAGGTACCACTTAATATGCTTTTTTTGGACATGCAAGATCAAAGTATGAGTACCTAAGAGAAAATCAGTTTGCCTTTGTTTCTACATGGACCTCACGATGATATTAAATGGTGCATCAACCTTGATTGCCTAGATCTTGAACCTAAGAGTCTTGTAGACCACATACCCTCAATAGAGAAACCTCTAGAATGGCTTGAAAACCTAGGCAAAATCATTGACCTAGAAGTAGGAGACATAACCAAAGACTCTCTAGTTGAGGTTCCCATTACAACACACAATGGTGAGGAGAAGACCCTTAAACTAAGTTCCTTGCTAGAGCCTCAATGTGCTCAAAACATCACCAAGATCTTACAAAGTAACATTAAGAAATTTTTCTAGTCATATGAAGATATGCTAGGCCTAAACCCATGTCTAGTCTAGCATAACATCATACTAGACCCTAGCATTAGACTAGTTAAGAAAAAATAGTGCAAGATTAGATCAAATTTGACCTTGGTAGTTCCCAATGAAATCTCAAAGCTCTATCAAGCAAGTTTCATTAGGGTTGTTGATTATGTAGAATGGGTATCCAACATAGTGGTAGCCCCTAAGAAAATGAGAGTATATGTATTTGCATTGATTTTTGAGATCTAAATAAAGCAACTATTAAGGATGAATTCCCTTTTCTTAGTATTGATTAACTTATTGATACTACAACCAAACATGCCTTATTGTCCTTTATGGATGGATTCTTAGGATATAACCAAATTAGGATCAATTACCCAGATCACCAAGTTAGAATGACCTTTATGACCCCATGGGGTACTTTTTGTTATACCATGATGCCCTTTGGCCTTAAGAATGCTAGAGCAACATACTAAAGAGCCATGACCTATATATTCAGTGATTACATGCTAAGTTTGCTTAATGATTATGTAGATGACATAGCTATGAAGTCTAAGATAGCCAATGATCATGCTAATGACCTAGATCTTATGCTTAAACGATGCCTCAAATATGAGCTTAGGCTCAATCCTAAGAAGTATGTCTTCAGTGTTAAGACTGGTAAGATGCTTGGCTTTGTAGTCTCTGAAGCAAGGATACACATCAATCCTAATAAGGTTAAGGCTATATCCAGATTAGTAGCACCTACCAACCTTAAAGAGCTTTGGGGATTACAAGGTAGATTACATTTTATTCATAGGTTTATCACTAGGCTTACAAATAAGTTATAGCCCATGCAACACTTACATAATAAAGGAGTTTACTATGAGTGGACAGCTCAATGCCAAGAGGCCTTTAAAAACCATAAGCAAGAGTTGACACAACTACCAATAGTTTATCCTCCACAAGAGGGTAAACCATTTTACATTTATCTCACCATCTCTGATACATTTATTGCCTCTCTACTCTGTCAAAAACATGATGATAGAGCAAAATGCTTGTATACTACCTTAGCCATGCGTTAGTTTCCCATGAGACCCAATACACTAAAGTGGAGAAGTATTGTCTAGCACTAGTCTTCTCTTTGAAGAAATGTAGATACTACCTCTTTAGAAGCCAAGTCAACATAAATTTGCAAAGATAACATACTTAGATCCATAATGACCAACATCTATGAAAGTAGTCGTATAGCCCAATTGAAAGTCATAACTGTAGAGTTTGACCTCCATTATGTCTCTCAATCCTTAATAAAAGATCAAGATATAAACGTACAACTCACGGTTTCACCTATTGATGACCAAGTAGCCACAGACCCTAAGTTCCCTAATGAATACATTAACATAGTTGGCCAAGTGCCCAAGGGTTATGAGGTAGTCATGAAGTTCAATGAAGCTTCAACTTCCCATGGGACCAATGCTATTGCCATTGTAACATTCCCATCTAGTAATATCCAATCCTTTGCCTATCATTTTGAGTTCCCATGACCCAGAAACATAGTAGAATATGAGGGTTTGATCAGAGGGATAATGGTAGCTTGTGACCTAGGAATTAGATTCCTATCCATCAAAGGACATTCAAAACTCATGGTTAACCAAGTAATTGAAGTCTATGCATGCAAAGCTAAGCACTTACAACCTTATTATGACCTAGGGAAGTAGTTGTTACAATAATTCACAAATGTTGATATCCAACACATATCTCAAAATGAAAATGCCATAGCTAATGCAATTGCAACATTATCCCTTAGTATGATGCCAAATGTTTTTAGCAAGTTGCCCATCTTAACCATACAACATGCTACTCCCATCACTCGAAACTCTGAAGATACCTTTGTAGTCATTGTTCATACTGCTCCTTCCAAGGAGTGGTATGAAAATATCAAATTTTACCTTATGCATGAAGAATCCTCACAAGCCCAAACTACTACCCAACAAGATGACTTACACAAGCAATTGAAGCAATATGTCATTATAGGTGATAATAAATTATGTTGATGATCTTATGATGGCATATTCCTAAAGTGCTTAAGTAAAACCAAAACTAAAATAGTCCTAGAGGAGGTTCACAAGGTGTTTGTGAAGGGCATATAGGACCTAAAGCCGTGGCCACTAAGATTAGATGATTAGGCTACTATTGGATCCATATGGAAAATGACTACCTACAAAAGGTTAAGCAATGTGACACATGCCAATGATATAGCAACCTGATACATGTATCACCAACTAAGTTACATACAACCTAGATAACATGGTTGTTTCAACAATGGGGGTTGGATATCATTGGACCTATAATGCCTACGTCTTCTATAGGACATAGCTTCATCATCATCACAACTGAATACTTTACCAAGTAGTTTGAGGCTATTTCCCTAAGACCACATATGAACAAGTTTGCAAATTTATCCTAGATAACATTGTATCTTGTGTTGGCATACCCATGACCATAGTTATAGGCAATGGACCTCAATTTAGTAGCCAAGAAACCAAGGATTTCTATCACAACCTAGGCATTAAGAGTTCTTTCTCTTCACCTTACAACCATCAAGAAAATGGACAATCAAAAGTAATCAACAAAGCCATCATCAACTTGCTCAAGAAGATGCTCAACAACAACAAGCAAAAGTGGCATGAGCAACTTGTCCATGCACTATGGGCATACAAAACAACCTATCACACAGCAATCGGCATGACCCCTTATAGCCTTGTTTATGGTTCTAAAGCTATTTTACCTCTTGAATTATAGGTTTCATCACTCCAATTAGCCTTGACTAATTTCATCAATGACAATTAGAACAATAAGCTGTGGATGGTGATCCTAGATTTGGTGGAGGAGCAGCATATGCAAGTGCTTACTCACATTGAGCACCATCAAGAGAGGCAAAAGTGGTAGCATTACCATGACTTCACCATGCACAAGATCAAGTAGGGGGACCAAGTCCTCAAGGCCATCCATAAGCATACAAACAAATTCTCAGCTAACTAGGAAGGGTCATTCCTTATCACCAGAGCCTACAGAAATGGAGCATTCAGAATAGCTGACATGGATGGAAATGAGCTAACCAATCTAGTCAATCATTCTTATCTAAAGCCATCTTAAATGTAGCCAATGATCATCAACAAGCAATCCTACTTTCAATCGTCTACTATGACCTTAAACTAGCAACATAGCCTACTAGGGCCTTAATCTGTGACCATGGCCTACCATGGCCTTAAACTAGAAACTTTGGTAACTTGGATAGCCTAATTATTATGTGGCCTATATGCATCGTAGTGTCATAATATGTAGTTGTGTTTTGTATTCTTTATCAGTGCCTCTTGAGTCAATCCTCCAATCACCAACAAAGATGGAACATTGAAACACCATAAAAATTTGCATATTATAGCCAATTTTCATCATGTAGCTTTCACCCCATGAAACTTGAAGCAAAACCTCATTGTAAATGTGAAAATTATAATCCACAATAGGCAATTTCACATACTTTATACTTTTTAGACTAAAATACCCCTCATAAGTGGTCAAAGCCTCATTCCCCAAGTAAAAAAAGTTACCTAGTGTCTATCTTTAGGCTTTGGGGGGTCAAAATTGCCTCTTGGAATGTAAAAAAAGGCAATTTGATGGGTTTTGTGGGGGTATACATTTTTCTATGCTAGAAACCCATGTAGGGGGTAAATCTCATCTACCCCCAGTGTGGAAGGATGGGGGTCTTGAAGACTTTCCTCCTTCAACCTGGAGACCACATGCATAGCTTGGAAACCTTCTCCTCTAAGCATGGAAGCTACAAAAGCCAAAATCTATCATTTCATGCACTTCAATGTTGACCAACCACTTTAGCAAGCATGGTGGAGAGCTTAGCGTAAACGATTCATCTTTAGCAAGCAAGTTTTTTTTTCTAGCAATCGAGGTTCTCAATCACAACATAGTTACCACTATTTTTTTAAAAAAATCTTAAGAAGATTTTGTAATGTATTATGAATTAATACTATTACAATTCCATCATGCATCTCCTATTCTAAAGCATATTTTAATTTACAATGGTTAACACTGGATCATTATTTTTTTATGCATAATGTTCTTCCTTCCCAACATCAAGAAAAAAAAATTCACAAGACATACCATTTTGATGGCCAGATCTAGGCAAAGGTGAATGGAGGTCAACATGATCAAGTTTTCCATGGTAGGAAAACATCTTCAAGCCAACATCCTTAAGTATTTTACAGTTTTTTATTCATATGGTGCTCTAAAGAGTCATAAGAACAATGTCCAAGTCGTATTGCATATTAAAAAGTCTGAAAACTATGATTTTCTTAATAAGGGTTTTAATAAAAGTGGGGCTAACTCAACTTAGGATTAGGTTAAATTCAAATGCAATGATTAATGAGTTACAACTAAATTCAAATACAATGATAACTAAATGTAGTTTGTATTGAAAAACACTACTTTGAAGTTTACATTGAATTGAAGCATTTTCACTATTTTCTGTATACAATGCTTTAGAGTTCAAGCTAAATTGAAGCATCTTTAATATTCTTACTTTACTAGCATCTAAAATTAAGGGATCAAGATAGACAACACGAATGGTCAGCTAGCTATCCTAAAGAAGATATTACGAAGATTGCTACATCTTTTGTTCATAGTCATAGATCACATGGGATAATAACACCTTCAATAAATGACTACAACAAGGTGGACTTATCTTTCCTAGGAGTTCAACAAAAGAAATGCTACAAGATTATCACCAACCATCTGTATATGCAACAATTTGAAATCAACGGATTTGATCCCCTATTGATGATTGTTCAAGGTACAGCGAGCATAGGAAAATCATCTAATCGATACTATTCATAAAGAATTTATTCGAGCTTTCCCATCAAGAAAAAATAAATTATTGGTGCTTACCCCTACTAGTGCTATGGGCATGTAATATTAATGCAACTATAATAAATTTTGCAATCATCTCTTTCCACCTAGCTAACCTACTTGACTCATAGATGTTATTAGTGATGGGACGGAGAACATTATCTTTGCAAATGATGTAAACCTAATTATGGAAGAGATAATGCCGCCATTTCTTTAAAGAGAAGACAAGGGTGAGGCATGATTTTTCTACATCGTTGTATCGTTGTTCATGGGCTATTAAGGCATGGCTTAGATAATATACAGGGATCTCGATCCCATCTTGACGTTTTTGACAAAGCATGGATGCGATGGATGAACTGGAAGTTGCAAGATAGATGTAGAAAGGTTTGTCACTTTGTGGAGGATAAACAGTTGGTAATTGGGCCAACTCTTNAAAAGTTGTTCTAAGTTGATGCTCTAGATTAATTCTTATCTTATTGTAGCCTAAAAATCCGTCCATAAAGGATAATAATGCATGCCCAGCAATTGTGTCAATAAGTTGATCAATATTGGGCAGGGGAAAGTCATCTTTTATAGTGGCTATGTTGAGGTCACGAAAATCAATACATATGCGTATACTACCGCTCTTCTTGGGGATTACAACAATGTTTGATACCCAATCAGAATAGTCAACGGCTCGGATGAAACCGGCTTGGTAAAGCTTTGTGATCTCAGCGCAGACTGCTAATGCCACTTCGGGTCTAACCTTTTGTGCTTTTTGTTTTATTGGTTTGATTTTCTCATCAAAAATAATGTTATGTTGGATGATCCGGGGGTCTAGTCCCGGCATGTCTGTATATGACCATGCGAATGTTTTTACATTGTCTTTTAAAACCTGAGTGATGTCACCTACAAGTTTCGGATCTAGTAAGGCACTTAATTTCAATGTCTTGGCTTTGTTATTGACTATGGTAATGGGGATTTCAACCAGAGGATCTTCAGTGATATTGTTAGCTTCTAGGTCTAGAGTTTTAGTTACGTTTTTAGGCCAGTCTAACGTTTCTTGAGTGGAAGCTATCAAATCGGTATAGGCGGATGGACTTAGATCCAAAGATTTTGGGCGAATTGCTCTTTCTATATCTCCGTATGGTCCATTGAGAGACAATATTGAGAGGATGTTGTGGTTGGCCATGATGCTCGCTCCTGCCATTTAAAACAGGAGCGAAATAAGAGACACTCCCTCAAATAGGAGAGTTACAAAGTGTAAACGAATATAGGATAACTAGCTTGGTGGAATGTACAAGGACTGATGTAATGGCCTAAATTTAATTGTGGTATAAAATGGTTGCATCGTTATCTTTATGTTTCATATAAATATTTTTGTCATTTTTCATGTTTTTTTTATTATTTTTCTTTATTTTCAAGAGTATATGTGTGTAACTAAATGTAACATAAATTTCTAAAGTGTAGTGCAAGATGTAAGGTAAATACTTGGAAAAGAAAGCAACGACCGTGCAAGAATCTAAATCATAACTTGTAACCTATAAGCGAATTTTAATGTAAGATGACGAGAGTTTGTAAATTTGTAATTTGTTGGCTCTAGTTTAAAGCCATTTTGGGCTTGGTATATCAATTTAAAGTCTTGATGGACTGTTGCATCTATTGTCAAAGAAAGGATTACCAGTTTTATGCCATGGTGGGCCAAAGGTAATAACATTTTCAAGAAGTTTTAAATGGAACCAGCCATTTCTGACCGTGGCTAGTTTAATGTCATTGTAGACAATTCGTAGTTTAACGTCATTTTGGATAGTTCGTATCATTCATTCTAGTTGTTGAGTTGCCTTTTGATCTTTTGTAGCTTAACATGTGGGGCTGGGTGTATGGGTATTATTTTATATTCACCTTCCCCTTCATCGATGATGTCAAAGGGTAGTTCTAACCAAGAAACATCAGTAGGAATGGCTCCTATGTCTGTGTCTTCTTGTGTTTCTTCAGTGCTACTTGGATTGTGAGTCAACGTTGGGTTCACGTTCTGATGTATGTTCATGGTTTCTTGTTTAAGCTTAACGAACTCAATTTCTGACCCTTGACCTACCTCAAGGTATGAGGAAATGATCGATGGTGTTGTATCCCCATGTATGATGATCTCACCATCCTTGTAAGGTAGATGTATCTCCTGATGGATTGGTGAAGATACGATTTTAAGTTGAGCTAGCCAAGGACATCCTAGGATTAGATTAAACCCTGGAATTTCATCCACCACTATGAATTTAGCTGATGTAGGGAATTGGTCACCTGCTATGAAATCTAAGGTAACCATGCCTTTTACTCCCACANATTCATCTTTGTTTTGGTGACTTGTGCTAGGCTCATTAATGGATGAACTCATGGGAACAGTGCTTAGTGGTGTAGGCTTTGGTAGTCCTAATTCGTGTCTGTGGTTTTCTCTCTCCATGCGCTCTCTTTTTTCTCTTTCTAAGTGCTCTCTTATTAGCCTANGTGTTTTCTCATTTAGCTTAATGTCCTTAACACGGAACTCTAAGGATGTGGTCTTTGATTCCTGAAGTTGTGGAGATAATACTGCATAAATGGATGGTTCATCTGCAGGAAGATCTTCACTAACAAGAATTGAAGTTAGCATCCGTACGAGAGCCTCTCGATGTACTAGTGNATGGTAAAAGGGGTTTGAGGGGATGTTGGGGTAGGTGTGTTTTCTGAAGGCCTTCGAATCACAAAAGGTCTTTGCAGAACGTCTTGTCTATTTTCCATATGGATATTATTAATCACATATGGGGCATCGTTGGTTTTGGTATTGAGAGGATCCTTGTAGACTCCCATGGATTGGTTTTGGGGCCTTACTGGGTTTGTCTCGTCGAATACTACTTCACCCCCATCTATCATGCGTTGTATGTCTTGTTTCAATGCAAAGCAGTAATCAGTCCCATGACCACACCATTGATGATATTCACAAAACCTATCCAACCTAAAGCCTTTTGGAATGGGAGGTTCATTGGTTGTTGCTAAGGCTAGATTTTTTGCTAATTCGCAATAGCGATCATGTCTTTGTGAGGCCGCAGGAGAAATTTGTTTGTGTTGAATTAGCCTAGCATTTAGAAGTTGATCAAGTAGTTGTGAAGGCTTCATGGGCAATGGCGTGTATTGAGCAGGGTCTTTTCTTTCAAAGGTATGGGCATGATCTGTGTTGTTGTTTCTATTTGAGGAACTTTCAGGTGTATGAGTGGGTGTTGTTCTTTCATAGTTGTTTAGGATAGCGGGTTGTTTTCCCTTAGTCATTGCTGCTACCATTGTTTTGGATTTATCTTTCCTCATGTGTTGGCTCCTAAAGGCTGAGTAGGCTGGGTCATTACTTGTTTGTGCTGCTTCTTCTATGTCTTTGATTTGTACGAATGCTTGGCTCAATGTGCAAGCTTTCAGGTAGTAAAGTTTTGACTTAATAAAGTCATTCACGGTTGATTTGAGGATAGTGAGTAAATATGTTTCAAGGATAGGTTTGTGAAGTTCATTTAAGGTTTCACTCCACCTTTGGATAAATTTCTATGATGGCTCTAAAGGCGCTTGTTTAATTTGAATCAAGCTATCTAATGTGGCTTCAGGTTTCAAATTGTACTTGAAACGGGTGACAAACTGATGCAACAAACTCTCTAAAGAAGATATGGAGCTACGGGGTAAAGATCGGTACCAGTCTAAGGATTTTTTGGTTAAGGACATTGCAAACACTCACAAAATTACATGGGGCCATGCTTGAAGTAAAAGGCTTTCGATTCTAAATGTCACTAGGTGGGCATTTGGGTCCCCTTCTCCATTGTACTTGGTCAGTTGAGGTAATGAGACTCCTTTTGGCAAGGTCAAGGGTGGAACTGAGGGGTCAATTGGGTCATCTTGATAAAAATCTAGTACTTTGACTTCCTCATTGTTGATATTGTTAAGGCGTTTTAATTCTTTGGCCAACGAGTGCATCATTTTTTATGTCTACCCATTCTTGGGCGGTACGCAAACCAGTGGATTGAGTGGATTGTGGATGATAATGGTTTAATTGTTGCATTGTTTGTCAAAAAGCAAGTTGTTGGGCTAACATTTGTTGTGGTGGGATGGTATTCGGGACTAAGACTACTGGTGGAACCCACTGCCCAACCACAGGTTGTGAGGTAACACCTTGAACATGTTGGGTAGGAGTAATCAATGGTGTCCTATGAATTTGCATCTGGGGTATGTAATGGGTGGATGTGGAAGCTGGTATGACTGAAGGTATTCCAATTACTTGAGGTTGGAGGATTGACCCTATGTTGGTTTGGGTGAGTTGTTGGGACTGTACTGGTGGAGGAATTATGGAAGTGGATGCATCAGAGTGAATGTTGTTAAGCATGGAGAAGATAGGAATGGAATGGGGAACAGGTCCTCGAGTGTTTGTGGACGAAGAAGGAAACATAGTTTCTTCTAGGAAAGGATGGAATAATGGTTTTGTGTGGGCATGGCGGCTAACGGTATGGTATGATTCTCCATGTTCAGATCAGGCTGCAAAGTCATCTTCTTCGTCTTGAGGCTCTATGGGAGGTAGTTGTAAGGCTTGACTTCTAGCCATAAGAAGTTGGGATATGAGTTTATGATGGTTTTCAGATAGTGGGATCATGTCAGAAGCTGAAGGGATAAACTCATGTCCTCCTTTGTGGATGAATTCATATTCTCGCTTAGCTTCCCTCTCTATACGATTAATGGGTAGGTTGGCTTGGATTTTGACACAGATAAAATTATACTGTTCAGGTGTAAAAGTTGCGTGAATGGGGCCTTTTCCTTATAGGCTAAGGGATTGGCGTGTAGGGCCTTAAGGATTTACATGTTCAATAATGGTTATGGATTCTATAGCAGTCACAAGGTTTGAAGCTTCAACCCCAAAGTCAGCAATTGGTAGTGTTACTGGGTTGATTTGGGAGGATTCCATGATAAACGTGAATGGACTGGGGTAGACGAATGGAGTTGGATCGTAAGCAGTTGTAGCGTGGGATGACACAAGCTTAGTGTGATCAACAGGGATGAAGAGACTCAAATGGGCAAGATGGATGAGTTTTGATAGGTAGTGAGGTTTTAACCAATAACAAGAAAGTGGCCCTCTTTCTAGCGTCAAAAACTGTACTGACCTAAATCGTCGATGTAAGGCTGGAATGGAAACAGACATCGAGAGATCGTCGGGCAACCATAGCTGACCCTGCCTTCGCTTGAGGGCAAGCTAGAAAAGGGAACGAAGGCAGAGTGCCTTGGATGGTCTGCACACAAATCAACCAAGGACTTCCCCGATCGTAAGTTACGGCTAGAGCTGGGATTATCGTAAACAGGATGTAAACGGAATGCGAACAACGATACGAAATGTAAATAGAGCGTACTGAATTATGAATAAAGCATAAAAAAAAGTTATATTTGTAAAGCCTAAACAGAACTAAACAAGGTAAATGAAAGGAAATAATGAAACTGTATTGTATTGTTTAAATAGGAATATGCACTGGTCAAAGCGTAGTTGCCCATGTGTGGATGGCAAGTCAAACACCTAGCCCAGGAATGATATGAGGTGATGATGTGACAATGAGATGGGATGGATGGGAGAAATACTTGGAAGCCAAAAATCATATGTGCCAAGCGCCCAAGGATTGCAAATTCTGTCCTCCTTCAGAACTCCAATCTTTCCAATTTTTGCCTCCTCCAATCTTCTTCTTCTTCTTGCCTCCTTGCCTTCGCTTCTTGCTGCCTCCTTGCCTTCTCTTCTTGCTGCCTCCTAGTTTGTGTGAATTGATAGGGCATTTATAGAGTTGGGCTAGGGTTTTCTTTGACCAGGTTCAATGTATTTTACAATTTGTGGGTCATTCAAGCCCATAAAAAATACAAACAAATTAGAAAGACAAGCCCCCAAGCGATAAAAATTTAGAAAGAAAAATTAGAAAGATTATTTGGAAGGATTATCTCTGGCTCCGGCTTGCTTGAAAAATTATATTCTTTTTTTTATTTTTTCTTTTTTGCTTTACAGCGACACTTAGCTTCATTGATGCATATGCCCATTGTCATGTAGACTCTCCCTAAGTACAAGCGAATCATCAGCAAAAGACATCACGTTTCAGGCTGCACCTTCTTGCATTCTTCCCTAATTCGATTGGAACAGAACAGTTGACAAATATCGCTCCCCTAAACTAAGCAATACAATAGTTTCTTTCTTTAAATTAGAAACAACAGCGTGTTCCATGAAACCAGGGATGGACATGGAGCCTAGGCTGGAGATGATCTGCGATACGGAGGAGGTGGAATTGTCGAGGTCATCGAGAAGTCCTTGCTATCTGTAATGCAGATAATACTGAGATTGAACTTGGACTCAGACTCGACCAAAACAGAAACAGAAACAGCAAATCCATAATGGAGTCCCACTAAAATCTATTCGACGGTTCAGCTCCATCACATGCAAATGTGCCGATGTACACCTACGGGGATCCTAAACTGGACAAGACAACATATACGTAGACCTGACGGCATCGATCTAGAAGTTTCTATAATCCATCCTTCAACCATTGCCGAAACAAATCTGTGATTAACATTAAATTCTAAACCGGCAAGCGAGTGCACCGGCCGAACTAGCAACCAGGATTGCTAAAATGCTGCTGCTGCTGTTACTGTTCCTCTTGGCAGAGAATTTCAAAGCAGGTAGAAGCCATGAAGCTCTTGACGATAGTAAGCATAATCACAAGTAGAAGTAATGCAAAGAGACGCTGCCATCGCCATGGTCTGGCCTGCACAACTACACATGGTCACAGTCTTCAGATAACTTTTTCCTTGTTATTATTTCCTCTGCTTCTGTTATTTGCCAGTGAGTTTTGCAGCCAAGGCTGAAGCTCTAAAACATGACAGGTGCATGGAAGAGAAAGGAGTTGTTGCTAGTGATGCCCGCAGTGACGGCAACAACGGCAGGTAGCAAGATGCGTGGCACAGGTTTCAGCAAAAACTATGAGACAGGGAGAACAGCTAGTGAGGGTTTTGATTAGTGGCCTACACAGGCCTGCAAGGTGTGACTCTGACGCACAACGATGGCAAGCAATAGACAGCGTGAAGCAGCAGTGCGATGGGGGCACAGAAGCAGTGGTGTTGGGGGCCTTAATTCTGGACACGTGCTATGATTTTCTTTTGTGTGTGTCCGGTGTGAGCATGCTGTGGGTGTGGCTGCAGTACAGAGGTGGGGTGCACGTGGAGACAGAAGTGGTGTACAGCTGCGACTGCAGGCAGTGCCGTGACAGTAGGAATATCAGGAGACAGCCACGGTTACAGCTTCATGGCGACGATGAAATGAGCCTGCATGGCAAGGGAAGAGAAATGCGATGAGGGTTTTGTGACATGACTGAGAGAACAGGAGCAATGGTCTTCCCAACGAATTAACTTCATGAATTTGCATATGCCACCTCTTCCTCCTCCTCATCTCTTTGATACTAAGCTTTTGATGGATCCAAAAAACTCCAAAGCCGTGCTTACTGAGCTTGATGTTGTGGGTTAAGATTTCTCTTCCTTCGAATGCTTGAAAGGGTTTGAGTCATTTTCCATTCAAAGTGCAATGCTGAAATTAGTGGTGTTTCAATACTCATTGGAGATCTTACTCAGCCTCCACCTATGAAAGACATTATATCATACATATCATCTTAGATTCATGTGAAGAATTCATGGTTAGCATTCAATACATTTGTAGCCTTTCATGTTGTGTGTCGGCAAAGGGATGATGATCCATGACAACAAACATTTAGAGAAGTTTTGATGAATATATAAGGAAAGATCAATAATGTTGATTATGAATTTTTAAGCTTGAGAATGTATCTTCCATTGACATCAGATGGGTAATATGGGTTTGAGGATCCTGTGCACTTGTTTGATATAAAGAATAATGTGTATATGCATAATGAAAAGGTATTGCTAAATATGAAAAAACTAATTGCATGATGCATAGTAGATAGAAATAAAAATGGTATCAAATTTTGGTATGATGGAGAAGGAGAATTAGATTGAGTAGTTTTTATCTATGAAGCTATAAGACATATGCTTACTATTAATTTATAGCTAGAAGTAGGATTGGTTAATGATGTGTTGGGAGTCATTAAGAAAATAATTTACAGTCCCAACTATAAACCTCCACAATTTCCATCGTATATCATTGAGTTTGACTCTTACATTGGAATACCGTATGATCATGAACATCCTCAACAAGTACTCATTCCACCAATGATACGTGGAGGACCTCACCAAATACCATGGCAATTATCATGGGATTTACCTATACATAAGTCATAGGGAATGACCTTAGAGAAAGTGTGTGTAGATGTTGGTAGTAAAGAAACAACAAATCTTATGTTTGTGGCACTATTCTGAGTAAAGAGTATTGACAATTTGAAGATATTCACTCCAATTTCCAAAGAAAGATGCATCAAGATATCAAAATCTTCTCACCTTCAAAGTAGATTGGATGAAGAGTAGTGCATTAAATCTAATGGAAAATGATTTTACAATTTTTTTGATGATGTAATTTTGGTATTGTGGATGTCATAACATTTTTCATTATCCATTTTTTCAATTATGAAAGTTTAAACATTGATCATTCATACTATATTATAACATTTTTTTAATCATTGAATAATGGATTTTATGATCTTACAAGTTACTCTATTTTTTATTTACACTTTCATGAATTATTTATAACTTTAGAAAAATAATCTATAACTTAACAACTACCTTCAACAAATTAGATTGGAATGATGTATAACTATAGATAGAATCTTTTTAATTTCTTATGTTTAAATGATCACTTCAAGTAATGACTGGCAATCACTAGCTTAGTTATATATTTATAATATATACCTATAATATGGCCAAGAGAATCTTATCAATTCACAAGTAATAAAGTATTTCAATTAAATATTTCATGACTTCTAAACAAAGAACAAGATTTCAGGATTATAATTTTCATGACTTCTAGATGAAAAAAAAAAATTGTATATCAAATTTTTCATAATGACAAATTTTAGAAAAAAATATTTGCAACATTTAGTGTATGTTTTTATTCTCAAAAAAATTTGCATTGCTTATTAGAGCATACAAAAGGAATAAATTTGGTCAAGAATGAGAACATACAATAAATGATGCAAATAAATTTTTTATAAAACTCATTGTTACGAAAAATTTAACATAAAAATCTTGTTCTTCATCTAGAAGTCATGAAAAATTTAATTAAAATACCTTATTACTTGTCAACAAATAAGATTCTCTAGGCCAAATTATAGATATATATTATAAATATATAACTAAGCTAGTTATTTTTGAATAATAAGAGCATAATTATGTTCTTTCTTTAGGTTTCAAATATCATGTTCTCAAGGATGTCACTTTTCAACTACAACCTTAAGTAAAAAACCTCTTAGTGATAGCTAAATAATTAATTTTTTCTCTATAGTATTAATTTTTTTTATTTTGAAGGCTTAAGGATGGAAAGATTTTAGCTTTTGTTGCTATTTGTTCTTTATTTTTTATTGATGTATTCTTTTTTTAAAAGATATTTTTCTCTTTCCTTTTACAAGAAATCCTTTAGTAAGAAGTGAAAACATGTGATAATGCTTCTGAATAAGGACAATGTTTCATTCTTTTCCTATCCTAGAGAGGAGGTTTTTCAAGATTAGTTGTAAGAATGAAAATTTCAAAAGGCATCCCCAAAACAATATGACTTTTTCTTTAAACTCTCTCTTCAATGATCTAATGTACTCTAAATTTTTTAATATTATAATTCTTTTTTATTGGGGTTTGACATCCTCCAATTTTTGTGGTTTAGGTAACATAAAAATTCTAAGTGTCATCCAAGTCACATTGACAAAGCCTTATTTACCATTGCATCACCATATTTGAACTTATCTCCTAGCTTAAATTTCATTTCTATTGAACCTTCAATAACTAGTCTACATCAGTCCTAAAATGACAAACATTTTTTAGTAGTTTTAGTAAGCTTTGAGAGATATGAAATAGATATAAAATAATACATTTTTCTAATTATGGCTAGGTGATGTTGACACCTACATCAGCATCATCTACCTTAGTCAAATATAAAGCATGCATCACAAGATTACCTTTTGGCCATAGTTTTGACTCCTTCAAATCTCTGGTAGCCAGTTTACATTAATCTTGAGATGAAAAAAATCAATTTTAGTAGTTTCTGCAAGCTTCAAGGCATATGAAATGGGACAAATTTTCTAAGTATGGACAAGTGACACTAATACGAACATCAATGTCACCTACCTTAGTCAAATTTGCAACATGCATTACAAGTGTACCTTTTAACTATAGTTTAAGCCCAATGTAATTATCAATGCTTGTTCAACATCATCACAACATGTTCAACATTAGTCTAGGCATCAACAGTCATTCCTAGGACCCTAAAATGAAAGTTACAGATGAATTGCAAGTGCTCATATTGATGCTAGTGATGAATCCAATTTTTGTTGTAATATGATATTGCATCTACAATATCATAACAATAATCTTGTAATCCATGATACCTCATCATTGATGCAATGTTTGAGAATGTGTGTAGCCCTATAAATATGACACTTGAGCACATAATCCAACACCTTTTGATTACAACCTTCGGTAGACTTTTTTAGTTTGTTTCTGTAGACTTGGTGATAAAGCAAATGACTATAGTGTGATGTTTTGCAATTGACTAGTGTCTTTATTTGAGTAGATTATACTTGGAAACAATTCATGATAGAAATAAAGATCAAGATTACTCTTCATCATTGCAGCATTCCTTAGTTTTCTAATTATTCACTTAGCATAATTTTTACTATTTTCATAATTTAACACTTTACTTTACTTGTTTCTTAGTAATTAGTATGGATATGACTAGTTTTGAATGTTAAGTGTAGTTATCTAATAACCTAGTAGTGGCATTGCTTGGTTTGCCTAGTAGTAATTCGACTTGGTAATCCCAGTGATAGTTGCATGAGTCCAAGGCATGAATGGTAGACCAAGAATGAATGTCCATCACTCTAGGATAGAATAGATTTACATTCTTGTGTTACTTAGAATTAGGATCTAATATTCATTTTGATCATATTTACCTTTTGGAGTGCTAAGAGCTAGCTAACATTAGTAATCATATGCCTCATTAAGAGCTAACACATGAACTTCACTAGCTTAAGGTGGGAAGACAGAAATCTCAAACTTAATCTTAGCTACTAGCATAACAACATTACCCATCCATAGATTATAATCTGGTCACATGCTGGCACTCATGACTTGTATGGTAGAGTGTTGGGATACTCCACCGCTCATCATTAGTGCCATTGTTGA
>MNCI01013751.1:359411-376426 GCA_015680685.1 Gnetum montanum
AATGTGGTTTATAGGACACCACAATCATTACAAAGTTTGAGCTTCACTAATGAGAATTTCATCACTGCAACAACTCTCAACCCCATAAGGTCCCAATAAGATCAAGAATGGTTTAAAGGATCCAACAACTTGTACAAAATAAAGCTTCACTCTAAAGTGGTTTGATGTAGCACAAAAACTCAATCCCATAGGATCCCAACAAGCTCTAAAAAGATGCCTTCTTACAAGCAGCACATCAACCCCTTAGGGTAGTAAGAAAAGAAAAAAACCACAGGGAGAGAGTGTAATTCAATTTACAAATTCCTTGTATAATGAATCATAACTCAAAACAAATCTAACAAATGATGTGATAATTCAAGTACACAAGTACAATAGCATAAGATGGACAATGATAGCTTTTATGTTTATAATTCTTACATAATTGCCAAAATTTTGGAGTCTACATATAGCCTCAAACTTTCAAAAAACACCTCAAAATTCATGCAATGTCTATTCAATAGCTAGTGTAGACATATCCTTTAAGATTTGGATATCTTTCTATGTTCAACTTCAACTTTGGAGAGATGTCTCCTTTCAGAATGGGACATCTTTCAAGAGATACCTCTGGGGAGACATCTTCTTTCATGAGGAGACTTCTCCTATTTTTGGGATACATCCTTTTATGATTGACTTCCTCTCAGCCAAGATGTTGTTGACCTTGTAGCATGTTAAAAAATTAAGGAAAATGGAGTACACGGATGTTTGTGTGGTTGTTGTGTTTATAGGAGCAAGAGCAAAGGACTCAAGGACTTACAAGCAAATTTGAGATCACAAGGACTCAAGGGAGCATGGATGAATACGAAGAATTTAAGAAAAATGTGTCTATTTTTGTTAAGGATGATTCCTAGATGTTTTGGCATGTTTCAAAGTGTTTCTAAATCATTTTGATGAGTCTAGGAGGTTATAAGATCTATGGAAACTTCTTTGGAGGCATCTGGAGTCTTCCAGCATCAAAATGAGTAGTTTCATTTTTGGTCCCTACAAAAGAGACATTTTTCCCATACCAAAGACATCTTTCTAGTAGGTAGAATAGACAAAGATGTCTCTACAAAATAGTAGACATCTTTCATTAGACAAAGATGTGTTTCCTATGATGAAGATATCTTCATAGAATGTAGGCCAATTTAAGAAATACATCTTTCATTAGACATAGATGTCTTCCCAAAATGAAGATTTCAAAAAGACATCTTTCCCAAATAAAGAAGTCTTCCCAAAATGGAGATTTTAAAAAGACATCTTTTCCAACTAACGATGTCTTCCCAAAATTGAAGGCAAATACAAAAATATGTCTCAAGCATGAAGAAGGCATCTTCCATGACCGTTAGTGACTGTTAACTAGCTATTGCAAAAGTTCCAAGATGAATTTGAAAACATGATGACTATAAGAAGACATCATTCTCAATGGGAAATGAAAAAAGATCTTGTATAATCATTGTCTAATCATTTTTCAATCATTGTAATCATTATTTCTCATCATTATTTTATCTTTTCTCCATTGTAAAATTTGGTGTACCTCAAAGTACAAAGATCAACAAACTAAGTTGCATTTCTCCCTTGTAATTGTTGTTCTCCCTTTTCATCCTATGGGGTTGATGTGCTTCTTGTAGGAAGGCATCTTGCTTGAGCTTGTCATGATCTTGCAAGATTGAGTGAGTGATGTTGTAGCATAACACTCCAATGTAGAGCGTAAGATTGTAAAGGTTGTAGAAGCTTAGAAATCATATTCCAAACTTGACAAAACCTTGTGGGATTAAGTGGTTGGTGTTGCAACACAACATTCTAGAGTGGGGATTGAAGATTGTATAGGGTGTGGATCCTTCACCCACATTTCAGAGCAATAAAGTTTGTAGGTGTGCTTGCAATCTACCCTTCAAGTGTGGACTACCCAAGTTGGGAAACCACATTAAATCCTATGTGTATGCTTTGTTTCTAAAATTTTTAATTTTGAAAACTTATTCATCCTCCCTCCTCTAAGTTCAATTATCCATAGACGTCTTCTATTCCTTGGAGACATATTCTCAACTTTTGAGCTCTAGTTCCTAAGCCTTTCTCTTATTGATTTAGCTTCCTCTTAATTCCTAAAGCATCTTTATTTATCTAGTAATCTTCGTACTTGTCTATGCTCTCATTTTTCCTATGAGGTCTTTTACTTTGATAGCCATGCTTCCTTAAGTCCTTATCCATGATGTGGAGTCCTTGTTCTTGTCCTCTAAATACAACATCCACAACAAACATCCTTTGTTCTCAATTTTCCTTAAGATTTTGAAATACCAAAAGGTTAATAAGAAGAGGCAATGATAGAACAAATGATGATGAATACTAGAGTATGCCTATGCAAACAAGAATCTCATATGCTCATAATGATCCTTACTATCCTAATTTCACTTCATCTTTCACCAAGAGGGGTAGTTGAGGTGGAGAGACCTACAAAGCAACATCATTCTACCTCTAGAGTGTTTAGCACCCACCATGATTCAAATAGCTCTAAGAAGAATGAATTTGAGCCATGTGTGAGAAGGATACCATGTGACCAAACACATGATGAGGCCCTAACAACCCATAGAGGCACAAGTGCAAAGAGATGTTGCTATGGAGACCAAACATGTCCATAACAAGGGAAAGTAGATTAACTCTCCTATTTTCCTAGAAGAGCTTGATGGTGATGCATTTGTAGCAAAGAAACTCCACTAGGATCATTAAGTTCATTCCCAAATGCTTGTTATTCATCTGGAAGAACCTGTCAAAGTACAGTTACATTCAACCTTAGTAGAGACATCAAGAAGAGAAGCAATAGACTCTAAGTACAAGTAGGACTCAAGGCCAAGAGCTTCTACTAGATTACAAAGGGAAGAATACGAAATTTATAGATGGAGAACTAGCCAGCATTGTTCTCCCACTACTTCATCTTCATCCTCATGATTATTTGTGGACTCTAATCTAAGGGAACACATGTATAGAAATCATGACAACAAAAGATGTCAGACTCATGATTGACATTACTAATGCCCAAGGTACTTTGATGACAAATATGAAGAGCATGAATGACAAAGAAACAAGGATAGACATGAATAGAGAGAGAGGTATGAGTACCAAAGGAAGCACCACTACAATAGAGCATACAAACCCTATGAGCATGAATAACCCCTATTGGTAACTCACAACATGATAAATATAAGGAAAGTTGTCTATATTCCAACCAAGCACATAAGGGATAGTTGCATTAAGTAGCCAAAAATGAACAACATGCTAAGATTTGAGGGTTGATACAATGCAAACCCACAACAACATCTTCAAGTATTCCATGATGCCTGCACCCTATAGAACATAGAGAGTTACTACTAGAAACTTAAGTTGTTCCCTCAAACACCCATTAAATAGGTAGAAAGCTAGTATAAATTATTCGAACCTGAATCAATCAGAAGATGGAGTACCATGCTTGAACTTTTCAAAGATAAATATCAAACCTACTCTTGGGTGTCCAATCTTAGGAAGTAGATCCAAGGCTAGAAGCAAGGGATCCATGAATCCCTTGATGATGTAATTGATAAATACTATTCACTTTTGCATAAATGCCCAGGCCACTGATTTTAAAAAAGGGAGTAGATTAGACACATGATTGATGGGATACAAAATAAAACTAGATAAACCCTTAGGGTTTATGCCAAAGGAAGACTGTCTAAAATGATCATTAATCGCATTCAAAGACTTATCGATCAAGTAGCAAAGGAAGAAGGTGAACTAAAGAAGGGAGAATTAGCTGAAGAGTATGATAGAGATCCATCAATTAAGAAGAGAGATGTATGAGTGTGTGATCATCAAGAGGAAGAAACCTTGGAAGAGGTGATACAAAACAAAAATACTACCTTTTTAAAAATCTATTACTAATATAGCAACCAAGGTAGAAAAGATTTGGGATTCCATGGATGAAAAATTTACCATAGCATTGAAAATTATGAAAGAAATAACTTAGAAAGCCTTTAGTAAAGGCAAGAATAAAAATAAGAAAAGAGAATTTAGACAAAAAGGAAAGGTAGCTTCAATGGTAGAATGTATGGATACAAGCTCAGATGAGAAGGAAGGATGTTCTATGTGCAAGTATGACCACCCTAAGGGGTGTTGCCCTGTCATGGTACATTTGCAAGAAACATGGACATATGCACTAAATCCAAGATTCATTAAGAAGAAAATGCCCAAAAAATCACCTTACCCTCTAGGTAACTACGAGTAAACCTTCCAACTAGCCTATTACCCTAGTGGAGCTTATTCATAGCCACAAGAGCAATACCATCAATAGTGGTAGCAACCACAATTGTGGGTGATGCCAGCACCTCAACAGTAGTACCTATATCAGCAATGAGACCCTTATGGATGCTAAGTCCAATGTCTAATCTCTCTAGGAAATGCAATAGTTTAAACTATTCAATGCTATCCACCAAAATACCATAGACCTACACCTCCAAATATGGACTCTAATCCATACATGCATCCATAAGAAGATGGTTTATTAAGTAAACCTCCTAACCCCTTACAACCTATACCACCACCTATAATGCAAGGAAAACTATCATGAAAACCATAATAGAAGAACATAACTAGGACAATTAACATGCAAGAGGAGGTAATCATACATGAACTATAATCCAAGAAATGACCATTCTTTCGAATGAGTCCTAAAAATATTTGAAGGATGAGGAGCACATCTACTTCCACTCCATTCACATCCAATCCTCCAAGAAACAACAAGCTTTTATCATCATCCAATACAAATGTGACAACTATCATGCTAACCTAGATTATTACTCATTGGATCAAGGTAAGATTACTTCCTAAAAATGAATAGAGTTGGGAAGTTCCTTGATATAACCTCAAATAGCAGGCCACAAACTATGTAAGGCTCTACTTGATTCTAGGTCAAGGATGAACCTAATATTGCAAGATATGTATCAAGCTTGGAATCTACCACCATTAAATAAGAATAATATTTGGCTAGATCTTGTAGACCATTCAATCACAATCCCACTAGCTCAAGTGGATGATGTGATCACTACCATCAGTAGTTGGTCCTACCCTACTGATTTTCTAGTCATTCATGTAGGAAATAATAAGGGTGAGCTTCCTATCATAATGAGAAGAGCTTGGCTTAGCATTGTAGATGTTAAGCATAGTATTAGAGACTCATCCTTGGAAATCTGAAGAATATGAAGCTAGAATTATTCAAAGACACAAAGTTCCATGTATTGCATACAATGATAACAAGTACAATTACATGTAGAAAATATGGGCAATTAAATAAGAAAATAATATAGCATGCAAAAGGTGTGTTGAAGATATGTGTATGAATAAAATGCTTGTATATGACAACCACTCAACAAGAAGGAACCCAATGGGTAATTACAGATAGTGAAATTAAATCAAACATATACATGGAACTGACAAACTAGATAATAAGTGCCTATGTTGAAGAAACTAACAAGTTGGAGTACTTAAGAGAAGACATCCCTATCCACATGTAAGTTAAGAAGAGAAGATAGAATTGGGATAACTACAGATCCCAAATAAAATTAAACTAGAATTGCTAGAATTGAAGGCCCTACTTGTAGCACTAGAATATGCTTTCTTAAATAATCAAAATCCAATCATAATTAACACCAACCTAGATAAGGAACAAAAGAAGAATTTATTAGAAGTAGTCAACAAATGGCCAACAGCATTTTCCTGGTCTTATCATGAGAATTTATCAACATTAAATATACACCAATCCAATGATGAAACCATGATTCCAAACATAGAGAAGGCTAAATCCAAAGCTCAAAGAAGTAGTCAAGTAAGAATTGGAAAAATTACTAAAGGCAGGATTCATTAATCCCATTGTAAACAGCTAATGGGTGAATCCTTTGGTAATTGTTCCAAAGAAGAGGGGCAAGTGGAGAGTGTGCATTAACTTCTAATTATCAAACTCTACTACATTCAAGGATCATTTTCCATTTCCATTTATTGACCAAGTCCTGGATACTATTGTAGGAGATGAGTAATATAGTTTTCTAGATGGATACAATAGATATAGCCAGATCTACATTACGCCTGAGTACTAAGAAAAGACAATGTTCACTAGTCCGTTGGAAATGTTTTCTTATAAGAGAATGCCTCTCTACCTTTGTAATACACCTGCTACCTTCCAGAGACATGCACTTAGTATCTTTTAGAAATAGATAAGCAATGGAATTCAAGTATTTATGGATGAATTTTCCACATATGGGTTGAATTTTAAATAGGAACTAGACCATCTAGAGTAGGTACTAAAAAGATGTATAGAGACTAACCTAAAGCTTGATATGCAGAAGAGCCATCTTATGGTCCAGGATGGGATCGTATTAGGACACAAAATTTCATAGAGAGGAATATAGGTGAATCTTAAAAAAATATGAGTCGTCTAGAATATCACCCAAAGGCCACAAACCATTAAAGATGTTTGATCATTTTTAGGCCACACATGATACTACAGAAGACTCATAAAGAATTTTTCAAAATTTGCAAAACCACTAGTCAAGCTGATCAAGAAGGATGCACCCTTTTAGTGAACCAAATTATGTGAAAAGGCATTCGAAACCTTGAAATAGAAGCTGATTAAGACACAAATCCTATGAGCTTCAAATTAGTCTAAGCCTTTTAATATTATGAAAAATGCTTCAAATTATGTACTAGGTGTGGTATTGATATAGTTAGATGACCAGAAGCCACCATATTATATACATTGCGCCAATAGAAGCATCACCAAGGCATAAATTAATTACACCACAACAAAAAAGTAGCTTATGACAATGGTATGTGCACTAGAGAAATTTTGAAACTATGTGCTTGAGTATCTGATCTATTTCCAAATTCATCATAGTGTAATCTAATTTCTTATGAACAAACCAATGGTCAATCCTAGGGTGATTTGATGACTCGTTATCTTACAGGAGTTCAACATAACTATGATCAAAACGAAGGGCATAGAAAACATAGTAGCTAATCACTTTTTGAGACTGAGATGGGACTCACAAGATCAAGTGGAACCACTATCAAACTAATTCCCTAATGAAAATCTATTTACTAAGATAGTAATGGCTATAGACTTAATAGGAAATTCATGGATAGCTAACTATGTGACTAATTTAACAACATAAGAGCTACCTGTTTAGTGAAGCAAGAAATAGATAGAACAATTCCTTCATAAAGTTAATAGATATATGAAAATAAATGGGAATCTTTATAAGATTTGTGTTGATGGGCTAGTCTGATGGTGTGTATCAAAATGCAATCAACAACAGATCCTACATGATGCACATGAAGCCCCATGTGATGGCCATTATGGAAGATGTAGGATGGCATTGAAACTGATGATGGCAAGCTACTTCTAGCCGACCTTGTTTCAAAATGTTCATACCTTCACAATTTTTTGTGAACAATGCCAAAAATATGGAGAAATAACGACCAAAAATGAAGGGCTACAACAATGGATACATACACTAGAATTGTTTGATATATGGGGAATTGACTTTATAGGACCCATCATACCAATGTCAAATGGGAAGGCCTACATAATAGTGATTGTGGGTTACTGTACCAAGTGGGCAAAGGTAGTAGTAGTCAAAGAGTGTACAGCTAAAATAGCTACCAAGTTCTTTCAATAACATGTGGTGAATCAATTTGGAGTATTGAGAATGCTTATTTTAGATAATGGGACTCATTTTACCAATGCTATTTTTAAGAAGCTCATGCAAATTCTTAGGGTAAATCATAAGTTGACCATGCCATACCACCCCAAGCCAATGGTCAGGTAGAAGTAACTAACCACAAAATCATTAGAATCTTAACTAAAACAATTAGTAGATTTAGAAAGGATTGGATCACCAAGATAAATGATGCTCTATGATTTTATAGAATGACATGGAAACTACCCATTGATTATTCATCCTATGAGCTAGTTTACACGAAATTATTCATGCTACCAATTTAGGTAGAGCTCCAAACTCTGACTACTACTAGCCAACTTGACCTGAACCTAAGCTTAGCCCAGAGATATCGCCTAATGAATCTTAATCTATTAGAAGAGAATAGGCTAGTAGCACACATGAGTAATGAGATTCACAAGAACTACTCTAAGAATAAGCACAATGCATGAACAAGAAAAGTGTTAATACAGCCAAGCAATAGGATCCTCTATTAATCCAAATCATGTCTAGCAAAAGGCTAAATTTCAAATGCTTTAGGAGGATCCATACATTGTTTAGGTGACTTACCCATTTAGTTCCATGCATATTTACCATCCATCTAGCAAACACAAGCTTATCCTAGTAAACATCCAACAGGTCAAACCTTACTATCAATATCCCAACTTCACTAAGGATTCTACCCAGTCTATCTAAATGTCCTCTACTTATTCACTTTTCTAGTTGACTAATCCTAATCATAGTCATGGGGGTGTCCATTAGGACATGTAAGTACATTCTAAATTTTTTACTTTCTTATTACCTTTTCTACTTTCTTGATAAATTATTCAATTCTTTTATATCTTTTAATTTCTTAATAATTTCTCAATTCTTTGATATTTTCTAATTCTTTGATAATCTTTCATTCTTTTTATCTTTTTAATTCTTAATATTTGATGAATCACATTTTTCATCAGCTCCAATATCGGGTACTTGATGTCAGAGCCTCGACATTGGGTATCTAATGTTGGAGCCCAGGACACGATGTCAAATATCTAATATCGCGAGGTATATGTTAGCCTATAAATATAGCACTTGGGCTCATGATTTTAATATCATTTTTTGTCATAGTTAGTGAAGCTCTTGTAGTTTGTTTCCTCTAGAGATAGAATATTTTCTGAGTACCTATAGTAGAATTCTAAGTGTGTATGGATCTTTGTTCGAACACTGATGTACCTAAGCATAACAATGTGACAAGAATAAAAACAAACTCTTTTGACAAACCTTGCAGCACTAAGAATAGATTAATGTTTCCTTTTTGCACTTTACTTTAATGCATTTAAATTAAGTAATTAATTTCCAATTGTTAATGAACATAAGCACAACCACTTTAAGCATACATATAGTGCTTAACATTTGATAACCCAGTAGCATTATATGTGTTCAGAATGTGTCCAAGAAAGTGGAATGGATACATATGTTAAGCTAGCTAAGTACTGATTAAGTTAGATCTTAAATTACTCTACCTTTCATTCTTGTTGTAGGTGACTAAACTTATAAAACATAAAATGAGAAAAATCATGTATCTCAATTACACTTAAACCGTTCCCTTGAGCTTCATAAGTGTAGTTGGGAAGACAATAAACATTCTCAACACCCATTTCACTTCCTAAAGGAATTAGTGCATTGGAGAACTATAGGTCCATAGAATTCAACCAAATCATGTGTAAACTCCTTAGTGATTTGTATGGTTGGGTGTAGGGGTACCTCGCTACTCATCATTGGTGCCATTCCTGAGGACCCTTTGGTTGTTTCATGTGTTATATAGGATTTACTAGAAACCATTCAAAATCATTGGAATGAACCATAGATTCATATCATATTTTACAATTACTACATCAAAAATTTAAAAGCACACTACATTTTTATCATCTAATTGAAAATGTCTTCTTCTGATACGAGTGCTTCTCCACCCAAGTCTAATAGAGCTCATCTGCTAGTGTATGAATAATATCAAGTGGTATATGCTCATCCTAATGAGCATGTACCCAATATTACCTTCATCCTACATCAGGATGAATAGCTATGGTAGCATGATATGGAGGGCAACATTGTGTTGCTACCCGACTGATTCGTTCTTGCAATGCTCCAACAAATGCTTATACAATGGTATATCTAGGAATGTCATGATGAGTATATTGTGCAAGATAGTGATGCCAAGGATTATCATCCCACTGAGGCACAATGTTTATAGGATCGATAGCTAGAACAACATCATGAATTTATGAAGGAAAAAGGATTTAATGATTCATCATTCCTACTGTACCAAAAATATTGTAAGGAACCCTTTTCTTGGGATTTTCCATTCAATGAAATTCCTCTCTTTAACTTCAATGAAAAAGGTAAAAACCAGAACTTGTAGTCCACAATTCACAATCTTAGTTCTAGTAAGAATGGATCCAATGACAAATAAGGATCCAAAGAGGTAAGTCAAGGTAAGGATGTAGATTAAAAAAAATGTGATCATGGTCATGATCACTGAAGAGGGGGTAGCAGGCACCATGATGGTGCTAGTCCTCCTTCCTCTTTACCTTTGTCATCATCTTCTTCTTCTTTTGGCTCTAATTGTAACCACAAGAGTTGAGACTATGATGGAGGTGACTAAAATGATCAACAGGATTAAAATGACCAATAGGATCACAATAACCGAAATGACTATTGGGTAAGGCAAGCTCAAGGATGCGGTCATTCAAGAAAGGTACATCACCATGAATGAAGGGGTAATAGAGGGCATTGTATGCATCAAAATCAAGCCCTTAATGAGCCTATTCTTGCTACCTGAAGTATGTTAAACATTGTAGAGGTAGTAAAAATTCCAACAATGCACTTGAAGGATAGTCAAAGCAAAATACTAGACATGAACAATATTCCTCGATTCTAAGGAGGATATAGTTCGAATCTGCAAAACCATCTCCAAGCTTTTCAAGATGCATGTGCCTTGTAAAACATAGAGAATGAGTGTAAATTCTTAAGTTGTTCCCAAGAACACTCATCAAAGAAGTAGAAAACTCATACCAGTCCTTAGAGCCTGAATCTATCAAATGATGGAGAACCATGCTTGAATTGTTCAATGACAAATATCAAAAATACTCTAGAGTTTCCAACTTAAGAAGGTAGATCCAAGGATAGAAAGAAGGAACACATGAATCCTTGGATGCCACCATTGACCGATACTATTCCTTAATGCACAAATGTTCTGGCCATGGTTATTCTCAAATAGATCAACTTCGCCACATTGTAGATGGGCTTCAATCAGAAACAAGAAGAACCCTTGGTGTTTATGCCCAAGGGAAACTATCATAATTTAGTGCCCATCAAATACAAAGACTAATCAAGTAAGTAGCTAAAGAAAAGGGTGAATTAAGAAAAAGAGAATGTGTAGAAGAGTACAACCATGATCCTTCCATCTGAAAGAGGAAAGTTCGATTTTCTGATAGTGAGAAAGAATCTGCACCTAATGAGGTCATGAATAAGAAAGCCTTGACACTCCAAAAATTTTAATATGAAATTACAACCAAGATTGATTAGTTATGGGACTCTATGAATAGAAAATTTCAAGCTATCCTAAAAATTACTGAAGATTCTAAAGAACAAGGTAGTGACCTTGAGCACAGGAGGCACAAAGAAGTTGAACATGCCTATCAAAGAGGTAAGGGCAAGATTGTTATAATAAAAGAAGTTTTGGGAAGTGAATTAGATGATGGTCGTGGATGTGACATCTACCAATATAAACATCTTAAGGGATGTTACCCCATAGTGTCACACTTATAAAAGTCTAGGATGTATGCTTTGAATCTACAACTAACACAAAGGCAAACATCCAAAAGATTACCTTATCCTCAAGGTAATTTTAGGTAGTTCCGCTAGTAATAGCAATATTATCCAAGCAAAACTCCACTACAACCATACAAGTAGTATCAAAAGTGGTAGAAACCACAATCATGGGTGTTGGCACCACCAAGGCAAAAATACCCTTATAGATAACCTAATCCATATGGGTATTACATTTAGCAACCCTTGTCTCCACGTGACTCCTCCAATCACATTTTTACTTTCCAACCTCACTACTACCCTCCTAATAATTACCGAACACATTCTCCACATGCAAGGAAGGATACCACCTCTTATCCTTATCCTCCTCCTATTCCTGCACATCTTCCTCTTCCATCTGCACAACTACCACTTGATCCACCTATGCAAAGTGAACTATGAGTTCAACCACAACAATGCAATGCTACTAGGGCCATTAACCTACAACTGGCTAATCAACCGAGTGATTCAAATACTTGATCAAAGAAAAGACCTTTCTTCTAACATGTAGTCCATCTAAGCCCTCAAATACACCTATGGTTGACAACCCTATTCCTTTTTCTTCCTCTCTATCAAATTCTTTTGAGTCCCCTTCAAACCAAACACCACCTAGGATCCATACTGTGATGCTTACTTACACTGTATCTGATTGGATCCATGCTGAAAACCTTCCTAGGAAGTTAGTAGATCCTAGAAGTCCTCTGATTTATTTGGAAATTACTGGGAATGAACCATGTAAAGCTCTTCTCAACTTAGGTTTTGGTATCAACCTAATCTCTCATGAGATGTATACTACATGGAACCTGCCTCCTTTAAAGAAGAGTAATATCATATTAGAATTGGTAGACCAGTCCATCACTATTCCATTAGGACTAGTAGAAGACATTGTGACCACTATCTATGGGTGGTGTTGTCCTACTGATTTCCTAGTAATCATGATAAAGAACTACAAAGGAAACTTCCCAATCATCATGGGAAGGGCATGGCTTAGCATCATTGATACAAGAACAGGCATTAGAGATGTTTCCTTAGAAATATCTAAAGAAAATGCATTTAGAAAGATCAAGAAGAAGTGTATTCTATGCATCATGTACAACAATCCAAGGTGCAATTGTGTGCAAAAACTTTGGGCTATGAAATAAGCATCTATCTTTGCATGCAAGAAGTGTGCACCAAAAGCAAAAATTCAAAGTTTCCTATACGTAGCAGCCATAAAATAGGAGGGAACCTCATATCTGACTACTGATTTTGAGAGCAGCACACTTTGCATTGAACTGACTAAGAGCCTAACATGCACATATGTTGTAGGCATGAATGAACTAGAGCAGGTTCATCACCAACTCTCTGATGATGCAAATGATGATACTTATTGGGAAGAGTTGGAAATTCCTGAAAATTTTAAGAGCCCCTTAAACTAAAAATGCTACCAGTTAGAATGGAATATGTGTTTTTAAAAAATGGAAAGCTAGTCGTAATTAATGTGAATCTTGCTCCAAAGTAGAAAAAGATGTTATTGAATGTGGTTGAAAAATGGTCAACCGCTTTTGCTTGGTCATATCTTGAACTCACAAGGATTGATCCTAGGATATGCTAGCATCACATCTACACTGATCCAGCCATGAAGCCAAAGAGACAATCATGGAGGTGATTGAACCCCAAACTAAAGTAGATTGTCAAAGAGGAAATCGAACAACTCCTCAAGGTGGGGCTCATTTATCCCATTGTGGATAGTGAGTGGGTTAGTCCACTCATGATTGTGCCAAAGAAAGGTGGCAAGTGGCAAGTTTACTTCAATTTTCGATTGCTAAATATGTTAACATTCAAGGACCATTTTCCATTGTCATTTGTTGATCAGGTGTTAGACACAATATTTGGGCATTGCTACTACAATTTTCTAGATGGTTATAATGGCTATAACCAAATTCAAACTACACTAAAGGACTAGGCCAAAATAACATTCACAAGTCTCTGAGGGACTTTTGCATATTGTAAGATGCCATTTGGTCTATGCAATGCTCCTGCTACATAATAATTCCTAGTTCTAAGAATCTTTCAATAGCAAATTAGAAGTGGTGTGGAAGTTCATGAGTGGCGAGGTACCCCTACACTCAACCATATGAATACAAGTGTTTCATGCATGATCCGATTGAACTTCGCAGACGGACTAGTTGTGGTATCAAGACAGTTATCCTTAGGTCGTAGTTCGCTATCTTCCCATCTGGACTAGTGTTAACTTTGTCACGTATGGTTTAGTCCAGAATGAGGGGTATGATATGTTCCTATACTAATGCTACTCCTAGGTATAATGGAAAATGATATTAACTAAGCTAAGAGATAGAGGGTGAGAAAGAATCTAAGCTAGCGTAAGTGCAATAAGCATCCATCCCTCAATCATCCGTATACATCTTGGACCTCGTGCATGACTACCACTGGGATTACCAAGCGCAGATCCTAGGTATGCTACTGGGTTACCAAGTAGTCACACTTAAATGCTCGTAATCAAGTCATACTCATTCCGCATTTAACAGGAATTTAGGGTGAAGCGATATTAACTAAGAAAGTAGTAAATAACAATTAAATAAATAATTAAACTAAGTGAATGCTGCAATGATGAAGTAATCTCGATCTTTATTTTTGATCATGTGCATGTCCAAGTACGTCACACTTGAATAAGGATGTCGTACAATTACAATCACCACACTGCGGGCATGCACTGGGAGAGAAGGGTTAAGCAAAGAACTACTTGAAATTAAATACTAAGAAGTAAGAACTAAAAAACTCCAAAAAATTAACACATCCAACTCCAAAAACTTAACACACCCAACTCCAATCTACCTACCTCTTATTTATAGATGAGGAGACAGGCTATAATATTGCGTCAGCTGTGATATCACGTACGTGATATCATGGCCAACAGCACACGACTCATCATACCCCCACGACAGAATGAAAACTCATCCTCGAGTTAAAGTGAGAACAAGCTCCATTGATTACACAATCGATAGGTATGGGATTATTGATTGACTAGAATGGATTGATGTTGCAGTGTGGAATTAGAAAAAAAATGAGATACAAAACGAAGAATGCAAAAGAAAATCCTATAACTACAAGATTGGGTGGAACTCATGTAGTTCCTGGTGGCAGTGGCTCCTCCATGGGTGTCTTTCCCTTGTCATGCACTCCAGGTCTTGGGATTTGATGGCGTTGAAGTATGGCCTGGAGTTTCTCCTCTTGTAAGGCCTTGAGTGCCTTGGCGTGCGCGTAAGTTTGTGCTTGTGTCATAGAGGCATCCCAGTTAGCCTTCTCTTTTACTTCTACCATCCTTTTATTCTCTGTCAACAATTTATTAAGTTGTTCAATTCTAAAAGTGTCCAGCTAGTTCTAAGCAACCTTTAGCCCTGTATTCAGAAGGTTTAATACTTCCAAAATGGCTTGAACAGAGAAATCAATAGTCACACCAAAAATGTTAACTGTGGTTCCTTCTTCTTTATTGTGCCAAAATTGGTACATTTTCCCTAGGTACCAGGCACCACTTTCAAAGAGGATAGAACATAAGGGAGACCCTTTTAGGTGGTCCCTAATAGCCTCTCGAGAAAACTCTATGAAAGGTTCAAAATTTAATTCCACAATCACCGTACTGAATGTGGACCTTTCATGGATGGCTTGAACACAATCCTAGGACAATGTGAGATGTTGTCCCTGTTCAAGTGCTACACCAGCTCCTCCTTCTGCCTGCCTTGATTGCACAATAGCATGGTCTTCTTATTGAATGCTAAATGATTGTTCCTCCTACTCTGCATGTTGTCCGGTAGGATCTTGTCTTCCTCCTCTCCTAGGTTGTTACTCCCACCTTGAGTAGAACCTTCCTGTTGTTCTCGTTTCAGGGCCATCTGCAATCACACAAGGCCAATCTTTAGTAAGGTTGTTACCAAAGTTAGGTTATACCTTACTACTTGCCTTAATAGATTTACTTTATTTCCATGTGATGTTAATTAATGGAAGACATGTCCTTAAAAGATTATAATGTTGAGTCCTCTTTGCTTAGGTGGTTTCCAAATTTAATTTTCTGGCATAGCTAAGGGGATGAAATTGTTTTTGACACATTTTATTCTTAATCTTACAACTAATTAATCTTAAATATGTCCTTCAGGCGATGATGAATTTCAAAAAATTTATGTGCTATTCAACGTATGCCTCTCCCCCACGACTAAGCTGAACACTCCAGGTTCAGGTAGGTTTAGATGAAATGAAAATCAGAGTACCAGTGAGTGAGTTATGAGTATGAAAGCAAGGGTTCCGCAATCACAAGTCATAGAGAGAAAATTGGAAAACTCCCCCCATGTGAATAGTTGAAAATGAGGTAAAGTGATGCGGGGGTCACATATATATAGCTTGAAGGGGTGCGATATCGCCTACAATACATCGTGTACACGATATCTCCGCTTTAGTAATATTGGGCATAATGAAAGATACTGAATTTTTTAAATATTTTTTTGAAATTGACATTGTAAACTTAGGACATTGGGCTATTGTTAAGGAGTTATAGGGTAATTCAATTAATTCGAAAGGCACAAATAATTATGATGGTGTGGAATTTATCAATAAGGACTTCGAATGGGAGGAAAAGGCTATGTGTTGGTTCATAGGAACGTTGGAATTCTAAGGGATAGTAATAAGGGAAAGAACATTGTTGAAAATATGCTAACGGTAATAAATGGTGTGTGGAAGATGGGTCATGAGAGCAAATTACAAAAAATTACACAAGTGGGTCCTTCCCAAAGTAGGTTCCAACCTATAATGCCCTTGCGTAACCACACTTAAAAGTGTTCATGGGAACTTGAAGGGTTAAATGTAATCCACACTAATTCCACAAAACACACACATGTAAATATCACTGGAATGAGGTAAGAATTCTATGCTATATGAGACACAAGCTACAATTACATGAACATCGAGGTGAGATAGACTATAGAAGGGATTGTAGAGATTGGGGCATGAGGTAACTGACCCAGGGCACAATGAATCCTGCGTGTAAAGCATGATTAAGGTGTCATTAACCCATCATTCCAAGATCAAGACCAAGTCCATTCCTCTAATTAGTGACACCACATTGGTTCATCCCATTATGAGCAACTATGAGAGTACCAGAGCAACAAGGTGTACGATCACTTGGCATTTGGTTCAAGGGAGGAGTGGTTTTTGCTTTCAGGCACTTTATTTTTTTCTGCTTTTCTTTTCTTTTTCTTTCCTTCTTTCTCTTTTTTTTTTTGATTGCTAAATCCAAAGAAGCTACCAACCTTTAGGCATGGGCGCATGTCTTTCCAGTGGGATCCCCTTAGAACAGCATTGGATTTTTGAGTGCCCTTTTGATTACTCTTACTCCCATTTTTTGTTAGATCTACAAGGATCTTAGTA
>MNCI01013751.1:386428-419763 GCA_015680685.1 Gnetum montanum
ACCACTGGGATTACCAAGCGCAGATCCTAGGTACGCTACTAGGTTACCAAGTAGTCATACTTAAATGCTCGTAATCAAGTCGTACTCATTTCGCATTTAATAGGAGTTTAGGGTGAAGAGATATTAACTAAGAAAGTAGTAAATAAAAATTAAATAAATAATTAAACCAAGAGAATGATGAAGTAATCTCGATATTTATTTCTAGTCATGTGTGTGTCCAAGTACGTCACACTCGAATAAGGATGTCATACAATTACAATCACCACACTACGAGCATGCACTAGGAGAGAAGGGTTAAGAGAAGAACTACTTGAACTTAAACACTAAGAACTAAGAACTAAAAAACTCCAAAAACTTAACACACCTAACTCCAATCTACCTACCTCTTATTTATAGATGAGGAGACAAGCTACAATATCGCTTACATGATATAGCATCTAGGCTATGATATCACGTATGTGATATCGCGTCAGCTGTGATATCGTGTATGTGATATCATGGTCAATAGCACACGACTCATCATACCCCCATGACTAAATGAAAACTCATCCTTGAGTTAAAGTGAGAACAAGCTCCATTGATTACACAGTGGATAAGTATGGGATTATTAACTGACTAGAATGGATTGATGTCGCAATGTGGAATTAGAACAAAATTGAGACACAACACGAAGAACACAAAAGAAAATCCTATAACTACAAAATTGGGTGGAACTCATGTAGTTCCTAGTGGTGGTGGCTCCTCCATGGGTTTCTTTCCCTTGTCTTCCACTCCAGGTCTTGGGATTTGATGGAGTTGAAGTATGGCCTAGAGTTTCTACTCTTGTAAGGCCTTGAGGGCCTTGGCGTGCACGTACGTTTGTGCTTGTACCATAGAGGCATCCCAATCATCCTTCTCTTTTTCTTCTACCACCCTTTTATTCTCTGTCAATAGTTTATTAAGTTGCTCAGTTCTGAAAGTGTCCAGCTAGTTTTGAGCAACCTTTAGCCATGTATTCGGAAGGTTTAATACTTCCGAAATGGCTTGAACAGAGAAATCAACAATCACACCACAAATGTTAACTCTAGTGCCTTCTTCTTTGTTGTGCCAAAATTGGTACATTTTCCCTAGGTACCAGGCACGGCTTTTAGAGATGATAGGCCATAAGGGAGACCCTTTGAGGTGGTCCCTAATAGCCTTTGGATCAAACTCTGTGAAAGGTTCAAAATTTAATTCCACAATCACCGTAGTGAATGTGGCCTTTCATGGATAGCCTGAACACAATCCTGGGACAACGTGAGATGTTGTCCTGTTCAAGTGCTACACTAGCTCCTTCTTCTGCCTACCTTGATTACATAGTAGTAAGGTCTTCTTAGTGAATGCTAAATGATTGTTCCTCTTGCTCTGCATGTTGTTCGAAAAGATCTTGTCTTCCTCCTCTCCTAGGTTCTTTGCTCCCACCTTGAGTAGGACCTTCCTTTTGTCCTCGTTTCGGGGCCATCTGCAATTACATGGGGCCAATCGTTAGTAAGGTTGTTACCAAAGTTAGGTTATACCTTACTACTTGCCTTAATAGATTTACTTTATTTCCATGTGATGTTAATTATTCAAAGACATGTCCCTGAAAGATTATAATGTTGAATCCTCTTTGCTTAGGTGGTTTCCAAATTTAATTTTCTGGTATAGCTAAGGGAATGAAATTATTTTTGATACATTTTATTCTTAATTTTACAACTAATTACCCTTAAATATGTCCTTCGGGTGATGATGAATTTCAAAAATTTTATGTGCTATTCGGCATGTGCCTCTCCCCCACGACTAAGCTGAACACTCCAGGTTCAGTTAGGTTCAAATGAAATGAAAATCGGAGTACCAGCGAGTGAGTTATGAGTATGAAAGCAAGGGTTGCGCAATCACAAGTCATAGAGAGAAAATTGGAAAACTCCCCCCGTGTGAATAGTTGAAAATGAGGTAAAGTGGTGTGGGGATGATGTATATATAGCTTGAAGGGGCACAATATCACCTACATTACATCGCGAACATGATATCATGTCAGTCACAATATCGCGTATGCGATATCTTGGCTTTAGTAATATTGGGCACAATGAAAGATACCGAATTTTTTAAAGATTTTTTTGAAATTGACATTGTAAACTTAGGACATTGGGCTATTGTTAAGGAGTTCTAGGATAATTCAATTAATTCGAAAGGCACAAATAATTATGATGGTGTGGAATTTATCAATAAGGACTTCAAATGGGAGAAAAAGGCTATGTGATGGTTCATAGGAACATTGGAATTTGGAGGGATAGTAATAAGGGAAAGAACATTGTTGAAAATATGCTAACAATAATAAATGGTGTATGGAAGATGGGTCATGAGTGAAAATTACAAAAAATTACCCAAGTGGATCCTCCCCAAAGTACGTTCCAACCTATAATGCCCTTGTGTAACCACACTTAAAAGTGTCCGTGGGCACTTGAAGGGTTAAATGTAATCCACACTAATTCCACAAAACACACACATGTAAATATCACCAGAATGAGGTAATAATTCTACGCTATACGAGACACAAGCTACAATTACATGAACAGGGAGATGATACAAACTACAGAAGGGATTGTAGAGATTGGGGCATGAGGTAACTAAGAACTAAGAACTAAAAAACTTCAAAAACTTAACACACCCAACTCCAATCTACCTGCCTCTTACTTAAAATGAGACAGGCTATGATATCACGTACATGATATCATGTCTAGGCTACGATATCACGTACGTGATATCACATCTGCTATGATATTGCATATGTGATATCACGTATGCGATATGGCATCGACTATGATATCACATACGCAATATCGCATCGGCTATGATATCACGTACGTGATATCTCATCGGCTATGATATCATGTACATGATATCATGGCCAACACAAGAGTGCAAAGTGGTATATACTCATCTAGATAAGTTTGTGCTAAACTTCACCTTCACCTTCATCCTACATAGGATGAATAGCTATAATGGCATGATATGGAGGGCAACATCATCTTGCCCCCTGAACAATCTATGCCTGGGATGCTATTTAAAACCTTTAAGAAGTTAGGCATAGCATATCTTCATGAGGAATACATCGTGGACAGTAGTGCTAAAATGATGTATTAAAACTAACTTGTGGCTCTATTGGTAAAAAATTCACCTAATGGTCTAGGAAGGCATTGTATTAGGGCATAGAATATCACAAGTAGGAATTGAGGTAGGCCCTGAGAAAATAAGGTTCATCTAAGGAATAACCCATCAACCAAAAACTATTAAAGATGTTCGATCATTCCTTGGACATACTAGCTACTACTAGTGAGTCATAGAGAATTTCTCTAAGATTGCAAAGCCACTGGTGGAGCTGACAAAGAAAGATGCTTCATTTATCTAGACTATAGAATGTGAAAAAGCATTCCAACAACTAAAAGAGAAACTTGTGGAAACTCTGATTCTACAAGCACCTAAGTGGTCCATATCCTTCCATGTCATGATAGATGAATCAAATTATGCCTTAGGAGTCATGCTTACATAGATGGATGATAAGAAACATCCATATTATATCCACTGTGCTAGCCAAAGCATTGTGGGTGCACAACTAAACTACATCACCACAAAAAATGAATTGATGGTAGTGGTGTTTTTTCTAGAGAAGTTCAAGCATTATGTGCTTAGATACAAGGTTTTTGTGCACATGAACCATAGTACCATCCACTTCCTAATGAAAAAGCCAACGATGAACCCTCATGTCATACATTGGCTAGTGATCTTGTAGGAATTCAATCTTATGATGGCAAATCGAAAGAGCACTAAGAATGTGATCACTAATCACTTGTTTCAATTGCAATGGAACAAAAAGAAGAATAAACCCCACTATCTAATATGTTTTCTAATAAAATCCTCTTTTCTGGTATTATAACTAAATAATTACCCAATGAGCCTAATTGGTATGATGGCATTCTCACTTATCTTCTCACCTCAAAGATGCTACAAGGGTTTGACCACCAAAAGAAATAGCAATTTCTTCACTAGGTAAAACACTTCATTGAGATCAATGGACACCTGTACAAGGTGTGCACTGATGGCCTAGTTCATTGGTGTGTCCTTGATGCTTAACAACTATGCATTCTCCAAGACGCTCATGAAAGTCCTTGTAGAGGAGAATATACTGGGAGATGCATGGCCATTAAAATCCTAATGGCAGGGTACTATTGGCCAACAATCTTTAGGGATGCTCACCATTACATCTGCTCTTGTAAATGATTCCAACAAGATGGTGGAATGACTACTTGAATGGAGGGACCTCAGCAATGGATTCAACCACTAGAACCTTTCCCAATTTGGAGCATTGACTTCATGGATCCCATCACACCCATGTTAAATGGAAAGGTGTACATCATAGTCGCTATTGACTATTATATGAAATGGGCAGAAGTAGCAACTGTCATCAACAATACATCTTCTAGTACTACTCAATTTGCACAAAAAAATGGTGTAAATAGGTTTGGTGTGCCACATGCATTAATTTCTAATAATGGAACTCACTTTACAGGCACTACTTTTTAGAAGCTTATGCAACATCTAAGGGTTGAACATAAACTCACAACACCCTACCACCCCCAAGCTAATGGTCAAGCTAAGGTTACCAATAGGGAAATCACAATGATTCTAACAAGAACTATTAGCAAATATAGAAAATACTAGAGCATAAAGCTTAACGATGCCCTTTGGGCCTACCGCTAAACATGGAAAATTCCTATAGGCTATTCTTCTTATGAGCTTGTGTATGGAAAATTACCAACACTTCTTATTTAATCCAAGCTCCATACACTTTCAACAACCTGTGACCTCAACCTTGACTTAAGTCTAGCACAAAAATAAAGACTAATGAATCTCAACCTGCTAGATGAAAATTTATTGGTGGCCTATCATCTAACCAGCTGCACAAGGCCTATAACAAAAAGCACCATGACCTTAAAATAAAAAAAGTCCAATTTCAACTAAGAGATAAGGTTCTCTACTAGAATCCCACACATGTACCTCAATGAACTAAGTTCCAAATGTTGTGGAAAGCACCTTACATCATTTATGAAACTTTTCCTTCTGGGCCAATGATGATCTACAAACCTAAGAGCCCAAATAAGAAATAGCTAATCAACATACAACAAATCAAACCTTTCCATGAGCATAAGCCAACTAATACAACAAATGCATCATCAAATGAACAACCACACTCGATATTTTAAATCTCCTCCTTTCAACTTAGTTGTGGGGGAGATGGCCACCCATGCTCACCATATAAGTGACTCTTCAATTTTTCACCCTTTTTTTTTACACATTTTTGTTTTACAATTTCTTGTTTTGCACATTCTTTATTTTGCATTTTCTTGTTTTCATGTTATTAATCTTTTCTCATTTTTTTACACCATCATTAGTACATTTTCTATTTCTAGGAAATTTTACACTTTCTTTTATATTTTCTTTTACTTTGATGTGATTTTCTAACTTTTTTTTAATAAGTACCAAGCATAGTAGTAATTTGTTGCTTGATGATGGTATGTACCATTCAATTATTTGATTTTTGATGTCTAGATTCTAGCTTTGAATTTTGCTATTGATGATTAGGACATGGTTCTTTTTCATGCAACAAGTAGTGAGTCCACAACATCCACCCATCCACAAACTCTATGGTTTTCCTTGTTCTAGAAACGTGTAGTCCCTTTCTCATTAATTAAACTTTAAAAAATTTGTGACTTTGGTAGTTTCCAGAATTGGAAAGGATTCAAAGGTTCAAATAGGGTGTGACTTTAAGGGGATTTGGTATTCTTTGTGCCTTTCTATTTTTCTAGGTGCATGTGTGTTTTCATGGATATCTTACTATTTTGTGTTGACCAATAAAAGAAATTTGAATAAGTCTTTGCACGGTGTGGTTCTTATATAAAAATGATGGAAATTCAAAGCACATCCCTTAGACAAAATAAACATATGTGTCTTTGCATGGTATGGTTCTCATTTCAATGAAAAATGATGAGAATTCAAACACACCCCTTAGACAAAATAAACGGGCTACAAGCACTAGCTATGGGACAAGAAAGATATGTTACCCATGCTTGAAGGTCCCCTCTAAGTAAGGCCCTTCCTTACTTCCTACTTTTCTTTTCTTCTTTATTAAGGAATGGTGGTTGTTCTGTGGATGCACTCTTATGTCTCGGGGGGATGGACTGGCCTTAGAATGGTGATGCAAAGTACTTGAATGTGGTTCGTTTTGGTTTAGACTAAGGATGAATCTTATTAAGTCATTTAACCATAAAAGTTACAAGTGAATTCATGTGATCTTAATCAAGAACTCCATTCCACTCTCTCTCATCCATCTATGCTTTTCATTTCTCACCTTGCTGCCGGTTTCATGTTCTTGTTCAATGTCCTAGTTTGATGTGTTGAAACTCTTAGGTAGTTTCTTTCGGGTTTTTGTAATTCACCTTCCATAATCATTAATCATCCACAAAGCCCACAAAATCTTTGGTTTGAAGTTATGTAAAGGCATAAAATGCCTGTGCCTACTTTGGAAAGGATCCACTTGCATATCTTTTGGTTGGATTAGTTAAGTTCTTTGCCCTTAGACACTCTTACAATCAAATTCTTTTGTTTACCTCATCAATGGCATCCAATTGTGGACATCTTCATAATAGTTTTCACTGAACCTTTTTTTTATTGTTGTGAATTCTTACAACCTCTTCAAATATTTCCTTGTGTAATACTTTTTCAAATTTAATGGACCACTTATCTATTTTACCCTCTTTGTCAGCTATTCCACTAACACTTCTAAAGGAATCAATCTACCACAATCACAACCTAGTTGAGTGTAACCACAGCTGAGACAATGCATTTAATAGCTATGTGTTACACATTGCATACTAACTTGTGATTTTGTTGTGATTGTAGTGGGAAGCATGAATTGAAAGTGAAACTATCTTCACTGAGGATGATGCGGTACTACCACAAGACGAGGACCATTCATGATCATTGGATCTTTTCTCTTGCTCTTCGGCTACCAAGAGGCATTGCATGTTAGTTTCATCCAAGGTGTATACTTCTCTTATCATGAACACCAAATTTTGTAAAAGATTATAACTCCATACACTTGGTCACCTAGAGTCTATTTGTTCCATCTAAGTCAATTTGTATGTCAGTCAATAATCTCATCATACCTTTCCAATATTTTGTAAGGAACTTGTTCCTTCTCTTCTTCACTTGAAGACAAGTTTTTATTTAGTCATGGGGGTATGATGAATTACATTTTTCATCAGCTCTAATATCAGGTACCCAATGTTGGAGCCTTGACATCGAGTATCCAATGTCGAAGCCCAAGACACAATGTCAGATGTCTGATATTATGGGGTATACACTAGCTTATAAATATAGTGCTTGGGCTCACGATTTTTATATCATTTTTTTGTCATAGTTAGTGAATCTCTTGCAATTTTTTTCCTCCAAAGTTAGGATATTTTTTGAGTGCCTGTAGTAGGAGTCTGAGTGTGTACAAATCTTTATTTGAACATTGATGTACCTAAGCACAATAGTGTGATGGGAATAAAAATAAACTCTTTCGAAAATTCTTGTAGCACTAAGAATAGATTCATGTTTCCTTTAATGCACTTTACTTTAATGTATTTAAATTAAGTAATTAATTTCTAGTTGTTAATGAACACAAGGACAACCACTTTAAGCATACATATAGTGCTTGGTAACCTAGCAATGCTCAACGTTTGGTAACCTAGCAACATTATATGTGTTCAAGATGTGTCCAAAAAAGTGGGAAAGGTACTTGTGTTAGGCTAGCTAGGCAATGATTGAGTTAGATCTTAAATTACTCTACCTTTCATTCTTGTTGTAGGTGACTAAACTTATAAAATATAAAATGAGAAAAATCATGTACCTCAATTACACTTAAACCATACCCTTAAGCTTCACAAGTGTTGTTGGGAAGACAATGAATGTTCTCAATTCCTATTTCACTTCCTAGAGGAATTAGTGCACTAGAGAACTATAGGTCCATGAAATTTGACTGAATCATGTGTAAATGCCTTAGTGATTTGTATGGTTGGGCATAGGGATACCTCGCATCTCATCAATATGTTTTCTAATTTTTTGTATTTTATCTTCATTTTACTTGTATATATTTTTGTCAATTTTCAATAAAACACATTGAATAAGGCAAGATGTAGTCCTAATAAGATGAATAATTCTCTATATTATCAATCATACGAGGCTAATTATCTATAGAATGAGAACACACCATCCATCCATCCATCCATTCCAACAATAAGAGGTTCTTACCATGGCCATAATGACATTCTTCTCATAATAAAACTAAGAATAAACTTGTAATCATTATTCTTAGATAAAAGAATGAAGAACCAAGTGGGAATGCAAAGGGTGTGACATACAGGGGATTTGTGGATTCTCTCAAATTACTACTATGAGTTCTATCCTATTGTTAAGGATGTATTATATCCTTATATATTTAACAAAAAATGGAAGAGTAAAATAAGTTTTTCCTTATTGATGAGACGCGACATGCACTGTGCCGCGATATCGCGTCTTTCCCTGCGATATCACGTACGCGATATCGCGGTCCGCCCCCATATCTATAAATAAGAGGCAGCACTCCCTTCATTTCCCAATCCTAGCTAGAAGTAGCGAAGCTCTGGCAGATTGATCACTCCAGAATTTGAATTTTTCCCATGTGCCCGCAGTAGGAGTCCTAGAGTGAACGACTCTTTATTCGAGCAACTTTGTAACCTAAACACAAGTTGTGTACGGCAATAAAGATGAACTTGATTGGATAAACCTTGCAGCACATGGTTTTAATTATTGTTATTTATTTATCGCTTTCCTAGTGCACACGAGTACGACTTGATTACGAGCATCTACGGATGTGTACGGCTAATCAAGAAATCGGCTGCTCGTCGCAACGCGTGAGTACAACTTAACTACGAGCATTGGCTACTTGGTAACCCAGTAGCGTATTCCAGGATCTACACTTGGTAATCCCAGTGGTAGTCCAATGTGTACGGCTAGTTAAGGAATCGGCTACTCATCGCTAGGCTAGAACGTTTGATAAGTACGACTTGGCTACGAGCATCCACGGGTGTGTACGGCTAGCCAAGGAATCGGCTGCTTATCACACTTAGGCTAAATAGGTGCCTCAGTACNNNTTCTCCTGGTAGCATAGAAGATAAGCCGAAAATACCAAAAAAATCACATACCTCAGACTTGCTTAACCATACACCGTGACACATACAAGCAAGCCTGGGAAGACAACGAATGATTAACCCCAAGTGTTTCTTGTGGCGTTAAGGCATTTAGTCTGCGGAGTTCGACCAGATTGTGCATGCACGCTCGTATTCGTATGGTTGAGTGTAGGGGTACCTCGCCACTCATCACTTATCATGTCACTGGAAAAAAATCTTACCCATGCTTAAAGATAGTCCTTTGGTAAGGTCGACATAGTTAAAATAAAATTCATGCATAGAATAACTTTTTGGAGATCCCACTAGAGATACATGTTATCCATGCCTAAACATAGGTGGCTTCTCAGGAATCTAAAAAATAAACAGTGCAATGAACAAACTCCTCCCTTAGCCAATATGCAAAGTTGTAATACTCCTTGCAACAATGGTAGTATTATGGTTGAGGATCTCAAAGATGAAATAATTTGATGTCATTGAAAGTGGTTTGGACATGGTTTCAATCTCATAAAGAAAGGCTAATGATTACTTTAACTATCAACTACACACAAGAATCCATTATGCTTATGGCAAGAGACCTCATGTCCTAGTCTCAATAATCTCTTCCATAGTTCATCTCACCTCACTGTATATTTAATCATAACTTGATGGTTTTGTATAATATAATGTTATTTTTCCAATCTTGCAATACTAACATGTGTGTTTTGCTAGGTAGGTATGCCTTACATTCAACTCCTTAAGTAACTAAGAACACATTTAGGCATGGTTATACAAGGGCACTAACGGCTAGAGCCTACTTTGGGGAGGATCCACTTATATAACTCTTGTATTTCATACTTGACAAGCAAATCCACATCATCTTGTACCTTCCAAAATCATAAATACTCAATAAATACTTCCCATAATATCTAATAATCTATTAGTATATCAGAACTTCATTACCCATATCTTATCCATTCAATAAACTTTCGTTGCTCAAGATTCCTTCTTCATGATCTTTGATCTTCAAATTTTTGAAAATTGTGCATCATTCATGATCAATGATCCTATAGAAAAGCTTTACATCTTCTAGACATTCCATCTAACTTATTTTTCCAAGAAAAATTAATGAAAATTTTGAAATTTTTAATAGTAATGTCATAGCTATGATTTCACACATACAAAAATCGTATATATACATGTAGGAGTTAGTAAAATTTTTTACTTTCTCATTTTATAACAAGAGAGTTTTTGCAATTTTTTTTCTTAGAACTCTTGCACACCAACTTCCAAAGGCCATAACTTTGCCCTCATAGTTCCGATTTCCAAAATTCATGAACCTTGTTGATCCTAGAGCACTTAACTTAGTTGTGAGGGGTTCATTGTGCAATATAACTAAAAACTTAAGCCAAAAATTCCTAATGCATAGAAGAGACTATAAAGGGTAAGTCTAAAGAGATAATCAGAATCTTAAAGTTAATCAATCAAACTAAGACCAAAAAGACTTAGATAATCATCCTAATATATCATACCAACTATTTTAGGCCATAATAAGCAAGAAAACGATGGAAGGTCATAAGTAACTAAACGATATAACACCTAAGGGGTTCCTTTTTGAAAAATTTTGTAACCCTGCTATTATAATATGATAAGAACTTAATCTAACAAAGGGTATGAGCAATGTAAAGAATTGTTAAGAATTGATGTAAACACTCTAATATTTTCAAATGCTTGTTGATTACAAATGGTCCTAAAGAGACCACCAAAAGAAGAACCTTCACAACACATGAGCAAAAGACTAAGAGGTCGTGGGAGAGGCCAAACAAAAGAACAAATCCCATAAGAAGAACATGCAAAGTAGGAGGTTCAATCATACAACATTCAACAACAGACTCCTATCACAAAGCACTCAACCCAAGGAGAGGCAAAAATTCCATAAGTACCTAAACAAGGATAGTACCTCATGTTGTCACTAGAAAACCTCCAAGTTATCCAAGAAAAATCAATCATGTTCACAATCATCATGGAGTTGAATTTTAATCTATTTATGAAATTTGCTTCAGAGGTAGTGAAGATGCAACACCAAGTGTCTCCTCTATAACCTAGACTCAACAACAGTGGCAAATGGTACTTAGGAGAAACGTACCAATTTTTCCAAATGGTTGTGGTTACAAAGAGCATATGATAAAGAAGATAAAGACTATAGTGAGCTCATAGCTAAAGAAAATATATATTTTAAAATTGGTAGCTGCCACCTGTTTTCTACAAAAAGACTCAACCAAATATCAACATATGTGGCTACATGAAGTATCATCTTGATGGGAAAGTTCAACACCAACATCACCCATCTATACTTCCTTACGATTTAGAGGTGGTTTGAGGAAACGAAGGTAGGGAAGCTTACACTTCCATTTCCTTACCTTATTAGAAAGTTATGCAAGCAAGCTAAAATCCTAGGGTACACTAATGATGTCCCTAGGAAGGCTTAAAGTGCTTTGTATGTAGAAATGCTTAAACCAATGCCACCAAAGAAGGATCATGTAGAGAAATTAGTAGGCACCGAGGGAACTATAACAACCACTTTTACCAGTAGCATTCCAACTACTGGTCAACAACAACAAGCTAGACTTAGTAGTTAACCCTTAGCTGAGCAACAACATCCATAGCAATAGCAACAACAAGTTCCACCAACATGGTAGGACTATAGATCATTTATGAGCCATCTGCAATAGATTACAAAAATGATTAGTTAGGGAATAATGGAGGGAACTAATTTGTATAAATTAAGAGAGAGCTCCATCAAACCTACCATATTCACAAACCTAGCCAATGGGAAACTATCACTACAAATAGGAGGAGGAGATTACTAGACACAACAAATCTCAAGGAACATTGCATAATTCCAAGTGATACTCGAAATAGGTGAAGGAGCCATAATTGTGGTTATGTAGCACCAAGATGCAATAGAAGCAACTGAAGTTATTACATATCATATCAAACAGTCATTTAATATCCCTATTGTGCCATTAGCTAATATTTCTGAAGCTAGAGATGCTCAAATGCGTGCTAGTACCTCAATGAATCCTACAAAACATGAACATACTAGACAAATTGCTGCACATAAAGCAAGTAATGCAAAATCCTTTTGATATCTATAGTGATATCATTGCAATTTAATTTGAATTAATTGCCACAAAGAAAAAGTTGGTCATGGCCGAAACCAAGGCTAAGCATGTAGAAAATGAAGTTCAAAGATTGTAAGAAGAGCTAGCCATCTTGAGAGATAAAATAAGAGATCCAACACAATTTGTAGTGCTAGACCAACTTGAAAAACTCAAAATTGACCACATGAGAGGTTTGATTGACCATAATATGAATATGGAGAAGGAAAAGAAGAAGGCATTGTGGGATACATCAAGGATAAAAGCTCAAATGTACACACATGCCAAAGCACTCACTACATTACAAGAAGAAAATAAGCAACTAGCTATTGATAATGCTTAATTGACTAATATATAAAAGTAGAAGAATGTTCTGAAGGAGAGCATCCACTAACTCCACAAATAACTTATGAAAGTAAACCAAGATATGAGCCTCTTAGCTCATGAAAACATAACCCTATCAATGGAAGAAGTTTGTGCCATTTGTGAGAAATCTACAATCAAAATTAGCACATAGTAGAACAAGGCCAAGTATCATGAGAGACTCAAGAAGCATTTTAGGGACTAGGTTAACATGTACAAAAAGATCAATGAGAAATATATCTAGATGGTAAAGTTTAAAATTAGCTCAATTTCGGAACAAAATCATGATTGGTATCCAATTCTAGATAGTCTTGCTCATGTCCACTAGGCAGAAGTGAAGAATAAAGACCTGTAGATTGAGGATCTGATAGAATACATGGGATTAGAAAAATTCTTGTATGCTAATCTAGCCATGCTGACAACAAGTAGGCCCAAAAATGAACTAGAACATCAAGTAGTAGCTATATATGCATTATACGAGAAGGAATATGCAAATATAAAAGATGCCCTACAAAAATTACATGTTGCAAATTCTAAACTCATGATCGTTAAAGCTAGCTATCATGGCCAAAACGATGTAGCAACTAACCTGGCTCATTTCATGTCAAACTATCAAGAGTTGAGGAAGACGACTAGAGCTTTTGAAGAAGAACAATGGCAATTTGTAGCATGGTACGTGAAGGCCAATCATATGTTTTCATAACTACCATGCCCATGGGATGTACCCACTCCATCACATATTGCTCAATAAGCATGGATGGTACATGATCCTAGGACAGAGGAGGAGAAAATTTAGGCATTTTTGAACAGGTATTAATTCAAAAAGCATAATGACAAGGGGAAGTAGTCCATGGAAGAGCCACCACTACTAGGAACATGAGCTATATCAACCTACTCCAATTTTAGTTTTGTTTTGTTTTTTCATGTAATTATATCATCTTTTGTAAAGACACCACTGTGGTGTTCCAAGTCATGTAAACAGTCAGTTAGTTATGTCAAGTCAAATCTACCTCTCAATTTTGTAAGGGAATCCATCCTCATTTTATTTTAACTTAAGGATAAGTTTGTAGTTAGTCATGGAAGTGTGATAAAATTAATTTTTATTGTAATATGATATCGCATCTACAATATTGTAGTAACGATGTTGTAGATACGATGTCATAATCCATGCTATGTCATCATTGATGTGATATCTTAGGATGTGTGCAACCCTATAAATACAACACTTGGACATACAACCCAATACCTTTTGATTAAAACCTTAAGTAGACTCTTCCAATTTGTTTCCATAGACTTAGCGATAGAGATAATGCTATAATGTGATGTTTGAAAATAGATCGGTGTCTTTATTTAAGTGGATTGTACTTGGACATAGTTGATGATAGAAATAAAGATCAAGATTGTTATTCATCATTGCAACATTCCTTAATTTTCTAATTTTTCACTTAGCATAAATTTTAATGCTTTCCTAGTTTAACACTTTACTTTTTGAAGTACTTTACTTTCCTTATTTATTAGTAAGTGGTATGGATACAACTAGTTTTGAACATTAAGTGTAGTTATTTGGTAATGTGGTATTAATGTTACTTAATTTGCCTAGTAGTAATTCCTCTTGGTAATCCCAATGATAGTTGCACTAATCTAAGGCATGAATGGAAAACTAGGAATGGATGTCCATCGCTCTAAAATAGAATAGATTTACATTCCTATGTTACTTAGACTTAGGATTTAATATTCATTTTCACCATGTTTACCTTTAGGAGCACTAAGAGCCAATCAACATAAATAATCATATTCCTCACTAAGAGCTAAGCCATATACCTGAACTTCACTAGCTCAAGTTGGAAAGATAGAAATCTTGAACTTAATCTCAGTTGCTAGCATAATAACATTATCCATTTGTGAATTATGATTTGGTTGTGTTCTAGTACTTGTGACTTGTATGGTAGAGTGTTGGGATACTCCACCACTCATCAGCTAGTGCCAACATCATAATGTTACTATCTTGTGTCATCAATGTCACTTCCCTACTAATAAATGTCAAAGAGTCATGTTGACGGGTCCTCGTTGACATGGCCTCGTCTATGGACCCTCGTTGATGAGGATCCATTTATGTGATGAGCCCCATCAATAGGTCCACATCGACATAGAATTTGCTACATTAATAGGGCCCCATCGACACAACCCTAGGGTAAAAACTATAAATACAAGCTCACTAGCCACATTTATGGGGAAGAATTCTTTGGTCAATAAAGTAGCCAAACTCTTGTAGTTTTATTTTGTAATCTTAGAGAACAATTAGTGAGTGCCTACAGTGTGGATCTGAGTAAGTTGTATGGCATCTTGTTCGAGTGGCAATGTACCTAGACACATTCCATGAATAGTAATAAGATTGACATTGATTCTTATTCATTGCAGCACTTTGACTTAGATTAAATTTACTTTTAATGCAATTTATATTTAATGTACATAGTTAATATTTATGTTTCCATGCATGTTAATGAATTGGTGGAATGAGCATGACCAGTTTTGAGGATTAACACATATTCGCTTGGTAATCCAAATAGCGTTATTACTTGGTCTACCCAATAGCATAACACTTGGTAATCTTAGTACTGGATACATGGGTTTAAGACGTGTACTAAAAGTTGGACATGGACACTCATTGCCCATAGGCTAGTTTAGACTTTACTTTCTATTGCTAATTAGTTAAATAATTAATTTCTTTATTGTCATTAAGAGCAACCTAAGGCTAAAAAAACATCAAGAATCATATGCCTCACTTTGGACTAAACCATACATGACAAAGCTACCACTAGTCCAAGTGGGAAGATAGTGAACTGTGATCAAGGCATAATGATCTAGATGCCATAACTAGTCCCATACATAGAATTTGACGAGATCATGTGTGAACACTTGTGATTTGTATGGTTGGGTGTAGGTGGTACCTTACCACTCATCATTAGCACCATTGCCAAGGACTCAGTTTGTTTAAAACATGCACCATCTAGGTTTAGTGAATATCGTTAATATCATTGTATGAACCTCAAGGTCCATATCATTTCCACTATACATAGAATTATAAAAAGCACACTGAAATTTTATTTTATATTACAAAATGTCTTCTTCTTCTCATATGAATGAGGATGCAAAATCACCTATCCCTTAAGAATGTAGGGTGGTATATACTCATCCTGATGAGTACGTACCCAACTTCACTTTCATATTGCATCAAGATGAACAAATGCGGCAGCAAGACATGGAGGGCAACATTGTATTGCCTCCTGATCGATATGTGCCTAGGATGCTAATTCAAACTCTTAAAAAGTTAGGCATCTCAAATCTTCAAAAGGAATACATTGTGCATTGCTTTGACACTTAAGACTATCCTCCCATAGAAACACAATGTAAGCAAGATCAACATCAAGAGAAGCAACGTGAACTTGTAAAGGGGAAACATTTCTCTAATCCCTTGTTCTTGTTGAACCAAACTGATAATGAGGATCCTTCCCTTGAGGGTCTCAAACATGAAGATTCTTCACCCCCTATTATTGAAGATGAGGGTGTGGCCTAGAACCTATGATCCACTATTCAGAGACCAAGTTCAGAAAAAAGTGAGAGTCAAGGCAGGGACTCAAGTAAACATCACGATGACAAGGGATCTAAGGCTGGTAGTCACAATGGGCAAAAAGTTGATGGAAAATACCACGGTGGTAGTGGCAATCCAACTTTCTCTTCATCCTCTTTATCCAATTCTGAACATTTCTCTTCATCTGTTGGTATTCATAAAAGCTACTATAAAAATAATCATGATGAAGACCACCAAGAATGTTAAGGTAATAGAGGACATCATCAAAGACAATGCAATAATGATGATGATGAGCCTCTATTGGTGACTCTAACCATGCTTAACATTGCAAAGGTAATAAATATTCCAACTAGGAATATGAAAGATAGTTGGATCAAGCACTTAAATATGAACAATATCCTAAGATTTGAAGGGGGATACAATTCTAATTTGCAAACACATCTCCAAGCTTTTCATGATGCTTGTGCCTTATAAAAAATTGAAAATGATTTGCAAAAACTCAAGGGCTTCCCCAAGATACTCATCAAGGAATTTGAAAGCTCGTACCAGTCCTTAGAGCAAAAATTTATCCGCCGATGGAATACAATGCTTGAGCTATTTAATGACAAATACCAAATGCACTCTAAAGTGTCTAGCCTAAGAAGGTAAATCCAAGGCTAAAAATAGGGAACACATAAACCCTTAAATGCCATCATGGGAAAATACTATTCTCTCTTACATTGATACCTTACCCATGATTATTCTCAAAGGGAAAAACTTCGCCAAATCATAGATGGGCTCAAAGCTAAAACCAGAAGAACTCTAGGGGTTTATGTCCAAGGGAGAATCTCTAAATTAAAAGCTCATCAAATCCAAAGGCTTATCAAGCAAGTAGCAAAAGAAGAAGGAAAATTTCAAAAAAGGGAAAGTGCAAAAGAGTATAATAGGGACCCTTCCATCAAAAAAAGAGACGTTCAATTTTGTGAAGAGGAGGTTGCACCACTTGATGAAATGGTAAATAGAAAAACCTTGCCTATTGAAAAATCTATTTCTGATATTTTGGGTAAGGTTGGAAAATTATGGGACTCTTTGGATGAAAAATCCAAACTACTATGAAAATCGTTGAAGAATTCAAAGAGTGGAATAATAATCGTGATCGCAAGAGACAAAAATAAGTTGAATGTGCCTATCAATGAGGTAAGGACAAGGCTGCTGCAATAGAAGAAGTTGTCGAAACTAGCTCTAATGATGATACTAGTTATGAAATCTGTCAAATCGAACATTCTAAAGGATGTTTCCCTGTGGTGTCACACTTACAAGAGTTTGGAATGTACACACTAAATCCTCAACTATCAAGGAGGCAAGCACCCAGAAGATTGCCTTATCCTCAAGGCAATCCAAGGTAGTTCCACCAACAATAATAGCCTTATTATCCAAGTGGAGCTCCACCACAACCATATGAGTAATACCAGTAGTGGCAATAATCATAGTTGTGGGGAATGCTACCACCAAGGTAGTAGTACCCTTACAGGCAGCCAAATCCATATGGATACGATGTTCAACAACCTATTTCTCCACAAAGCTCTACAAGTCATGCTTCATTCAAACATCACTATTATTCATCAAAATATCATCAAAATCATTCACCATCTACTCGAGGGAAGAACCCCTATCCATATCATCCTTTGCATCTGTCTACACATATCCCTTCATCCTCTACCTAGTTACTTCATGCTTCATCTATGTAGCGTGAAATCCCCCCATAGCCACATCAATAAAATTCTATGAGGGCTATAAACTTGCAACTGAACTTCCAAATGAGTAGGTCAAACAATCAATCCAAGAAACAACCATTCTTTTGACCTAATAATCCTCCCAAGCCCTCACAACCTAATATGGCTAGTCACCCTATATCTCCAACTACCTCATCCTTTGCATCAAATACCTTTGATATCCCTTCAAACCAAATGCCACCTAAGATCTACACTATAATGTTAATCCATGTTGTTTCCAACTGGATCAAGGTTGGCAATATCCCTACAAAGAGATCTAACCCTATAAGTCCCCTTATCTACTTGCAAATCACCGAACATGAAACACACAAGGCTCTTCTTGACTCTATTTCCAAAGTTAATCTCATATTGCATGACATGGACAAGGCTTGGAATTTTCCACCTCTTAAGAAGAGCAACATCTATTTATAATTGGTAGATCAGTCAATCACTGTCCCTTTGGGATTAGTGGAGGACATTGTGACCATAGTATGTTAGTTGTCTTAGCCTACTAATTTCCTAGTGATCAAGATTGAAAATTGTAAGGGTGACTTCCCTATCATCATTGGACATGCATGGTTAAGTACTGTGGATGCGAGAATGGGCATCAGAGACCTCTCCCTAGAGATTTCCAAGGAGAATGAATTTAGAAAAATGGAGAAGAAGCATGTTCCATGTATCACATACAGTGATAACAAGTTCATCTGTGTGTAGAAACTCTAGTCTATTAAAAGAACATCCATTAAAGCATGCAATTAGTATGCACAAGAAACAAAAATACAAAAGTGCTTATACACAACAGCCACAAAATAAGAGGGCACCTAGTGGCTAATAGCTAATTTTAATAGTAGCACATTATGCATGGAACCAACTGAGAGCCTAACATGTGCTTATGTTGAGAGCATGGATGAACTTGAGCAAGTTCATCACCAATTCTCTGATGATGAAGATAATGATACCTATTGGGGAGAGTTAAAAATCCCTAAAAATTTTAAATAGGAACCCCTAGAATTAAAATTTTTATAGGTTAGCATGGAATATGCATTTTTAAACAATGGTAAGCTGGTCATAATCAATTCCAAACTTGCTCAAACACAAAAAAAGAAAAGCTATCAATGGTGGTTTAAAATGGCCAATAGCCTTTGCTTGGTCATATCCTAAGCTGACTGGAATTGATCCAAGGATATGCTAGTATCATATTTACACTAACCTAGCCATAGAGCCAAGAAGGTAGCTGCAGAGATGGCTAAATCCCAAATTAAAGCAAATCATCAAGGAGGGAATAAAATAACTCCTCAAGGCAAGGTTCATCTATCCCATCGCAGATAGTGAGTGGGTTAGCCCACATGTAATTGTACCAAAGAAAGATGGCAAGTGATGAGTCTATATTGACTTCAAGTTATTAAACATGACTACATTCAAAGATCATTTTCCATTACCATTTTTTGATCAAGTGTTGGATACTATCTCTAAGCATTATTATTATATCTTCTTGGATGGTTATAATGGCTATAATAAAATCTAGATTGCGCTTGAGGATCAGGCTAAGACAATAGTCATGGGTCCTTAGGGGACTTTTGCATATTGTAAGATGTCTTTTGATCTATGAAATTCTCCTACAACATTCCAACACCTGGTCTTTAGCATTTTTCAGCAGCAAATCGGTAGTAGTGTGGAAGTATTCATGGGCAAAAGGACCATCTCATGATCCAAGAAGACATTGTACTAGGGCATAGAATCACTCAAGAAGGGATTTAAGTAGACCCTAGAAAAATAAGGATCATCTAAGGAATAACCTATCAACCAAAAATCATTAAATATGTTCAGTCATTCCTTGGACACTTTGGCTACTACTGATGATTCATAGAGAATTTCTCTATGATCGCAAAACTGTTGGTAGAGCTTACAAAGAAAGATGTACCTTTCATCTAGACCAAGGAGTGTGAACATGCATTCCAATAGTTGAAGGAAAAACTCATACAAACTTCAATTCTACAAGCACCAAACTAGCCTAGACCATTCCACATAATGATGAATGCATCTAATTATGCTTTGGAAGCCATGCTTATGCAGCTAGACAATAAGAAACGTCCACACTACATCCACTGCATGAGCAAAAGCATTGTGGAAGCACAATTAAATTACACCACCACAGAGAAAGAACTAATTACAGTGGTGTATACTCTTGAAAAGTTCAAGAACAATGTGCTTGGCTACAAAGTATTTGTACACACGGACCATAATGTAATCTACTTACTTATGACCAAGCCAACAATGAGCCCTCATGTCATATGATGGCTTGTGATCTTACAGGAATTTGATCTCATGATGGTAGATCAAAAAGGGATCGAGAATGTGGTCACTAACCACCTCTCTCAATTATGATGGGACAATAAATAGTAGGAGAGGCTAGCCACTAATCAATTTCTAGACAATATCCTCTTTACTACTGCAATAAATGAACATATGCTTATAGAACCAAAATGGTATGGTGGCATCCTCACTTATATTCTCACTCAAGAGATACCACAAGATCTTAACTTTAGAAAGAAGTAATAGACATCTTTACAAGGTGTGCACTAATGGTCTGATTCATTGGTGTGTCCCTAATGAAGATCAACTATGCATTCTCCAAGATGCTCATAAAGGGCCTTGTGGAGGCCACTATGCAAGGAGACACACAGCCATAAAAATCCTGATGGCAAGATACTGCTAGCTCAAAATATTTAGGGATGTCCACCAATTTTTCTAATCTTGTAAATGCTACCAGCAAGATGGTGGGATGACTGCATGAATGGAGGGTCCTCAATAGTGAATTCAACCATTATAGCCCTTTGATATTTGGGGCATAGACTTCATGGGTCCCATCACACCCATGTCCACAAAAAAGCATATATTATTGTAGCAGTCAACTACTGTATCAAATGGGTAGAAGCAACAACCATCATTGACTGTACATCATCAACTGCTACTAGATTCATACAACAAAGTGTGGTAAATAGGTTTGGTGTGCCACATGCACTAATTTTTGACAATGGAACCCATTTCACAAGTGCCACCTTTCACAAGTTAATGCAGCACTTGGGGGTTGAACATAAATTAACAACAACTTACCAACCCCAAGCCAACATGCAAGCTAAATTCACTAATAGGGAGATTACAAAAATCTTAATGAGAACAATAAGCAAATATAGGAAAGATTAGAGCAGAAAACTTAACGATGCCCTCTAAGCCCACCGCTCAACATGGAAACTTCCTATTGGCTATTCTTCCCACAACTTGGTGTACGGAGAACTTCCAACACTACCAATCCAATCCGAGCTTCATACACTTTCAACAACCTATGACTTGGACCTTACCCTAAGTCTAGCATAAACAGAATGACTAATCAACCTAAATGTGCTAAATGAGAACCTATTAGTGGTCCTATCTTTGAATGAAGTGCACAAGGGATACAACAAAACATGACATGACCTTAAAATAAGAAAAGTAAAATTTCAACCTAGTGTTAAGGTTTTCTACTTGAACCCCACACACATACCTCAGAACACAAAGTTCCAAATGTTGTAAAATGGATCTTATATAATTGATGAAACTTTTTCCTCTAGGGCCATGTTAATTTACAAACCTAAAATCCAAAATAAAAAGTAGTTGGCTAACTTCCAATAAATAAAGCTTTTCCATGAGCCCAACCAAGCCAAAGCAATAAATACCTCAACAAATGGACAACCATGCTCAATTTTTCAAATCCCCTCCTTTCAACCCAATCATGGGGGAGATGGCCATCCATGCTAATCATCCCTATGTCTACGCAGTTTTTCTATTTTTTTTTTACACATTTTTGTCTTTAGAGTTATTTATTTTACAACTTTTTGATTTTAAATCTCTTTCCTATTTTACACCATTTTTATTTTACACCATCATTAGTACATTTAATATTTCTTGAATATTTTACATTTTCTTATATATTCTACTTTGTTTTGTTTAAGTGTGATTTTCAACTTTTTCTAATAAAAGTGCTTTGTGCTAATAGGACACAGTGGTGTTGTGGATGTTATTGATGGTGGTTTGTGCTTAATGTTTTGTTTGCTAATGTCTAGGTTCTATCATGAATTTTTGTACCAATGGTTTAGTCATGGTTTCTTTTTCATGGTTATAGGCAATGAGTCCATGACATCCACCCATCCACCAAATCTATGATTTTCCTTGTTTTGGAGGTTTGCAGTCCCTTCCATTAAAGAAACTCTTAATGAATCAATGACTTTAGTAGCTTCTAGAATTGGAAAGGACTCAAAGGTTTGAAAAGAATGTAACTCCAAGGGGACTTGGTACTCTTTGTGCTCTTCTACTTACTTGGATGCTTGGATGTTTTCATGGACTTCTTAGCACTTCGTGTCGACCAATAACAAGAAGTTCAATAAAGTCTTTACATGGTGTGGTTCCCATTAAAAAAACAAACATAAAAAAAAAACAACAAGAGAAAAAAAACATGATGGGAATTCAAAGCACATCCCTTAGACAAATACATAGGCTACAAGCACTAGTTATGGGACTAGAAAAGCATGTTATCCATGTCTGAAGGTCCCCTTTAACTAAGTCCCTCTCTCACTTTCTACTTCCTTTTTCTTCTCTTTATGGAGCAGTGGTTGTTTGTGGGTGCACTCTTGTGTCTTGAGGGGGTGGATTGGTCTTAGAGTGCCAATGCAAAGTCATTAAAAATGGTTGGTTTTGGTTTGGACTAAGGATGGGCCTTCTTAATTCATTCTAAACACATAATTTCACAAGGGACTTCTTATAACCTCAATGTAGGATTCCATTCCACCTTCTATATCATCCACCTATGCTTGTTGTAATTCACCTCACTATTGGGTCCATGCTCTTGACTCTATGTCTTGGTCTAATGTACTTGAATTCTTAGGTAGCATCTTTCGAGTTTCGGTCCTTAACTTCCATTGACCATTAATCACCTTTGGGGCTCACAGACTCCTTAGGTTTATCTTATGCAAGGGCAAACAAGGCATGTGCCTACTATGGGAAGGACCCACTTGCATATCCTTTGGTCAGGTTCATTAAGTACCTTAGGCATTCTCGCAATTAGAATCTTTCATACACCCATCTTTGGCATCAAACCATGTGTTCCTTTATAAATTTTGTTTAATAAACACATTCTCCATTGAATTTTTTCATTTTTAAGCTTTCAAAAATCCTCTTCAAAGATTTTATCATATTCTTGGCTTTTCTAGGACTCCATGGATCCCAATTTCATTAAAAAATTTCTAATATTTTTTGAGAAATTCAATTTTGAAATTTTTGCTGATGGCCTTGTCAACATGGCCCTATCAACATAGGTGGAAAATACTATATATGCATGCAACCCCTATTTGAAATTTTTACATTTGCTCACAAATGCTAGAGGAATTTTTGCAATTTTTAGAGCCCAAAACCTTCCCAAGCCCATAACTTCCTAACCATTAATCCAAATCAATCCATTCTTTGACCTTGCAACTACCGAAGGTAAGCTCTTCATCATGGGGGCCATAAATGTACCATTTTTGAAAAAATATTTTTTGCCATTTTTCTAACTCCCACTAAATTTTAACCACAAAATCAACTATTAAACATTAAATTACAAGATTTAAACCTTCCCAACAAGCTCCGATGATATTCACAACAAATAATTAATAAAATAGTTAATCTACCATGGTCCAGCTTTAGTCAAAGTGTAAGTAACTAATAAGAAAAGGTATTCAAAAATTTAAAGTTACACATGATATCTACTAATTCATGGATGTGTTGTAACCATAGATGGAACCAAAGGGAAAACATACGTAGGAAGCAAGATCATCCCAACCAAGGAAGAAATGGCCTAGAATAGAAAGAGGCCAAGAATAGCCCTAAGAAGAACCACTCACAACCCACACCACAAGTCCTCTTAGGGACAAGGCAGAGGTGGAATCTATTAGATAGATTTTGAAACCATCAGTATCAATAAAACACTCTCATCAGGATGATGCACTAGCACAACCAGCAAATCTCAAGGTAACCTTAACAGAGGCTTAGCTGAATTAGATTAAGTCAAGATAGGTCCAAAAATTGGTGCTTCGGGAGCTAAACTTTGGCCCTTTCCTAGAACATGCACCAAGAGAAGTATAGGACCAACTAAAAACTTCTCCCATGTGGCCAATCATCACTTCCACTAGGGAGTGGCACATGGGAGAAACATTCCTATTGGAACAATAGGCAGCCTAGAGCCACAGTGAAGATCAAGGACATCTCTATGTCCTACACGGTGTAGGACATTGTTGCAGTGCTTGGGTTTCCTGAAATAGGGGCAAACTTAATAGAAACTCCAATACAAGATGATCCAAGCATCAAAAAATAATGGGTGCAATGGTGTTATGGTGTCAACTGCAAAGAGTGTGACATGCTCACACTGGCAAACAAGATCCATTATAAGATTGTGAGCTTTCACCTCAATCCCATAATGAGGCAAAGCAAAATCAATGCTTTCTCTGCCTGTGCATGTGCCACCCTAAGTGGGAGATTCCCAATCAACATTCTATAGCTAATTTATCTTGAGATAGAGAAGTGCTTTAAAGAAAATGAATGTAGAAGGAAGGCACTCTCCTTTCCATGCTTCATCAAGAAACTCTACCATAAGGAAGGGATAGTCTATTACATCAATGACAATGTTAGAACTATTTTGGTCACTAGCTAAATGAAAATAATGAAAAATAAAATTCCTGCAACTACAATTCAAGAAGAGGAGCAACGATCACCACCACCACCTACCACTCAAACAACAGTACCATACAACGCTGCAACCATCCAATGGTTGCGAGAGTACAAAGAATGGCTCTTGAGTGAACAAGAGCAAAGAGTAGGCATGAGTGACAAGGACCCATTCATATATAGACCAACCATGAGTCACCTTAATGAGGTGGCTTGAACAATCAGTTTTATGGGTGAGGATGGATCCATTTTCTCACCCTAAAGAATGTAGCTGCCCACAAGGTCCAATCCGAGTGCTAGAGAGGTCACAGTATCTCTCACAAAATAATAGTCACTTTCAAAAATCTTTGGGAATGTTGTGACCTTCTCAATGCACTTGGAGGAGGGTGAAGGGGCAACTATTTTGGTGATGCAGCACTAGGAGCAAAACAATAGCAGTAAAAGTGATCATTGATAGGATTGCCAAAATGCTCAATGCACCTATGACATCTACACCAGACATCACTACACTTAAAGATGTGCAAACATTTGCAAGAACTATAAGCATTAAAATAAGTGTATCATAGCATGAAGATCTATTAGAATAATTGGTGGGAACTGGGCAACTGCTTCTGGATGTCTTTGACCTTCCAAATAACATCGTTGTGATCCAGTCGAAGCTGCTAGAGGCAAGGGGCAAAAACATCATATTGGAGGGGTAACTCAAAATAACTAGAGAGTAGAATGAATGTTTGGATATAGAGTTTGTTGAACTAAGAGCCCAGATTGTCAACCCCACATTTCTCAACCCAGCACTCACAAGAGATGAAGCTATGCAACAGCTTCAATCTAGGCTCAAAGGGGTTAAGAATGCAATGGAGACAATGGTGTTCTATAGATCCTTGGTAGAAGCCATGCAATATAAGATTTAGAAGGCTTTAGATTAGACTCATAAAGAAAATGTGCAATTGACCATAGAAAATCATCACCTGTGGAATGTTGATGTGCACAAGCAACAACTAAGAGATTTCATCCATCGACAATAAGAGCAATTGGCTAGAGCAAACACTAAATTGAGGAGATTGGTAGTAGAGAACAAGAATCTCTCCATGGAGGAGGTGCGCACCCTTCACTAGAAAATTGCAATTGAAGTTGCCTGGAAATTTGAAGCTCTCAATTTTGAGAAAGTCAAGGATCATTACAGAGAGTAGGTCAACTTACAAAAGGAAATAAATGAAAAACATATACAATTGATAAAGGCAAAGGTAAATGAATCCCTTCAAAAACTCTAGCAAGGCAAAGAAGTTTAGCAACCCATCGTTGATTGGATCAATACCTACAACAAAGTGAAAATCTATACAAAGGAGTTGTAGATCAAGAAGATGATAGAGTACATGAAGCTTGCCAATATCTGTTATGCAAATCTAGCCATGTTAACTACCAGATGATTACAATCAGAGTTGGAGAAGTAGGTGGCTAGCTCGTACTTGTTGTATGAGGTCGAGTTCAAGCACCAAAAGGACACCAAGGACAAGCTTGCAGTGGCTAATGCTAAACTCAAAGTTCTCAAGGCACAATTCAAAGATCAAAGATCAACTACTGAGAACCTAGCCAAAAGGATGAATGACTACCAGAAGCTGCAAAATGTAGTAAGTGTGTTTGACATTGAATACAAATAGTTCATTGCTTAGTTTATTAATGTAAAGAAGATGTTCCCAATCATGCCTTATCCATGGGATATCCCAATTCCAGCCCATATTGGTGATGTCGCATCAACTATGAATGATTGTAGTGATCAAAAAAATTGGTGATTAGAACACCAAGAGGTTCATGGGCGCACAGCCTAATGCCATGTCCATGTGAGGGCCTACTAGAGATGAAGATGGGGTGCCTTGAATGATCTTGTCAATCCAACAAGGACTTACCAAATGTAACTAGGGTGTAGTGTGGTTAGCCGTGATGATGATACGAAACGGTGCTAAGTGTTCGTGTGGTAACAATGATGTTAATGGGGTCATGCATAGCTAGGTTTTTAGCAAAAATGAGGGTGCCAACATGTGGGGACCATTGCCCAAGCATAATTTTAGGTGTAGCTATGCATTAAAATAGTAGGAAATGTAGGTTGAACACTAAAAATATAAGTAAAATTTTGAAAATGCAAAGAAAAGAAGAGAGAGAGAATGAAACACCACCCCAAATGGGGTTAAGCATAGTTAACTCCAGAAGGGGTGATAAGGTATGCGGTGTACAATAGGCATAGTGGACAACATAGTCATAGTCTTGGGGTTGTCCCATTGCACAAACTGACATTCTACCATGGTGTCTATGCCTACTGGGTTGGCTACTATGGTGTATAGTGGACTACGGTGGTCTACGAATGCTAACCCAAATTTTCCAATGCTTTAAATTTTTTCCAACCCAAAAAATGTTGAGGGCAAGGGTATTTATAGGGCTAAGGTTAGCAGAAGATGCGAGATGGCTACCACATGGTAAAGGAAAGGTTGGAACTACACTATTACCCAACTATGCTCACCATTGAGGGTAGTGGTGTTGTGCTTTGTCAAACTTTGTGAGACTATGACTACACTACCAAGTGCATGCATATGCATCGAGAGGACCATAATTTACCTTTTAAAAAAAAGTAATTTTGGAGACTACACTCTCCACTGTCTTATGTGGGGTCAAGCGTAGTTATAATTTTAGGGACAAAAGGGCTACAAAAAAGATGCATTTTACTAACTACGCTTGTTGGAGGTGAGTTTGAGCTAAGCTGAATGTCAATGCTACATTGTAAAGGCCTTTGGAGGTTGTTCTAACTAACTACACTCTAGAATGGGGTAGAGCATAGTCCCATAGTTAAAAAAATTGTAAAAAATGGCTATGTACTGACTATGCTCTCCATGGGAGGCTGACTACACTCCCAACTAGGGGTGAGTGTAGTCCCAACACTTGTCAAAACTTGCAGAAACTAGCTTCCAGTTAACAATGCTTAACTAAGCTCTGGCCTGGTGGAGAGCGTAGTCTCAACACTTAGAAAAAATTCGCAAAAACTAGGCCTTCATGCTAACTATGCTTGACTAAGCTTTGGGATAGTGGAGAGCATAGTTCCAACACTTAGAAAAATTTGCAGAAAGTGGCCTCATGCTAACACTTAAACAAATTTGTAGTTGAGATGCTATAGTCCAAATTTGGTGGTGTTTCAATGATCCTTGAAGTAAGGAGGAGAAGATGAAGGCATTTCTTGATGCCTTTCACCTTCCACCAGAGGTTGTAACTACAGCAAGATAGCCACAATTGCCTTAGCCACCGCACATGCCTAAAGCTAGCAAAGGTCCAGCAAAGCCTCAAGAGCCACCACTGCATGGGACTATCTAATCTTCACCACCATCTTCATGCCATCAAAGGATGTGTTGTCCAAATTTTTACAGTCATGTCTTGGTGTTTAATTTTTTTTCATGAACACCACAATTTTTTGTAATTCATTGATATATACACTTAGGCACTTATCTTTGTCAAGTCAGTATATTTTTTTTAATAAGAGTCAGTTAATAATTCCATACCTTCCCAATTTTGTAAAAGAACTCGAGGATGAGTTTTCATTTAGTCATGGGGGTATGATGAACATCAAATAGTCACATCAATAAGCCCCCATTGATGCAGCCTCATCAATAGGCCCCCGTCAATACGGCCCTGTTTATGTGGTGTGCCCTATTGACAGGGCTACGTCAACATAGCGTTTACTATGTTAACAAGGCCTATCGACGTAGCCCTAGGGCAAAAACTATAAACACAAGCTCGCTGACAAAATTTATGAGGATAATTCTTTGGTTAATAAATTAGTCAATGAATTCCCATATAGTGTAAATGTAAGTTAGTTGTACAGCATCTTATTCAAGTGGCAATGTACCTGGACACATTCCATGAATAGCAATAAGATCAAGATTGATTCTTATTCATTACAACACTTTAACTTAGCTTAAATTTACTTTTAATGTAAGTTATATTCCATGTACTTAGTTAATATTTATGTTTTCGTGCATGTTAATGAATTTTTTGGAATGAGCATGACTAGTTTCAAGCATAAACATGTATTTGCTTAGTAATCCCAACAATGTTATTTCTTAGTTCACCCAGTAACATAGTACTTGGTAATCCTAGTAGTGGATACATGGGTTCAGAAGGTGTATGGCAAGCTAGGCACAAATACTCATCACCCATAGGCTAGTTTAGACTTTACTTTCTATTGCTAATTAGTTAAATAATTGATTTATTTATTATCATTAGGAGTAGCCTAAGGCCAACACAACATTAAGAATCATATGCCTCACTTTGGACTAAACCATACATGACAAAGCTACCACTAGTCCAAGTGGGAAGATAGCAAACTGTAATCAAGACATAACAATTTAGATGCCACAACTAGTCCCATCCATGGAATTCTACTAAATCATGTGTGAATGCTTGTGATTCGTATGCTTGGGCATAGGGGGGTACCTCACTGCTCATCACCTTCCCATAAACTTTTAGTTTCTAAAAATGAACTTTTATTAACTACACTTAACTTTAGGATCTAATTTAGTAACCCTAGACCTATACCGAGTTCCAACATCAATTTGGGATCAATTTCTTAGGATTTAAGAGTACTTTTCAAGTTTCGATAGATCTGGAGTGGTATTCTTTCTATTGTCTATGTCACCTATGTGGTTCAAAATGCCTTAGTCTAATTGACAATCCATGACCTCAGTTTTAGTTCCTGAGTCAATAGTAACACACATGAACATGTTTATGCTAGTGTTACCATGGCCAAGACCAATGTCATCATCACCTACTGTAATGTTAGCATCATCTACTATAGTGCCAACGTTACCTATGGGAAAATTTATGGAAATAACCATTTCTTAACCTCAACTCAACTTCAGAAAACACCAAAAGATTCTTCATCCATATCTATACCCATCAAAGATCAAATTTTAATCTCAAAATCCTTAATTTTCTTATAAAATGGGTTTTCATTACCTATTTTACTTCATAGTTTTATATTCTTTTAAGAGTTATACTCTTTTTTTAGGGTTGTCAAACCCCAAAAAATATTAATAATGAGCAATAAGATTCAAAGTACATTAAAAGCTTAGCATTGAGTAGACATCATCAAAAAAAATATAAAAAGAAAAAAAAATCCAATTTTAGGATTGTATCCTCAAGTGTAAAACCTTACAATTAATACTTTGAAAATTTATGTGGAAAAAACTAATTGTTAATAGGATGGAATGTCCTAGTCCAAACAAAATTTACTTCAATAAAGAGGTGTTAGCTTAGTGGTAAGACTCTTGATTTCAAAGCTCCAAGTCATAGATTCAAATCTGGTGGCAATGCTAAGTTATAAAGTTTAATTAGACTATATATCTTGAGGTGTACCTATATTACAATTATTTTGGGATTCAAATGCAACCTTCTTATCGACACTAGTTTTAATCTTTAAGTTAATAGTATTCTTGTCAAATAAAAATAAATTCTCTTACAAGCTATCTATGTAGGCTGCTTAATGCTTTCTCCAATACAAATAAAAATATCTATAGAAGCTTCTGTCTTCTCTCAATTCTTTATTATTATTTGATTATTCTTATCATTGACATTAACTTGATTTTTCATATTTCAACCTCATATTATTTTTTTCTATCTTCAACCTCATCATATTTTTTTTTCTTGAGAGTCTTTTCTCTTAAACAGAAAAGAATAGGTATTAAACAAATATCCTTCACAATGGCAAAATTTTCAAAAATTAGGAAGATTATACTATGTAATTGGCTAAACATAATTCTTTTCTAATGCTTGTAATAGCAATTCCTTTTTACAATTGAGAAGAATGATTTCAACAAAAAAAAATCTATGAAGACACAAAGTTGTAGAATTATACTTCATATGCTTAATGAAACCAAGAAGACTAATAATTTATGTTTAACTTTCTGAAAAATCAACGAAAGCTTATATAACTTGACAAAACTTGCAACTTTAGCATATTCTGAAGATTAGACATTAAAATCTAAAGCACAATGATGAATGATCAACATTACATACTTATGTATGAAACACCCCTACATCTAGAATATGTTGCACCATTGAAGCATTACCTAACCCAGTAAGTAGAAGAAATAGAGAAAAACATCTAGTATGAAGAACTTGGATCTCATGTTTTTCCCTCATATCATTTAACTCTGAAACAAAACTTCAATTATGAGGTAGGCACCCAAAATTTACATGAAGATATATTGTGATGAAAGATTAGTAACCAATGACTCATATATATCATCACAAAAAAAAATTAGATGTCTTAGTTGCATCAAGATCATTACAAGAAGGCACCATAACGTTTTTCTGACCAACTTCTAAATATGCATTTTAAGAATCAACAAAAATTTATGCATTGATAAAAGAAGCAAAAATTTCAACATTCGTTGAAGAAGTTGGGAGTAATATAGAATCCCCCATAGGAGAATTCTTGAGAAATTAGATTTTTTAGAGAAAAATTGAAAAGAGAAAAATCAAATTTGTTAAAAAAAAGCTAGATTTACTAAAGGAACATCGCATCTAGTAAAAATTAAAAATAGTACCTATTATGAGTATCCTACTCTAAATTTTTTTTATTATTAATATTATTTTTAAGGCCCAATGTTCCCTACTCATCTACAAGAAGAATAAAGATTACACTTATTAAAAAGAATGTTTAATTAAATATATTGTACCTATTAAATAAATTTCAAAATGTATCGATAATGTAAATAAATAAAATTTGCAATCCATTAGTAGGAGATCTAATTTTTCTTTCTTGGATTATCCTTTAGTACATTTCATTTATCTAAACTTTCCCTAAAGGATATTTTTAAAAAAAAATTATATAGATGCAAACCTTTTTGTTGATTTTCAAAATGCAAATTTACAAGTTGGTGAGCTTAAATTTGTAACACCTTCTTCTAGTGATATTAATTCAATTAAGACACTTGATTTTTCTCTTCCTAATAATGTATAATAGTCACTTTTTATTGATCTTATATCATGATATTTGTTTATATAAACTTTGGATTACCTACCTCATAATCAATTTTTTTGTGGTTAAATAATATGAAAAAAAATATAAAATTTAAGTACTTCAGGTCAAGTACTATTCTTGCCTTTTCTTTCTTCTTCTTTCTCTTTTTTTTTTTTTTTTTTTTTTTTTTTTTTTTTTTTTTTGCTTATTAAGCTAGGTAATGCTTCAATGGTGTAATGTTCCTTAGATATATGACCATTTATACATAAACATATAGTATTAATCATTCATAAATAAACATCAAAGTTTGATATCCAATCTAAAGAGTATTCCAAAGTTCTATGTTTTTTTTTAAGCTATTTAATCTTTCGTTGATTTTTCAAAAAACTAAGAATGAAATTATTAGTCTTCTTGGCCACATTAAGCAAATGAAATCTATCTCCACAACATTTGTTTTTCACAAACATTTTTTTTAAATTAATGGTTTTAATAATAAAACGAAATTGGTATTACAAGCAACAAAGAAGAGTTACATTTAACTAATTACATATTTTAATCTTCATAATTCTTGCAACTTTCATCATCATACAGAACATTTCTTTAATATTAGTCTTTTTCGCTTAAAGAAAATGATGCTAAGAAAAAAAGAAAATGTGTTGAAGTTGAGGATAGAAAAAAATTCTAAATCTAAAGATACAAAAAATCAAGTTAATGTTAACGATAAGAATGATCTAATATCAATAAAGAATTCAAAGAAGACAAGAGCTTCTATGAATATATTTACATATACTATAGAAAATATTTATTAGTCCAAACAAATAGTTCATAATGCATATTTACTATTAAATCAAAGATTAATACTAATGTTGACCAATTTATATTTGATGATAAAGATCTTTAATATACATTTTATAGAAAGTGAGGAAGTGATGGTGATGAAAAATTTGAGTTACCATTTTCTAGCAAATCTAATTTTATTACAAATATTGATATTTCGCAATAGCTTTCTAATGTTATTTCAAATTATGTTACTATCTTAAGTCTAAACATGAATCTTGAACATGATGTAAATGTTGTTATGACTAAGACCATCCTTCTTACTAACAATTAATTTTCTTCTTTTTTTAAATCTTTAATTATAAAGTTGTTCACATAAGTAAACATTCCTAAAATTGGAAAGATTTTTCTATGTTGTTTTTCATATTTTCCACTTGATGTTAAGCATGCTATTGTTTCTTTTTTCTTTTTTTTTAATAGTGATGAGACGCGACATGCATAGTGCCGCGATATCGCATACGCAATATCACATCTTTCCCTGTGATATCGCATACGCGATATCGCAGTCCGCCGCCATATCTATAAATAAGAGGTGGCACTCCCCTCATTTCCCAATCCTGACTAGAAGTAGCGAAGCTCTGGCAATTTCAACACTCCAGAGTTAGAATTTTTCCCATGTGCCCGTAGTAGGAGTCCTAGAGTGAACGGCTCTTTATT